>CM023490.1:59330533-59386220 GCA_013339685.2 Hyalomma asiaticum | reverse complement strand
CGGAATGGATACCAAGAGAGGGTAAGCGCAGCCGTGGGCGGCAGAGAGTAAGATGGGGAGACGAAATCAGGAACTTCGCAGGCGTCAAATGGAATCAGCTCGCGCAGGACAGGCAAGGATGGCGAGGATTAGGAGAGGCCTTCGTCCTGCAGTGGACATAAGATGGGCTGACGATGATGATGATGATGATGATGAAGACGAAGCCGCCAGAATATTGTCGGAAATATTTGAAGCTCTGAAGCACTGTAAGTGCAAACATACAAAGCCTTTTGCCCAACGCGCAAATTCGCACTTGCTAGAAAGGTCGTTGTGTGTATTGATCGATTTCTCCACGTAGGCTAGTATTTCAGGCTGTGGAATAGCACAGTATAAACAGTCCACGTAAGCAGAGAAAGCTTTCAGCCGTTTGTCTCTACGAAGAGATCAACAGACGTTATTGCATAGACTATGGCTGAGTGTCGCCTACACTCGTCGATGTCATCTTAAGATCGGACAGCAAGACAGTCCTGATTGCCGCGTGTGTCACACTTGAGAGTCTATACACCCCGTCCTCTGCGTGTGTCCTCAATATTCGGCTGTAAGGAGAACATTCAAGTGCGTGGTAGATGGTTTAGACTCCCGGCTCGCAGGAGAAACTTCTGGGTGCATGGAAACACACGGACCAGGAACGCAGCTCCAACTCTCTCTTTAAGTTTTTGTGCGAGACAGCCTTAGATGCCTTATCTAGTTCTGTGCCGCAAATACTACTGTGCGTAGTGCACATCCGCGTACAGTGATTGTACTATACCATCGTCACGTGTCCTCATACCTCTCTCTAATCTCGGCGTAACCCTTTTCCCCTTACCCCTGTGAGCAGTAGCAGGCCAGAGCTTCACTCTCCAGGTCGACCTCTCTCCTTTCCTTTCATTAAATGTTATCCTCTTCGTCTAAAAATTCCTGGACTTAGTCCGAACCCTTTAGAATGTCGAGTGATCTTATCGGGTTGGTATATACCACCTTTTGCGAAATTTTTTTCTCAGAAACAACTGAAAGGTATGTCACTTCTGTGAGCCTTCGTGCAAACAAAAATTACGTCTGCTTCTCTATAGACCATTAGTGCGAGAGAGCCACGCGTCAATTTCTTTGTGCGACATTTCTTCTTCCGTGTTTTCAAAGATCTTGTGACTTGTCTACATCTGTGCCGGGTTGTCTAGCATCCGCTTCTACACGTTTTGCACGCTCTCGCTTACCTTCAGGAGGACAGCACGGAAATAGAGGCAGGTGCTACAGGAAAAAAAAAAGAAATGTGGTGGGGGAGACGGTTGTTATCGTCAAAGACGTGCGACAGAAAAGCAAAAGGGAATATGATGACGTCACTGTAGTTTTCGCGGAAATGAATGTGTCGTCAGCACATGGAAAGATTTTCGCGGGAAAACATGGCTAAGTCGTATAAGCGAAACTGCTTCACGTTTGCTCGTCACGGTCATTCACCAGCTGCTGTTTGGAATACATTAGGGAGCTACCTTTGAAACATTTGTGGAGTGCATTGCATTGATATATAGTTAAAAACGGTTTTATCTCGTTTCAACGCAATGACTGCCGGAAGGTGCGAGAGAGAGAGCGAGGAACGCTTGACGAAGGTCTCCGACCTTTTAGAGCAGGCAGCAGCCGGAAATACCATGCAGATGTTTACAGTCATGTGAACAAAAAGCTGTAACATAAGCGATTGCGGAAATCTATAAACAGATATAAGTATAAAAATATAGAAACGTAAAAATGATCTCGGCAAGCCTTCAGCACAAGTAAAAAGAAAATGGCAATAGCACGCGGTTGTGAGCGCTCCGCATGGTGCTCATAACGACTACTATTCCTGATCAATACCTGATTTCGCATATAGAAGATTTCACCGCAGGTCTTCACGGCTGCACCACGTTCAGCAAAAGTGGTTTGGTATCCGGGGCTACTCTTTTTAATACCACCGGATACCCATCGAGGAATCCGACATACCAGGGACAGCTATCATAACTCCGGTTTGCATTTTAAGTACCTTGGTTTGCTCTTCAGCCCACTGCTGCAACTTGCAAGCCACCAGATGCTGATCCGCAGTCGAACAATGCGCATGCCTCTTATCTTTCTTCCTTCTCCCCCACCCCGTTTCCTTTAAGTTAGCGTGCTTGAATAAACGCACGTCTTTTGCTGGTCGACGCCTGTCCGTTCATTGCGGTGCGGCCTGGCCGCACGCGTTTGCAACACCCACGTAACAAGGACCTGACATTTATTTATTTATTTATTTATTTATTTATTTATTTATTTATTTATTTATTTATATCTGGTAATGCAACAAAGGGACATTAAAAGGTGTGGAATGAAGAAAAGGAACAACACAAATCAAGTAACTTGCTTCCAATATTTCTTTCAGTGGTATGGTACGCATGCTTCCCAGCAACGAAGCTCAAGCTTCGATTGCTGACGGAAACAACTACGTTTGAAATGGCAGGTGCGGGCGAAAAAGGCTGAAGTATTTTGCGCTTTGTCTAGCCCCGCAGATATTGTTCTTGAACACGTAATATAATTACCTAGAGTGCTGAGGTGCGGAGAATTTCCTAAAGTGTAAAGACATTTGGGGTATTCAAGGTGGCGATGCGTTGCAAGGGTAGATAGACCTAGTAGGGAAAGAAAAATGCCTGTTGGCTGCAAAAATGGCTGCAAACAAAACGCGCAGCTCTTTTGTGAACGCTAGCTATGCTGGAGCTAGCCGTCTACGTAGCAGGTGTTCTAGCAAATAGCCACGGTAGCGTTTGACGTTGCTTCGGAAAAATGCCCTATACGTGGTGAACAGGAAAGGGTAAACATGTATAATATAATGTAGCAAGAGGGGAGGGAAGTGAGAGTGAGGAAGAGGGAAATTTGGAGAGGATAGATGTAACTCGTAGCGTGCCTATGTTTTGTATGGTATAGCAATGAAATGGGAAACTGTACTGAGGATGAACATAGGAAAGGAAAGGGAGAAGACCACCAGCTGCACTGGGACAGCCTTGCGCCGCTAGTTCGAGCTGCGCACAATGCTTCTAATAATGTTAATCTCATACCCAGTCTGGATATGAGCTACATGGGGTTTCTTTCTTGCTTTCTTCCCTGTGGATCATATCCTCGTATCCAATCGGTTCGCAGCTCCCTAAAAATACTCAATCTTTATTAGTTACCCATGGGGTTAAATAGCTCTTTCCTCTGCTAAGGTTATGCTTTGATATCCGGCCTATAGCTATAATCTTGATGTTTCCTATATGACTTGTATTTTTATAAGATGTCCTCTTTTGTTTTCATTAACAAGCCCCACCCAGACGTGAATCGGGAGTGCCCAGCCCGAAACAATGGCATTAGGTGCTAGCGCGATAAAAACAAATCGGCAGATCCCACGTCCAGTGGGAATCAAGGAAATGCTAAGCACGCATCAGGAACGTAAAATGGATTTGCATTGTTGTCTCACTATGCCGAGTTTGGTACATATAAAGCTAAAGAAACGACTGCAAGAGCACCATGACTGTGGCATGTAAACCATGCCGCTCATACACGCATGTCATGATTCCAACGTTATGAAATGTCATTGACGTTCTTCATGCAGTCATGTTGTGCCATAGCAATTTTGGCATATATCCCATTAACGGAACGCGTGGCATGTAAATCGTGCCGCCCATGACATGCATGTCATGCTTTTTATGTTATGACCTATCATTTATGTTCGCCATGCAGACATATTGTGGCATACCAATTTTTGTACGCATTCCATTAACGAAACTTCCAGGAGAGCACCAAGACCATGGCATGTAAATCATGTCGCTCATGACGTGCATGTCGTCCTTCAATGTTGTGATCTGTCAGTTGTGTTCGTCATGCAGTTATGTTGTTGCATACCAATTTTCGTATACATCCCATTAACGAAACGGCCAAGGGAGAACCAAGACCGTGACATGTAAATCATGTCGCTCATGACATGCATGTTATGATTTTCATGCTATGACCTGTCATTTACGTTTGTCATGCAGTCATGTTGTAGCATGCCAATTTTCGTATACGTCCCATTAACAACCGCGTGCCATGTAAATGATTGATTGATTGATTGATTTGTGGTGTTTAACGTCCCAAAACCAGCTCTGATTATGAGAGACGCCGTAGTGGAGGGCTCCGGAAATTTCGACCACCTGGGGTTCTTTAACGTGCACTGACATCGCACAGCACACGGGCCTCAACATTTCGCCTCCATCGAAATGCAGCCGCCGCGGCCGGGATTCGATCCCGCGACCCTCGGATCTGCAGCCGAGTACCTTAGCCACTAGACCACCGTGGCGGGGCCCATGTAAATGATGTCGCTCATGACATGCACGTCACGATTTTGATGTTATGACCTGTAATTTATGTTCGTCATGCAGTCATGTTGTGGCAGACCAAACTTCGTATACATCCCGTTAGCGAAACGGCCAGGAGAGCGCAAAATCGTAGGCGGCTAGATAGATAGATCGATAGATAGATAGACAGATAGACAGATAGATAGATAGATAGATAGATAGATAGATAGATAGATAGATAGATAGATAGATAGATAGATAGATAGATAGATAGATACGCTCAAACTCGCCGAAGTTCGCTAAGAAATGCTTCGCATTTAAAAACACTGAAAGTTTTTTTGTTCACGTGCAAGACACATTAGGCTTGGTCTGCGCTCTTTCCTGTCATCCTTGCTTCCTTTCTACTCGCGCAGTATAATACCCGCTCGGCATGAACCAACTAGCCTGCAAGATGGCTTTATTGCTTACGTCAGGTCTGAATTACGGGTCGCGAAAGAAACTTCGGCGTACACCAACCCGTTGAGAAGCACATCCGCCTGTAGCGGCTGTGTCCCGGTGGGTAGTTATGAGCGGGATTCTTCGCTATTGCGTTCTCGTTGACTTTTGGGGCACATTAAGCGCTACTGACCTTTCGCCGTGTGATAAGGAAGTCCAACCCAAGGCCGAGACATGTAAATCACGCAGCTCATGACATGCATATCAGACTTTTCATGCTGTGATCTGTCATTTATGTTCGTCATGCAGTCATGTTGTGGCATACCAGTTTTCGTAAACATTCCATTAGCGAAACGGCCAGGAGAGCACAAAATCGTAGACGGCTAGACAGATAGATACGCTCGAAGTCGCCGAAGGTCGCTAAGAAATGCTTTGCATTTAAAATAATTAGGCCAACCAACGAGCACTAGGATACGGTAGTCGAGTTACCAACAGATATGATGTGTCACATCATAATTCTTAATTCGTAGCAACTATGGAAAGATCGTAATGTTGAAATGACCTACTCTCGCGGTGGTGAAACGTTGAATGCCGCGTCGCACACGCATAGAAATGTCCTAATGAGGTTCTATTTGCGACAGGAAACGTCCGAGTGTTTTCAAGGGAATCCTCAGTTCACTGGAAAGCTCTTTCCTCACGATATCATCGAAGAAAGGTCTTCAAAAACAAGTGCGAAACGGGAAACTTTCACCAAAGAACCGAAGAAAAAGGGCAGAGCAAGATTGAAGATCGTGGGCTGAGAAGTACAGCTGCGGGCGCACCAAATTTGCGCTCTTTCAAGCTAGATTTAAAAGAAAATAACTAAAGAATAGGCGTGCTCTATTGAAATCGAGCGTGACTTGCTTATTAAACGAATGTTAGACGCATGCTGCACTTCTCGTCCTTTCATACTCCGTTTTTAAGAGGTCATACATATAAGCTACTGCTTAAAATTGCGTGAAGATGCGACACATCGCTGTTGGCTTGGTGATTGGTTTCGTCGTTGTAACGATTGCTCATTTCGGGCTTGTTATAAGCAGAAAGTAAGGAAGCGCCACCTTAGCTGACCAACTGCATGCAAGCATTCTTTACTTGCTCTCTGCGCTAAACTATAAGTGATGTTACCGTATTATATGATCAGTGATGAGATAATTACATCGCACGTTATTTTGTGCATAAGGCGCGGCGCGCATGAATTCCTACGAGAGAAGCTCGCGGTAGCATATACTACTTCTTCTTTGAGCCGGAATGCATGGAGCTCTAGGCAGCAAGGATATCAATGTGAGCTTGTCGGTTTATGATAGAATATATCATAGCAGGGAGCACAACAAAATGAAGGCATAAACGGAAGAGATAAGCGAACATACAACCCTTGCGTCCGTTTGTCGCCTTCTAGTACGTATTCCTTTCCAGCAGTGTCAATCGAGAAATGTACGCAAATTCGTTGAAGTTCGGTATGTGGCATTTAGGCCCCACGCAGTTATATGATAAAGATCGATAGGTATAGGGACAAAAACTGGGATTTTTCAGGCTACACATGCATATTTTTTTTCGAAGTGGAAGAGCGCTGTTTAGCAGCCACCTAACAAAATCCGTAGTTGTAACAGGCACTGACCTCGGTTGCAATGGACCAGCCGGGAAACTTCGAAAGAGATTTAGCAAATACTGTGCAGCAGAGGTTAGTGGGCTGAGTTGAGCGTGAGCTTGCACGCAAGTTTGAGTCCGCTAGGAATTCAAGAACAAAAAATGCCCAAGCCCGAGGGCACAAGCTGACTTTTCGTAACCTCGTTTCACGTGTAAGAGCAAATCGTGATTGCTGCAGGTGAACGCGTAGCTCCGAGGGAACTAAACAATAATTTTGCAGGACATTTCAGGAATGTAAATTGTTGGTACCCGACACAAGCGCTAGGCGCTGAAGAGCATGACCGGAATCTAAAGGTGAATTCAAGACATAGCGCTAATTGGGAAATAGCTTCGTGTTTGTAGTCGACAATAAGCGTCGTAGATAAGGTGCTTTCTCGTCATTTTGGTTTGCTGAACCTTCGGAGCTTATGAAGCGTTAGTGTGCTGTTCTTTGCCGTGCTAGCGTAGGAGCTGGAAACGAAGTGCATTGTGTGCATGATATTTTGACACGTGCGATGCAAGATCATTTTTGTTTGGTGGATGTCGTTGGGCGGCAGGCAAAGGTTGTTTTCCAGTTTGTCAAAAGGCGGCTTTTCGCTTCTAGCGCAGACGAGCTTTTTCTTGTTCTTTTTTTTTGCTTTTTTACGTGGTGGATAAGTGTTATATCCGCGGGCAACTTTTCATGGCAATGAAGCGAAGGCTACGGAGCCCATTTGCGCATGTCCTTGCGCTATGGAATGTAGTCCTACGGTTGCTCTCGTGTTTTCTGCGCCAGAATTAAAATAAACATAATTTCATTTTCTACAAGAAGCTTTTTAAAACAAGACGCAGCATGCATGAGAGGGATATTTACATGTGTCTTGCTTTTCACATTCTCGTGTAGCATTTTGGCTGGTGCGATAACGCCGCGCCTTTCATATGCACCTCAACGGCGAAACGCCGTCTCAGTCTTCAGCTGAGCGTTCGTCACCTTATGGCTTTTCCGTAGACACCCCAGAGAAATTCGTGACGAACTTCATCAGCAAATGAACGTGAGAGTGTTACTAAAGTACCTCTGTCTCCCTTGAAACCGTGCATTCAAGGTGTGGAAGATTTCTGAACCGAAGGGCTAGCCAAACCGGACTACTTGGCGCAAGAGGGTGCTAGAAATGCCATTGCTAGGACACGTACCTGCGAACCGCTACTGCCAACAAGGGCCCCATTTCATCAGCGTCCCCCTCCTTGTCTCGGGCCAATAAACCGGCGCCATCATTTAGTATAGCCCGTTCAAAGATCGCCAAACGTAGCATTGGAACACGTGCCTGGTGACTGTTTTAAATGCGGAGCATTTCTTAGTCGCACGATGTCGCGCTTCGGCGTCGGCGGCGCCGTCACCACCCCCACTGCGCATGCGCGGCTCGTCTCGTGCCGGCCCACCGGGCGTTCAGCAAGCCGAGCATGCGCAGTGGGGGTGCGGACCACTCCCCCGTACTCCTCTCCCTCGAACGCGGGTGGTGTGTATATAAGCGGCGGAGCGCGCGTTCGGAATTCAATCCATCACTCGGGCAGCGCGACGGTTCTACGAAACGGCAACGCCGAGCTGCGGATTCCGAACTTCGTGCACGAGAAGCAGCGGCGAAACGTGAGCAGCGAGCTTTAAGACCCCAAGTACGTGATTGAGAAGCGGCGTTCAAACGTCGTCAACGAGACGCGGCTCCGGACTCAAGCGCCCACCTTGGTGCCGTCCAATACAACGACGGCACCAAGCAATAAAGACACACTTTAACTTTACACTCATTGTCTTCGCTTCTCCTTCATTCAATAAATAAGAATAATAAAGACGAAATAACAATTAAGCATCGCCAACCATACCCAATCACGCAACATTCACGCGATACCCCCACCACTCTGCGGCGCATTTACTCGAGTTCCCCCCGTGGGAAGATGCGGGCGGCATTTTTAGGGGCGAAGCTCCTTAAGGCGTGGGTCGTGCGTCCCCGATGGATCTAGTAGTAGTAGTAGTAGTAGTAGTAGTAGTAGTAGTAGTAGGTAGCCACCGGCGCGTGCCTGCCGGGAGGCACGCACGCGCCGAGGGCGAGCGCGTCGCTCCCGGCACGCGCTCGCCCGCGAGAGACAACGAGAGCCAGCGTCTCCTAGCGAGTTTCTTGATTGAGAAATACCGACTGCTCGCATTGGAGAAGCGTTCACCGGCAACCCATATATATATATATATATATATATATATATATAGATATATATATATATATATATATATATATATAGGCACTGCATCTTGACTTGCAATGAAGTGCCGGTGGGAGATTTCACTTGTGCATTGTGCATAGTTGAACCGTGAGGATTCGTAGCATGCGCGAGTTGTTATAAAACTAGATGGCGGTACTTGTAGTTGATGATGAAAGATGCGAGATGTTATAATAGTTTGATGACATTTACTCAAGTGTTTCACTTTTAATTGTGGGGCGAATTGCACGGAAGAGTTTCACTGTTTACCGATGATTCCTTCCGGAGCTTCGCCCCACTCATCATCATTCACCCCGTGAATATGCTGTGATTTTTTTAAGATATTCTGCACTCATAAAGTTTTGAAAAGTCTTTTACGCAAATCGACTGTTTAGGAAAGGTAGGTTACATACAGGCTTTTTTGATACCTGTAGGAGACACTTATGAAGAGGACGC
Source organism: Hyalomma asiaticum (assembly GCA_013339685.2). NCBI lineage: Eukaryota > Metazoa > Arthropoda > Arachnida > Ixodida > Ixodidae > Hyalomma > Hyalomma asiaticum. Next base: position 59,377,125 of record CM023490.1, on the reverse strand, counting down.
GGAACGGCCATACAGCAGAAAAGCCGCGAAAAGACAAAGCGCGAATTTCTTCAGGTGCCCTCCAATACGGAGGATGAAATGAACGAACGATTATTAAGCGATAAAGCTCAACTCCACTGCCAAGAAATGCGTCATCCATTTACCAGGTGAGGAATGTTGCTAATTGATGTTACGCGACACTGCTTGCTTCAATATACATGCAGTTGTTTAACAAAGTAATGATCTAGTGAGGCTGCTATGGGACGGCAAACTAACAACAGAACATGACACATTACGAATTTAAACTGTTCAGGGTAACTGAGGAAAGTACATATTTTCTTAGTTCTCGGAAAATTCCATTGTAATAATTTTTCTCAACTGCAGGCAAGTTTGATATTTGCTGTCACGCTGAAAATTCTGCACTGTGCTGCTTTTACCCTTACTGACAGAGACACAGGAATAACTTGCAAGCATATGCACTCCTGCGCTTGCCGTCTTACTGAAAATACTTATGCCTCCTTCCTGTGGAACACTCTCAGCAAGAATTACTCATTCACGTTATGCATCTCCCCTAAATGTGACTAAATCTAGACACATTGTGCTCGAATAGAGCTTAAGACACGTTCAGTTCGCGCTCGAAAAGGTTTCACCGTATCATCTCCGTAGTGCCGATCAAGATATCAGATTCATGCAGGCGCTGCGACGGGTGGTGTAGTTGTCGAGCGTCTCGACAGCGTCAGCTTTCGAAGCTAACTACGATGACCCAAGAACAATTGCAATCACATAACTGCAGCTCCCCAGCTCATTCTTTGCAAGCTCGACGCATATTGATGTGAATGTCCACTTGCAGCGAGTCGATAGTTGTTACACACATTATACCAACACAGTGTGCATGACTATGCGCATCCTGTGCAATAAACCAAATTCACAACGGCATGCGGTCAGCAAGGTATAGGAGTAGCAGCCGGTCAAGCAATGGTCAAGAAGCACCGAACCTGCCTTAAATCATTACTAAATGGTCGAAGAACACGCGCTAGCAGAAGATATGGTATTGTTGTGCAGGAGCAGCGAAGCTGCCTGCATTTCCCAGCATAAGGCGCTGATGCCATCGACGGTCACGCCTTCGGTACGCTCTATACGCATGTAGGAACGCAAAGGACATTTGAGCCTGCCGTCAACGCCCATACAAATTCGTACAACAGGCCATGCGCGACGTGAACGACAGCGACACGTGAATTCCATATGTCGGCGTTGTAAAGGTCTACACAAAGTGACAAGCAAGCGCGGACGGGCGACCCGGCGGCGAATTGAAAATGCTTCGTTTCATTACAATATGCCAAGGGCCGAACAAAAGCCCAGCGCGTAGGTATGCGATAGCTTCGGCGATTAATACGTGCAAACCTCACAAAACAGTGAATTCAAGCCAATTAGAACGCACAATCCTTTGACACGTGCCGTCTAGTCCCCAACACTGCATGGCTGGATTTTGCAGAAAGGCGTGGACAGAATTGATAAAACGTAAAGCGGCCGCTGCAAGCTCAAACGTGAACTACTGCGTGCGAGAGCCGCCAGTGTTCTTGCGCGCGTCTTGGCCGCGGCGACAGTTCCGAAGCAACAAGTAGGGCGTTTGAAATTTTACTGGTGTAGTATGGAAGCGGGTATAAATCGAGTAACACGCCTTGTATAAATGGCAGAATATAACGGTACTCGCAAAATATAAATCACAGTAAACGTAACTGCTTGCTTTACTTCAAAATGAGGTCCCGTTTCCTGGCATGTTTAGAGCCGTCGAACGTGTGTGGCGCGCAGTTCGGGTGGTCGTACGGAAGGCGAGTGAAACAATATCTGAAATCCCTCATCGTAAGTGAGAGTAGAATGAGACCTACAGGAGTAGCGATGCCAATGAACTGTTACTGCAGGAGTTCCATTTTTTTTATAGTGTTGCTGGAGCAAACGGTAGCGGAGGACGAAATGCATGGACGGCGCGGCGCTGTTAAACGGGCTTACGTGCTGTGGTATGTTTTCATAAATCATCTCCGTACCTGAGCAGGCAATGGCTTTCTTCATCGCTTTTGGCTGCCCCGCCACGGTGGTCTAGTGGCTAAGGTACTGGGCTGCTGATTCGAGGGTCGCTGGATCGAATCCCGGCCGCGGCGACTGCATTTCGATGGAGGTGAAATGTTGAGGCCTGTGTGCTGTGCGATGTCAGTGCACGTTAAAGAACCCCAGGTGGTCGAAATTTCCGGAGACCTCCACTACGGCGTCTCTTACAATCAGAACCGGTTTTGGGACGTAAAACCCCATAAAACAACAACAACAAATCGCTTTTTGGTTGTTCAAATTCGATGAAAAATACTCCTGGAATATCAGTTAAGGTTCAAGTCCTTCGCAACATCTCTGTTGACGCCTGCTTGAATGCCATTCATTTTCTTTGGTAGAGGAAATTGTCAGGTTGTAAATGAATATATACATCCATACGGATGTATCAAAGTTGACTGTAAGCTCGAAATACTCGTCAGTGCTTGGTTCCCAAGCGTATGGGTGCGTGAACTGCTATGTGCTTTGGTTGTGCTGAAACGCGTGCCAGGTGTGCTACACGTACTGGAGCGCCTGCGTTTGTATCCGAGCCCAAAAGGAAGGGCACCTCGGCACCCAGATTCAGTGCTCCTCAGGATGCACCGATGTGCTTGGAATGGCGGGTTTGCTGACGCGCGAGAGATTTTTCCGGCGCGTTGCGAGAATTGGATATGCTTACGTGTTGACGAATTGGCGAATGCAGCAAACATTTTATTCCGCACTCCCCCCCCCCCCCCCCCCCTCCTTCCTTCGTTCCCAATAAAAAGTGTGCAACGTTCTCACGGGGAACATAAGCAGTCCACAGGGGTGGATGGAAAGCTAATGAACAGACCACGCTTCTGCTTTATTCATATCTGTCTTCTGTCTCTGTGTGTCTCTGTCTTCTGCATTTGACGATGTTGTGATCTAGATACTAAGTGCATGCATTTTTGTGCAATCGGCGGATCCCATGCTTTGTAGGATTCCGTGTCACGCGAAGCGCTCCGAGTAATTTCCCATAATCATCATCATGATCGTCGTCGTCGTCGTCGTCGTCATCTATCTGTCCCTAAAATGCCTATACAACGCATCACATAAGGCGGGGGGACAAATAACACAAACACAGGTCATGACAGAAATGCAATGTTTAAAGAGTAAGTGTACAGGATTGGCCCGCCACGGTGGTCTAGTGGCTATGGTACTCGGCTGCTGATCCGAGGGTCGCGGGATCGAATCCCGGCTGTGGCGGCTGCATTTCGATGGAGGCGAAATGTTGAGGCCCGTGTGCTGTGCGTTGTCAGTTCAGGTTAAAGAACCCCAGGTGGTCAAAATTTCCGGAGCCTTCCACTACGGCGTCTCTCATAATCAGAGCTGGTTTTGGCACGTTAAACACCACATAACAGCAACATAACAACATAAGTGCACAGGAGACAGTGTCGATAAAGGAAATTGGAGTAGTGCAAGAACTATTGCACGCGGCTGGCTACAGGACGCGAACACAGATCAAAAATATAAAAATACTACAAAAGAAAAAAGTTATAATGTGAAGAAACTTTATTGAAGAACTAGTTGGTGTGATGATTAGCCAAAAAGATGGGACAACAACACTTCGAATTTCACTGGGTCGAGCTCTTGAACAAATATTTAGGAAGACTGTCCCAATATTCACTGGCTGAAGGCAGGAATGATTTTTTAAATGCATGAGTTGATCCACGAAGACGTTGAACAGTGGACGGGAAATGCAAGCAGGTGGAATGCAGGTTAGAAAAGTTGTGGTACAGCTTGTGGAACAGACTCATTTGCGCAGTTTTTTGCGAATAGCTAGGGGAGTTAGCTCCAGAAAAGCTTTGATACGGGTGACGCTAGCATGTTTACTGTACTGAGATGAGAAAAACTGGGTAGCCTGATTTTAAACTGATGCGAGGGAGGTGATGAGATAATCTTCATGTGGGCTCCAAATAGCGGAAGCAAATTCTAGCTCGCTACTTACGAATGTTTCGTACGCCTATGTCCAAGAGTTTGGCATTCAGCCAAGTATTATGATTAGGAATAACGTCTGTGTGCAAGCTGAGCATAAGCTACACAAGCAGGACAGCTGATACGACAGGTTTATTTCCAATACATAAAGGATCGTGCGTCGCATCTACGGAAACAAACGAGCTTTTCCTCCCCCCCCCCCCCCCAATAAAAGAAAAAAGAAAAGAAAAAGAAAAGGAATTATGTTTTAATTTTGCTCTGAAAGTGGTGTACAAAAACGCTGTTAACATCACCCAACAGCACGTTTGCCTATTTTATAGTGTAACAGAACCAGCCAACGCGGGCACGTGTTCTGCTAAAAAATAATAATGTCTTGCAGGTGTACTTGACCTGATGAGACAGCTTATTATAGTTCTTTTTTCCCTTCTTTCTGGGTGGCGCCTTGGAATTCGTCTGCCTGCACTGGTGCGTATAGTACAGCGCTTGTAATGCATGCGGCGCTACATGTTCGAGGCGCGCCCCAGCGCGCCGACTTTCTTTCGCCTCTCCTTTTCGTCACCTCTGAAATGTCGTCCTTGGAAACGGTTCCTGTTAGGAAGAGGCCTCCCTCGCCCAAAAGGGTTGCTTGGGGAGACGACGGCGCATTATGCCCTATAACCATTGTTGTCGGAGTCTTTGCACATAAAAAAGGATCGACCACGTAGATGAAAAAATTATTTTAATAATTTCTACTCAGTTTCTGGAGAAATCAGTGCAAACTGGGACACTTGGAAAGGTATGCTTTGCACTGAGCGAAAATACGTGACAGCGGTGAAAGACGGTAGACAGTCCCTTTGACGCTTACGCTTGTTTGTGTTTGCTCGCTTGTTATGTCTACATTTGAATCGCAAGTTACAGTAAAGGGTGTGTCCTTTTCTTGATTTTACACACGCTGTGTGGTCTCATGAAATTCTGGTTTGATTGGTCATTCATTAACATGAGTTGCGATCTTAGGATTCGATCAGCTGTGGCGCGTTGCCTGCGCTGAACACTGTGGATAATGATGATGGCGATATGTAGTGTTTTTTGGCCGAAAGGCGAACACTATGGACATAAGCCACACGTGATTGTGTTGTCGTTAATTGTCTTGCTTTGAGGGTACATCATATTGGCGATGTCTATATCAATGATTCATATTAGCCACCCGTATATATCTTACCAACCCAACGACGAAATGCACGAATTGAAAGAGACCACCAAGGGAGCGCCGGAACATAGACGGCTAGATAGATAGATACAGTCGAAGTTGCTCCAATTCCCCGAGAAATGTTTTGCATTTATAAAAACTAGTGACAAGCGATTCGTGCGGTGTTGCAAATTTATCAAATGCGTGAATTTTCCGAACGTGCTCAACGGATCTCGACGCCTCAAGGTCTGCAATAACTTCATGAATAGTAGGAGAAATCAACCAAATTGAATGAGCATACGCGAAAAAAAAAACACGAGGGGGGTTAAAATAGCATGCAGAAAAGAGGCTATTTGACTCTAATAGTTGCGGAGGTAATGAGTTAGAAGCATATTTAAATAAGAGGTACAATTAAGTACAGTTTACGATATCTAGCAGGCGCAGAGTAGTATATGCTATGTGGAAACGACTGTGCCCCAGGTACATTCATCATCGTCGTTTCCAGGGCTCGCCCGCCCGTGCTACGCGCCACCAGCCTGGAGTGCGTGGAGCGGCATCAGGGCGCACAGCGTTGGGCTTCAGAACAGTGGAGGACGTTCTAGTGATGGCTCTTGTGCCCATCTCTGCGGAACTTCATCTGGCCAGATGCTCAGAAGCCACGCCCATGGGTCCCCAATACTTGTGTTGTATATGTGGGCATCCTGTGCCCCTTACGCTCACCCTGTCCTGGAAGACGACCTAAGTATGCCGGAAGCGTGTAGCGCAGGGCCAAGAGAAGATTATAGCCGACGGGTATTGCAGCAACCATGGTGGCTGCCATTGCTTAAAACATGACCCCTTTGCCTCTGGAAATATCATTCGCTTCCTTGTCGCGTGAAGAAAATCGACGGCATACCAACACAAACATTACCAATGCAGCATATTGGCAAGAGGTTTGATGCCGACAACGTTGCCTGTCAGTGCGAAAGCGCCAGCTCTGCACGTTGGCAACTTGCGCAGCATCTTGCGCAGTATTACTGCCTTCCTTGACTGGAAAGTGCAAAGGAGCGATGTAGAAAGTGCTCCAGGCTAGATTTAGGTGCGGCAGGGACGCACGCATTGGAGTAGTGACAAGGATACCATGTTTATTTAGCAGCAATAGGGCCATTTCTGCCACTTCTGTGGATCGTCATGGGCTGGTCCCCATTGGTCGTAATCAGATGGTTTTGGGCAGCTGAAATAAAGGACAAAGAGTGTGTTATCGGTTTAAAGCATTTTCCATTTCGATTATAAGACTGCTTGCCTCTCAGCTTTCATTAGGTGCAAGACAACAGAAAAATGCTGCATATCTGCTTGCTTCTTTGCAAATGACGTCGAAAGACGATAGCCTTCTGTCACCCCAGACACAAAACACCCCGTCTTCTACCCCTTCCAACCCTTCATACTATTCCCATCCACTTTCACTACTGGCCTGATGGATGCAATAAAAGTTTTGCTGTATTCAATTAAAATTTCCCCCGTTCGCCCTGCTCTCGCGCCATATGTTGGGGCCTTTTATTACTGTTGTCTTTAAGACATCTACAGAGCTGTGGCTTTTGTCGGATTGTTGTGAAGGTGTAGCGTCTGTTCGACACCATTTCTAACGTATCGATTTCCTAATTAAGAGAACTCTGCACACCACGGTTATGTATGCACATATTACCTCAAATTCTAATCTATAAATATTAAAAGACGTTATGTCTGCAATAAACCACCGCACATTTGTACAAATGCTAAGGAGTTGACTTACATATGTAGCTTGTGTTCGAGTCTGTGTGTCTACAATCGTTCGATATATTGCTTAGGCGAGGGTTGAAGTCTTGTTTGCTTATTTCATAAAGTTTAAAGGTGATGGTACATTTGTTACACTTTAGCCCTTCCCCTCTTCCTCACCCTCATGTAATTTCGGGAAAGAGCCTCCCGACTGGGCAACCCCAAAAAAAATTTCATAAAGATCTAGTGAATATGTAGGAAACAAATGCTGGAACGGAAGTGTTTTTTATTAAACTGAGGAGCCTTATTTATATAAGCAATAATTTGGTGTTGATCACAATCCCCATTTTCATTATTCTTTGCGCTCTGAATGGGCTCACAATGATGACGAACTCGATCGCAATCGGCGGCCAAACGTACACCCTGTAGCATCGTGGAAGTTCGCTGAAGGAGTGTCTTGTGCTCAACGACAATAATGACGTAACCCCAGAATCATAGTAGGAAGTAGTAAAAGTTTGGTAGATGACAACAAAGAGACTTTATCTAAGTAAGCCTTTTAAGGCGAAGAAACCAGGTAAGCAATGTGAAGGCAAGATTGGGAGCCAGTTGTCCATGGAATGTATCCTTCTGATGAGCCCGCAAAAGGTGGAACGCGATTAAAAATTATGAGCTTTATCTCTCGATTTGATTGATTGATTGGTTTAGTGAAAATGCCTCAGGGACCCTGTACCAGGGGTTTACGTGAGAGGTGAGAGAAACAAACGAATTACATTTCTCGAGTTTTACATCTCAAACAACAATTTGATTGTAAAAGATGCCCTAGGGAAGGGCGTCTTTTATTTCGACAACCTGGGGTCCTTTAGCGTGCACTGACATCCCACAGTACTCGGGCCCACAGTACTCGGGCCCACAGTACTCGCACAGTACTCGGGCCCGTTTGTTCCGCATGTTCTGCCTGTTGGCGGTGTGATGAGCAGAGCTTCCAGCTTCTATCGCCTTATCCCGCCTGGTTGTGGGTTTGAATCTTAGGGGTAGGTACTTTTACAGCATAAGATGTTATGAGATCACAACAAGGGCCGTTTTTGGCGCCGTAGTTGTTCGCCGCCGCCTCCGGTGTCCGTCACCACTATCGGGCTAATTTTAGAAAAAAGACTATCCAGGACCGAGGAAGATTCGACCCACGTCCCACAACGTCGCAGTCGAGCATTCTACTACTGCGCTAAGCCTGTACTTGAAAAGTCATCGCTAAGAGACCTATGCAGGTATAAAGCCTGTAGAGGAATTACATTAACAAATGTAATGTTACGTGAGAAAATAGTAATACGTAACTACACGTCGCGGAATGTGGATTGCCTAACGAGTGCGAGGAATAATATGAAAACAAAACCAAGGAGGTTTGGTGCATGCTTTGTAGCTATGCACTCATTACAGAGGCATCATCAACATTGTTGTGAAATGATCTTCTTCAACTTTTCCGTCAACCTTATTACAAAGCGCTGCCTCGTCAGGCGATTTTGTCGTATCGTGCCATGCGTCACGCGACAGGCGACGTGCGCAGCCCCGACACTAACCTGACTTGGCTCTTCTATGTACCCGATGTCCAGATCACTTGGCCAGATCACCAAGAGTTTATAATGACCTCTAAGAATGTCGCTCCTCCACCTTACGCTGTCACTATTCTTGGATTCCGCGAAGGCCTGGGTCATTTTTTTTCATTGTTAACTTGGCGTTCAATTTTTTGCGGCATTCAGTTCCGTGACGTAACTACGCCAGTGATTTCTTGGTTGATTCCGGCATGAAACACTTTCGTGCTAAAAAAAGCAAGTTATATTTTCGTGGGCGAGGAGCACCTTCATCTCTGAGGCTGGCGTAAAATACGTACGAACAGGAGAATAACAGTTAATATACGGCAAACCTCAGCAAATACGACTAGTAAGTGCGGTTTTGACGACACAAAATATCTAAACTACAAGTGTTTAAAAAAAGAGCCAGGCCTGCGCGGAACCGCCGGGCAGTGACAGCGTAAGCTGGAGGAGCCACCTTCTTAGAGGTCATTTTAAACGCTTGAGGAAACTAGTGGAAGAAGAGGTGATAGGTAGCCCCTGCGCCATAACTATTATCATTTCGCCAAGTAGAGAAGTACCCACTACGCAATAATTACTGCGGTATTGTAACGGGCAAATCTATATAACTGCACACCTTAGAGAGTCTCTTGGCATCGTTTTCTAGAGAACGAACCGAACTCTCCGCCCGGCGTCGACGGCGAGCAGCGGTTTGGGCTTCTCTCTGCACAGCTGTCTGTTGTGCTCGACGTTGCCTTGCTGCAGCCGCGCGCGTAGCTCTGCGATTCGCTTCTTCAGCAGCGGTCCGGCCCTTGTGAGAAGGCGCCGTTAGGTATATAGAAGAGCCAAGTCAGGTTGCTGGCGCGGCTGGGCACGTCGCCTGCCGCGTGATGCATGGCATGATACGACAAAACTGCTTCAAAAGGTCTTATTCACATTTCCGTCATCATTATTACGAAGGGTAATAATGATGACGGAAATGTTGAAGAAGATTGTTTCATAATGATGATGTTGATGATGCCTCTGTAATGGGTTCAAACTACAAACCATGCAGCCCTGTGTTCTTTCAAATGATTCCTCGACTGGTTATGCAATACACTTTCCCCGACGTGTAGTGGCGTATTATTATCCTGCCATGTAAAATTACATTTGTTAATGCGATTCCTCGGCAGACGTTATAGCTGTTTAGGCCATTTAGCGAAGATTTTGCAAGCACAGGCTTGGCTCCGTGCTAGAATGCTCGACTTCCACGCAGAGGATGTGGGTTTGAATCCACGCAGAGGACGTGGTTTGAATCCTTCTCGGTCCTGGTTATTAAATGCGAAGCATTTCTTAGCGAACTTCGGCGAGTTTGAGCGTATCTATCTATCTATCTATCTATCTATCTATCTATCTATCTATCTATCTATCTATCTATCTATCTATCTAGCCGCCTACGATTTTCTGCTCTCCTGGCCGTTTCGCTAATCGGATCTTTACGAAAATTGGTATGCCACATCATGACTACATGTCGAACATAAATGACAGGTCAAAACATGAAAATCATGACATGCATGTCATGAGCGGCATGATTTACATACCACGGTCTTGGTGCTCTCCTGGCCGTTTCGCTAATCGGATGTTTACGAATATTGGTATGCCACATCATCACTACATGACGAACACAAATGACAGGTCAAAGCATGAAAATCATGATATGCATGTCATGAGTGGCATGATTTACATGCCACGGTCTTAGGGCTCTCCTGGCCGTTTCGCTAATGGGATGTATGCGAAAATTCGTATGGCACAACATGACTGCTTACGAACATAAATGGCAAGTCAAAACATGAAAATCATGACATGCATGTCATGAATGACATGGTTTACATGCTACGCGTTTCGTTGATGGGACGCATACGCAAATTGGCATGCCACAACATGACTGCATCACAAACATAAATGACAGGTCATAACACGAAAATCATGACATGCATGTCATGAGTGACATGATTTACATGCGACGGTCTTGGTGCTCTCCTGGCCGTTTCGTTTATGGGACGTATACGGAAATTGGTATGCCACGACATGACTGCATGGCGAACATGACTGACAGGTCACAACATGACAATCATGATATGCATGTCATGGGCGACATGATTTACACGCCACGCGTTTCGTTAACGGCATGTATACGAAAATTGGCATACCACAAGATGACTGCATCATGAACGTAAACGGCATTACATAACATGAATATCATGACATGCATGTCATGAGCGACGTGATTAACATGCCACGGTCTTTGTGCTCTCTTTGCGGTTTCGTTAGTGGGATGTGTAGGAAAATTGGTATGCTACAATATGACCGCATGACGAACATAAATGACAGGTCATAACATGAAAAGCATAACATGCATGTCATGGGCGGCATGATTTACATGCCAGGCGTTTCGTTAATGGGATGTATACCAAAATTGCCATGGCACAACACGACAGCATGACGAACGTAAATGACAGGTGATAACATTAGAATCATGACACGCGTGTCATGACTGGCATGACTTACATGCCATGGTCCTGGCGCTATACTGCCGTTTCGTTAATGCGATGTATGGGCTCCGTCTACTGACCAGAGGGCGCTACGTAGCTCTCGTCGGACGGCTCAGTCGCGCATGGTGGAGACCGAGGCGACAGCGACGCGCGCGTTTCTTCGCTGCTTTCCGGGCTCGCTGCGAACCACACGAACGCTCGCGGCGTTGCCCTTTGGAACAGTTTGCCACAGGTTTGGAGCGCGCGTCTCAAAGGAAGTAAAACGAAAGAAGGTGGGACGGGCGGTCGCTGCTGCGCATCGTGTTCGCGTATTTCCCTGTCACAGTCTGCCCAATTTTGCTTCTTCTCTCCGCCAGGCAGTGCATTCTGGCGCTGATGTCGCACATGGAGATCTCGACTGCACGGAGCCTATACGAAAATTGGTTTGGCACAACATGACTGCATGAAGATCATAAATGACAGGTCATAACATGAAAATCGTGACATGCATGTCATTAGCGGCATGATCTACATCCCACTCGTTTCTTTAAAGGGATGTATACCAATATTCCTATGGCACAACACGACTGCATGACGAACGTAAATGACAAGTCATAACGTCAGAATCATGACATACGTGTATGAGCGGCATGGTTTACATGCCACAGTCATGGTGCTCTTGCGGCCGTTTCGTTAACTTCATATGTACTAAACTCGGTATAGCGAGACAACAATGCAAATCCATTTGACGTTCCTTATGCGTGCTTCGCATTTCCTTGATTCCCACTGCACGTGGGATCTGCCAATTCTTTTTCTGAAATTTGCGCGATAGCGGTTGCGGACACCGGCGGCGGCGGCGGACAACTACGGCACAAAAACGACCCTGGTTGTGATCTCATAACAGCTTGCGCTGTAAAAGAGCAGACGTCCTTAAAGCAATGGAAATATGTTGCGATAGATCTGCGGAGATGCCCTTACAGGCAGCACGAAACTCGGAGTATGGGCTACCCTAGTCACAGTGGAGGCTGACTTGGCGGTTGGATGTCCAGAGGAGCTCCAAACCCTCAGAACTGCAGCATTTTGCGGGACAAACATGCCTTAGGCTTTACTACTGCCACAGTTGTTGTGCGGTCAAGATGTGTAAAAAGAGCCCTCAGGACATCGTCAGTCGTCCTATGTGAACAGACAACAGCGGCACCCCTGTTGTAGTCCCAGCGCCACACATTTGCCGTCGACCATTTTCTGTAAGTGCGTGAGGGAAGTAGGATGCGACTACTATAGCAGAGTTCATGCCGAGAGAGCGAAGCCGCCCACACAACCCCACGCGCCTCTTCGAGGCGCTTCCAGCGACGCACAGTTATCTGGAAGCAGACCACGGTGATCCTGCGATGCTGCTGTAAGAGCGGACTGGACTGTTTTATAGTCTGTCGTATGTAGATTCCTAGCATGTGGTGTGGAGAAAGAAATTTGTTTAATTCTGATAAGGGGATCATTGGAAGACATGTTCCACTGCCGAAACATGCAAGTTGCAAGCTTCGGAGACATGGTCATTTTACCACTGACAAAAATTCAATGAGTATCACGATACTGAAATTGCAAATATTAATATGATAACAGGATGCTTTTTAGCTGAGGTAACACGTTCATTCAGGCAACGCAGACTAAGGATGAAGCATGGAACTCGCGGGCTTTTAATTTCGGGGCGAAAACATTGAATCTACCTCTGCTGATAGTCGAATTTCTCTCGACTTGCTAATAACAATCGATGGTTATGCGGTTATTGCCTAGTGAATACAAAGGCATATAATTTCCTATCAAGCGTAAAAATGGCGGTGCCACTGAAGGAAATGATCGCAGCGGGGCATGGTTGACAGATTTGAAGGTCGGGGCCATGCGTCACTACTATAAGCACCTGCATTACTGCAGCTAACATTTGAGCATCTACGTTTTTAGAGAGCTGCCATGTCGAAGGTGTGCTAAACCAAACATATACTCGGTGTTGAATGTCTCTGAGGATAGGGCGCTATTATATACACGCGCGAACGTCTCGTTACCTTCTCAGCGGCGTTATGTATCTCGTTAAAATGGTCAGTCGCGCAGGGACGTGTTCCCTGTTTCTTCTGGAAGAGTAACGCCTCTCTCACGAGCTACACTTTGCAGCGAAGTGACTTGCGAGGGCGAAGCGGATGCCGAAATCAGCTTTAAGCATCTATAAGAGGCCACACGAGATGTTAATGCAGGTCGTTCTGCTTTTAGGTTCGTGCTCACCGATCTGCGGTATCTTTTTCGGAAAATTAGGAAAGAAGCAAGAACTACATTTTGTGCACGCAAGTGCACCCTATTCAAAGATAAAGGCACAACGCTAAAGATTTCAGTATTCTACTAGAGATTTCATCTTTTAGGCATATAAACGACTCTTGAGAGAGTTCATGCAATACCTGGCTGCAACTAACGTGGCAGTCAGTTTTTTCTTTGTAAGGGTAACTGTCATCCATCAAACAAGACCAGTCAGTATCAAGCAGTAGTTTCAAGCAAGCCAGTATCAAGCTGTTTTCGTTAAGAGCTTTGCTGTCGTCAGCCTATTCCAAGTCCACTGCAGGATAAAAGCTTTCCCATTGATATCGTATTCGCGCTGCCTTGCGAGAGTTGATTCCATTTTAGGCCTGCTAATTTCCTTACCACAGTTAACGCCTCGCAGTTTGCGGCACTGTCTTAGCATCATGAAAGGGGTCGTGAAAAAGAAATATAACTGCCCAGTTGTAGCTCTCACTGCTTCAATAAACATTAGCCATGCTTATTCTGAAATATTTCGACGCAATATTCAGTATGCATTTAATAATGCCGCTTTGAATTCCTATGCGTTCTTGCACTCCTGAAACGACCATACGACACCACAGGCGGCGTAGGAATTGTTCAGTGACGTTTCAGTGGGGTCAGCTGAGGACTGGTAAGAAACGCCAACACATTGCTGGCTTTCCTTTTCTTTAATATGATATATTGAAATACCATGGTTCCGACAGCGCTTTGTTTGGCCAAGCCAAGATGGCACCGACGAAGGAGGAACACGAGCCAATGACTGATGATGGTTTTTGTACAGGTGATGAAGATGAAGTCCGTATCAATGCCTACACTAATCCCCCCGTGGACGGAAGCGGCCAAGCTGGCCGCGTGTTAGACAGTGGACCGCAGATGAAAGGGTTTAAGGCGGGAGACATGCACGATTTCTGTTCCGCGGCAACGTCGGCCAGTGGGAGCATGAACAGGTGCAACGCGGTAATTCACAGGCGAGGTCTGCTCGATGACTTTGTAGGGGCCGATATAACGAGACTGGAGCTTTTCACATAAGCCAGATGTGCGGGAGTCTATAGCAGTACATCGTCACCTGGACGGTAGACGACGACTCGGTGAGTGGCATCGTAACGACGTTTGCGGTCTTCTTGGCAACCTTGGGTGTTCATCCGGGCAACCTTGGGTGTTCATCCGGGCGCGACGACGGCATTGGGCAAGGCGAGTCACAAACTGGTCGGAAATGAATGGTTAAGGGTTGACCGGGCCAGAGAAGAAAAAAACGTCGAGTGAGGAGGTTGGCTGACGGCCGCATACCAGGAAAAACGGAGAGTATCCTGTAGTGCCTTGAACTGCGGTGTTATAAGCAAATGTCACAAACGGGAGAATGGCATCCCAGTTGCGATGGTCAGGTTGGATGTATACATAGACAACATCTCGCAGGGGGTGCGGTGAAAGCGCTCCGTTAGACCATTTGTTTGAGGGTGGTAGCTGGAGGTTGTTTTATGCACGGTGTTGGAGGCTTGAAGAACTTCGTGTAGTGTGCTTGAAATAAATTCCTTGCCTCGGTCGCCCAGAAGTACGCGAGGGGCCCCATGGCGCAGGTAAATGGCTTTCAAGAAGGCGCTTGCGGCCGCCGAAGCAGTGACTGCAGGGACTGAGGCTGTTCCAGCCTACCGGGTCAGATGGTCGACGGCATCTGTATCCGTCAGTAGTAGTTGGGAGAGGTCCGAAAAGGTCAGTTCCAACAACTGAAAAACTTCTGCTGGACAAGGAAGTGGTTGTAGAGTTCCGACAGGGGCAGTAGTAGGGCGCTTGCGGTGTTGGCAAAGCGCACACGAGGCAATATTGTGGGCGTTTATTATGAACTTCTTCCTAATCTGTACGTTATCATTATCATCCTGCTGGGGTTGATCTTCATCTTCAGTGTCTCGGCATCATCATCACCGTGTTTGGGCCTTGGCTGGTTTGGTTTTGCCGTGTAGCAGGTCCGAATAAACGTCGTTGCTACCGAGACGTCATAATATATTTAGCGATGCTCGAGGAAAGGCCTGGCCAGAAGAATTGGCTCCGTATGCGCTCATGGGTCTTGTGGTAACCCAAGTGACCCGACGTAGGGTCGTGTGAAGCCTGCAGAACTTCAGCACGAAGAGAGCGCGGGACAACAGGAACCCATCGATGTCCCGCCGGGTGAAAAATATAGCGCTAGAGTACGTCATCTTCGAACTTGAATAGTTTAAGCTGTTTTCGTAGCCTGGAATTTGGCGGGAACGAAACACCTTTAAGGCGACTGATGATGCCATTGCAGTAAGAGTCGGCTCTCCGGGGAGTAGAAAGCACTGAAGGGCGCTTTGATGGAGTACCGGAAGTTATAGTACTAATCGACGATGCATCCTCAGCGCGGTCAATTTGATGAGGTGATGTGATGTGTCCGTTGATGGCGGCAATGGGCAGCGTGAAAGAGCGTCGGCGTCTTGATGCTTCCTCCCAGTCTTGTAGATGACATCGAAGTCATAGGCTTGTAATCGGAGGATCCAACGGCCAAGGCTTCAAGACAAATTTTTGAGTGTCGACAACCAGCACAGAGCATGGTGGTCGGTCACAACAGTGAAATTTCAACCGTGGAGGTAAGGACGAAATGTTTGTATAGACCAGACAACAGCCAAGCACTCTTTTTCGGGTATGGAGTATTTCTTTTCCGCTGAAGTCCAAACGCGGCTTGCCTATGCAACAATCTTCTCGCAAGATTCGCGGTTGCGTTGCAGCTTTACGGCACCAATTCCTTGACCACTGGCGTCGGTGTGCAACAATGTGGGCGCCTTGTGGTCGATGTGACGACGAACGGGTGGCAAGGTGAGTGCGCGCTTGAGTTCTTTGAACGAGGCTTCGCATTCATCGTTCCAATCGAAGGAAGAGGTACTAGACAGAAGTTTGTGGAGGGGCGAGGCAATGCTGGCAAAATTCCGGATGAAACGTCGAAAATATGACGCTAGGCCAAGGAAGCTGCGCAGTTCTTTTGCACGAAGTGGGCGGGGAAAGTTCAATACGGCAGAAATTTTGTCCGGGTCCAGTTGCATGCCGTCTTTGCTAACAAGATGACCCAGAACTTTGATCGTCGTGCTAGCCAAGCTGCACTTCCTCGTGTTTATTTGAAGTCCGGCATTCGAAAGGCACGTGAGCACTTCATCCAGACGTTGCAGGTGGTCAGTGAAGGTCGAGGAAAACACCACGACGTCGTCGAGGTAGCATAGACAAGTTTTCCACTTGAGGCCTCGAAGAACTGTCTCTGTCATCCGCTCAAACGTGGCGGGGGCATTACGCCAGCCGAAAGGCATTACGTTAAACTCGCAAAAACCGTCCGGAGTAAAAAAAAGCGGTCTTCCCTTTGTCCGCTTCGTGCATTGGAATTTGTCAATACCCGGAGCGAAGGTCAAGGCTGGAGAAGTATTGCGTGCCTTGCAAAGAGTCAAGTGCGTCATCGATACGGGGCATGGGGTATACATCCTTGCGGGTGATCTTGTTGAGCCCGCGGTAATCGACACAAAATCGTACCGACCCGTCCTTCTGTACCAATGCAACGGGAGACGACCAAGAACTCGCGGAGGTGCGTATGATGTTACGTTTGAGCATATCGGCGACGTTCTCCTCGATGAGTTTGCGTTCGGCCGGAGATACTCGGTAGGGACGGCGACGCACAATAGTCTGGCAATCGGTGTCGATACGAAGAGACGCAATGGAGGTCTGTCCGGGTGATGAAGTGTTGGTGTCGAAGGAAGCCTGATGCTTCGTGAGCAATATCAGCAATGCTTCACCCTGGGGAGCGGTTAAGTCAGGGCTTATAGAGGAAGCAAAGACAGATAAATCAGGAGATTTGCCCTGTTGAGGCCGCGCTTGCGAGGTGTCAAGAGCAACCAGAGAGATTGGTTGGGTATCGACAGAAGAGGTCACTGCTGATCCTTGATGTAGGAGGATTGTCTCGGTGGTCGTATTCGAGCCAATGATAGCTGCAGTGTTTTCCTGGAAGCGTACAAGGCTGGAAGCGAAGGCAATTTCACGGGTAAGACAGCGACCGTAAGCAGTGATAAACACGTCCCCATTCAAAAAAATTACAGCATATCCACGGAGTGAATGATGATGAGTGGGCGAAGCTCGGGATGTGCATCGTAGATCGTGCCGAGTTCCGGATTAATTTAGTTAACGCGCATGCTACGAATCCTCACGGTTCAACTATGCACAATGCGCAAGTGAAATCTCCCACCGGCACTTCATTGCAAGTCAAGATCCAGTGCATATATATATATATATATATATATATATATATATATATATATGCACTGGATCTATATATATATATATATATATATATATATATATATATATATATATATATATATATATAAATATATATATATATATATATATGGGTTTTGCCGGTGAACGCTTCTCCAACGCGAGCAGTCGGTATTTCTCAATGAAAAAACTCGCTAGGAGACGCTGCCTGCGCCAATGTTGTCTCTCGCGTTTGCCGGGGCAGTGTCGAGTTTGCCGGGGAGCACGTGGCTCCCGGCGCTCGCGGCGAGGGCGAGCGCCGGGAGCCACGCGCTCGCCCTCGGCGCGTGCGTGCCCTCCGGCAGGCACGCGCCGGTGGCTACCTACTACGACGACTACTACTACTACTACATACATCGGGGACGCACGACCCACGCCTTAAGGAGCTTCGCCCCTAATAGAAGACAGTGTGATGGGCTGTTCTTGACCGGGAGGAATTACTGAATCCGCAGCTGTGAAAAAACGCAATCGTTGCTCGTCGATGCCCCCGCTGCAGTGATCAGTCTCTGTCATATGTAGTACACGCTGGCGGCAGGAGATTAGAGCGGACGCTGACGAGAGGGAGTCCCAACCCAAAATGAGTCCATGAGCGCACGGGTATATAACTGAGAACATTATGTGATGACGGATACCATCAATGAATGCACGCGCTGTGCATTGGGCGGAAGGTCGAATGCTTGCTCCGTTAGCTCCAATCAAGGACGATCCCATGTAAGGCGTCTTCGTTTTTCGCAAGCGAGTACACAGGTCTGCACGCATAACAGAAATAGAAGCACCCGTGTCTACCAAAGCCAATAACTGCACAACTTCCACAGGCACCAATAACATGTTTGACGGGCTTTCAGGAGGTCTTGTAACATACTGCGGCGATGCAGCTTTCCCTCCAAAAACTGCACTGGTTAGTTTTCCGAACGTTGTACAGGGAGTTGAGACACAGGCCGGAGTGGAGAAACAGATCGCCGGAGTGGTCATGTGGAGCGGCGTCTCGAGGCACGTGTGTTGGAGAAGTCTGCCGGAGATGGAGATCGGCGAGGGGCAGCATTGTCCGTAAAACGGTGGTAAAATCGAAAAGGCGGTGGCTCGTCGCGTTCAAAGGGGGCATAACCACGTCGTTCGTCTTGCGGGCGGCGACGGCTAAACCGGGAGAGGTGGCCTCGAAAGCCGCAGTAATAACATATGGGCCGCGAGGAACGCCATGCAGAACGGTAAGGCGGGTTCGGTGCTCGGGAGGATAAGGGTGCCAGGTGGTCGTGAACAGGCACAGGCGGTGTGCTTGGAGACGGTGCGGGTGACATGGCAGTAACCTGTGCATACGAAGCTGGTTGTGCGCAAGGCGAGGCGCTAGCATGATGGGGGCTCTGAAGGGGTAACTCCTCTTTGATAATGCCGCGCATGTCGCTATAGACGGGTTGGACGTGAGCGCTGTTGCAAGGTGGCGAGCCATAGGCTTGCAATTCCTCATGTATTATTGCTCAGATGATGGATCGGAGCTCCATGCTGTTTGCTAAGGGGTCGTCTGAAAAATCCGGCCGCACGCGAACAGACTGCAGGGCATCGGGGCACTGACACACGGAGATGACTTCCGACATCGTCGACGGGTTCTGCGCAGTGAGGGCGTTGAATGCCGTAGACCCTATGCCTTTAAGCAGATGTCGTACGCGGTCACTCTCGAGCGTGGCACTGTCCACACGGCGGCAAAGCGCAAGAATGTCCTCAATGTACGAGGTGTATGATTCGCCGTAATGCTGGACGCGCTCAGACAGCTTTTTCTTCGCAACCTCTGAGCGAACCGTGGGCGTGCCAAAAAGCCGCTGTAGCTGTTCCTTGAAAGAAGGGCAATCACGGAAGTCGCTCTCATGGTTGAGGAACCATGTCTTGGCTACTTGGGAGACGTAGAACGGCACGTTGGTTAGTTAAGATGGCTCGATCCAGTTGTAAGCGCTAACACTGTCATAGTTGTCTAGCCAGTCTTCGACGTCCTCACCAGGCAGGCCAGAGAAGATTTCTGGGTCGCCGTGACGGTTGTTGGCAGGGCAGGGAGGAGGAGGGGCGGTTGGGGCTTGGGCCGAGCGAGCGGACGCTGCAGGCTCGTCTTGCGACATCGTGGGCAGCTGGAGTAAGCGGCGTCCTGAACGTAGCTCCATGAGAGATCTTGAGAAGGCGAGAGGTTGAAGGAATCTTAACGCACTTCCACCACTTGAAATACCACGGTTCCGACAGCGCTTTATTTGGCCAAGCCAAGATGGCCCCGACGAAGAAGGAACACTAGCCAATGACTGATGATGGTTTTAAAGCGAAGCTTTGTACCTCTACCAGCCAAGGGTTCTGTCGTGTCCGTCGTTGTAAGCAAAAAACAATCCCGACGAACCGCTCGCGCTCGCGAGGTAGCGCTCGCGCTCGGCGCGTGCCTCCCGGCGCGCTACCTCTCTCACTCTTCCATCTGCTGTCTTGTGTGTGAGAGAGAGAGACAGAGAGAGAGAGAGAGCGAAAGGCGCGCGTTGCCTATGGAAACGCTCTTTCTTCGATGAACGCTCGACCAGCTCGCAAAGAAGGAGAACGCGCCCTTACCCGCGAGAGATGAGCTTGAGGCAGGCAGCGTCTTCTAGCGAGCTTCAAAACAAGATTCAAAGTGATGAGCCAACATGATGGATGATAAGGGCTGCGGGCAAACAACGGAAGCAGGCTCGGCGCGGTCCGTAAGATTAGATTGCAGCTGTTGCAAAGCTTATGCAGCTGCTTGAAAGAGGGTTGACGTCATTCGAAACCCTTCCAGCCTAGTAACTGCTTCGGTTCATTTCTAGACTACCCCACTATGGGTAGACCACGGAAAGTAAAGACGGCAGAAGAAGAGCGTGAATATAAGGCTCGGCGGAAAGAACAAAATCGTCTCGCTCAACAGCGTCGTAGGCAAAACCCAGCACCTCTCGCCGTCACCGAGAGGGTGGCGTAAAAAGCTTCGCTTTCCAACCACCTTCACAGGGTGATTGGCGGGCAATTTTTTCTACAGGTGATGAAGCTCGAATCAATGCCTACAATATGCATATGAAAGACCGAAAAAAAAAAGGAAATAGTTGGACCCCGTGTGAGGACGCTCTACGGGAGCAAGGCTGAGCCCGATTTGTTTTCTCATGGCTCCGAGAGCGCGTGAGGCTCGGAGGCCATAGTGGCGACTAAAATGACATGAAATGCAGAGTTTAGGGAGGGGGAGAGGAGGAGGAAGCGAAACCGAGCTTTGCGTCCCCATACGTTAACCCACACGCTGCAATGACAATATTAGGGGCGAAGCTCCTTAAGGTCGAGGCTTGTCCGCTATCGAGTCGTAGCCACGTTCGCGCTCGCTTTCGGCGCGTGCCTTGTGGAGCTGCGTGGATTTTTTTATTGTCTGGAGGTCCAGGAGTGCGAATACAATACATCGTGCAAAATTATCAGTAAGCGTTTCACGACCACCTTAGAAGCTGCGCAGGAAAGAAAACTGATGTGGTGAATATGTTAGGTTACCCCAATGGAAAGGATACTGACGCAGCAATATCTGGCGTGGAACTTGCAAGCGATAGGCTGAAGAACTTGGCGTAAACCTTCTGTTGAATTATGAAATGCGACAAAAAAACGTCTTCAAAAACGCTAAAGTGAAAAAACAGCTTTTTGTACAAGTAGGTTACGCTCTCACCATGCCAGAGACAACAACACTGCTAGGAGCAGACCGCTGGTAGGCTAGAAAACGCACAAAGCGAAAACACAGGCGGTGACGCCGCTTTGATGCCCCAGCACTAATGCGCGGGACGTTATAGAACGTTGACGGCGTCTGCCAAGGCCAACATAACCATACGGCCAGAGAATATACACCTTCTGTTCTAATGAAGACAGGGAATTACCACGGAGAAAATTACCACGGGGAGTATCAGAACATTTGACTGAGCGCATTTGACGAGAATGCGAAGAAATTGGTCTCATGACGTCATGAGGCCAAAGGTGTGAGGTGAATTTCAAAACAAAAATTTTGATGTTCATTTTTTAACTACAAAACTTAAACATGCGAAATTAATAAAAATGAACCCTCGAACTGTAGCATATAACTCTAAATCATTCACATTTCACTGCAGTGTCCTGGAAGTGCGAAATACAACGCCTTACCCTGTTACGAAGAGTGCCCTATTTTCGCAAGTCCACCTTTCGCAATGGGAAATCGGGAAGTAGTTTGCTCCATCACGTATGGGAATTCCCCTGAACAAACAAGAACCTGGAATTGCAGGATTATGGAAGGCTACAGAGCGTTCCGGGCAATATTCATCTATGCGCAAATAGCTGTATGTTCATTGCTGTATACATTGGAGAAGTACAAATTTTTATTCATTTCAGAGCTTCATGTGTAAATTGTTTTGTGGGGTTTAACGTCCCAAAACCAGTTCTGATTATGAGAGACGCCGTAGTGGAGGGCTTCGGAAATTAGGCCACCTGGGGTTCTTTAACGTGCACTGACATCGCACAGCACACGGGCCTCAACATTTCGCCTCCATCGAAATGCAGCCGCCGCGGCCGGCATTCGATCCCGCGACCCTCGGATTTCATGTGTAAGAACAGTGCTGGTGTCGTCTCGCAATAACACTGAGTCGACCAGTTTCCCATGGCGTGAAGACGTAAATTCCCAGAAAAAGACGAAAGATGTTGCATGCTTAATTGGCTCGACATCGTCGCAATAACAGCATTGACGTCGTACGGCCGGTGCACTGATTCCCGCACACATTAGGAGAGAACTCCGCGCTGTTTTTTGCGTATATTAGTCGTAAACAAATGGGTAATGGGTTTCTTCGCACCCGGTTTGCTGGTTACAGCGAAAAACT
Organism: Hyalomma asiaticum; assembly: GCA_013339685.2. Classification (NCBI taxonomy): domain Eukaryota; kingdom Metazoa; phylum Arthropoda; class Arachnida; order Ixodida; family Ixodidae; genus Hyalomma; species Hyalomma asiaticum. The sequence continues at coordinate 59,354,693 of CM023490.1, read as the reverse complement.
GAGCAGTAGATTGAGTAACTGAGCAGGGAAAATTAAATAGTCGTGGATACCTGCTGCACCTGCAGTGACAGAATCACTAATTGTCAAAGGTGATTCCGAGAACACAGAAATAACAAGTGGAAGAAAATAGCAGCGGTGTATTTTTAACGAGCTTTGATACACTTTCAACTAAGAAACCACGTTTCCCAGAGTTTACGTGGCATTGATAAGTGGCAAAATTCGCATGTTCCAAGATACACTGTTACGCGGGCGGGTAGTTATTGACTATACCCTGTATAACGCGAAATAGATGAAATACAAAAAAAAAACGACAACAATCTTTTCATTTTTCGCGTGTTGAGACCTATTAAAGGCGTTGCCCAGTGTTCCCATAATATAGGACTGCGGAGAAGGAACTTATAGCTAGTTTTTTAAGATTACAGACTTTTTTTGAAATAACATTTAGAACATAGGTAAGTGGCCAAAATGGGCTGCGTATAGACGGCTCCATTTTTTTACGAGAATGATAAAACTGCCGTGTAAAGGAGCTCCGAATGAAGAGCTGCTCCTTTTAACTGCTGATATTTATTAAAAATTGCGTCTATATGATCTTACGTAATTTTCAAGCGAAGCCTTTATAGTCTAGGCAGTGTCGGGATTGTTCTCGTTGTCACGCGAAAACACCGCAAAAATTAGAAAACCTGGCGCCCTCTATTGAGTGGTAGCAGAAACATACGCGTTTGCCATGCCGTGAGGGCACAACGGAAGGAGAAATGTTTACCGGACGTGGGGTTTCATACCGGACCTCCCTCTCCCTCCCCCTCCCAATGCTCCGAATGCAAGTGTTTTAAAAAGTAGACTAGTCACAAAATCACTTGTGAGAAGTGAACATATCTGAACTACATGAAAGCCCTGGATCTTCTACCAGCTGAAGGGAAAGAGACAAAACAAGAAGGTGTTACTGGTTCTAGTTTACTGGTTTAAATACTGGTTTAAATTACTGGTTTAAATAAGGATTCCCACCCTCCGAGGGCAAGTGTCTCAACCACTGGACCACACATCCTCTTTAGCGACATATGGACGCATCTGAGCCATATGAATGAATGCCTTGAAATTATTACCACGTGTCATGAGAGAGAGAGAGAGAGAGAGAAATAAAGAAAGAAAGAAAGAAATACTAGGCCAGGCAAGCACACGCAAAGCTTCGCCGTCCCGCTATTTCTCTACAGTGGAAGCGCTACAAATTCTTTTGTGGACTGTTGAAGACGGGGAAAGAAGCGTGGGTCTTTCGTGAAACCTCTCCATTGTTTCTCCCGTTTTACGTTCTTTGTGTAAATTGTCCCTTTACAATGGAGGGGAAAAAAAACATTAGGCAATGAAATTGCCCGAGGGTGAGATGCGTGGCCGCCTTTGCGCAGACTTCCCTCGCTAAAGTTACCCGAGCAGCCTGGGTCTTTTCATTGGGTAATCGCTTCAGGCTCAGCCAGGCTCCTGCGCAGGGAGTCGGCAGACGCCTGAAGCTCTCGAGAAGGGGAGAGGGGGGGGGTTTGCTTCCGCCAACTCTCCTCTCAACCACCCCAATTCATCAATTATGATCCATTATTAGAATTCTTACACTAATAATAAAAAAGAGGATTGAGAAACTCACCATTCCAGTAGGCATGCAAGCTGGTCGGGTACTTGCATCGTTGATCAAAGGCCAGTGAAGTTGCTAATGGCAATATTATTAGAACAGATAACTTCATTTCCTTGTAGGCTTAGAAGCTTAAGTTGCTGGCTATAATGTTTCAACAAAAGTTATAGGCTGAAATCCAAATTTTGTCAAACTGAAAGAAATGGTGCAACGATTATGTTGGTGATATTGCGAACATATCTTGCTTTTTAATGTGGCTGTCTTCGCAAAGATAAAAGCGTGTGTAGGTGGTATGTAATTTCAAAAAACTTACTAAAAGAGAACAGTCATGCGCCATTTAACTCTGTGAGGGTGGCATACCAGCGAAGCTATTTCACACAGCCCTTCAGCTCACCGTCTAGCTCGTCGTTGCTGTAGGCGCTCGGGAATCCGGAAGCGGCGCTCTCTCTCGCTCTCGCACACATACAAGCATGCACAGCCCCGCACTTCCGCAAACGCACATTCACTCACACGTACACGTGTGCGTTCACACACACACACACACACACACACACACACACACACACACACCGTAACTAAATGTAAGCAGGGCCATATGTGATATTTTAGTTAGCAGTTGTAAGGTACTGCCGTCGGTGGTCTCTATCATTCAAATGAAAGAAATGTTATACACACAAGACTTGTAGTAATGTGGGTCAAAGACTACTGGCTGGTATATTAACAGGAGTGCTGTTTTAGCCGGCGGAAGGCGCCCGATCGTTCGCGACAAATGATCTTCATCATGAAGTCATCTTGAAATAAGTACGAGTGCATTTCTCTAAAATTCCAAATGTTTCGCATTTCCGAGCAGGCGTCTTTCTTTTCTTGCGCTCAGGCCTTTAGCACACTACTACACAACAGTGGAGTCGGTTCTAAAGACTTCGTTCCTATCTTGCGTTCAGCCCCCAGCCCACTACAACACCAAGAAGGAAGCGCTTCATCAGACGCTATAGCAAAGTGTCAGCGCCACAGATCTGCCTACCTTCGTTAAGCCATGATGCGTATGCCTGCTGGGCGTAGTCTCGCCCAGCAGGTAAATAACCGTACAGATCCTCGTAATAAAAGCTCCGCGTCACTGCTGCGGCGACAAAATGCCCCGCTTCCCCATGCCGAGCACATCATGGTGAATATGTGGCTAGCAAAAAAAATTGCGACCGAAGGTGTGTGAGACGACTTCAGACCTACGCTGAGACAACGTCGGCGATTCGCAGATCCGGAGCTACGAGCCCGTGAAAACGAGCAAAAACGTTTGCATATGCATACGCCTACCTCGGGCCTACTTTTCGCACGTCCGAGCGACTAGGAAGAGGATGAGTGGGAACAAAAAAATAAACACTATATTTAATATTTCAGTGTTCTCTGCGTTTGCCCGTGTTGCAACGCATAGACCTTGCGCAAAGGTAGCCGAAGTTAGGTGGGACCGTCAGCTCAGAGTGAAGGTGTCTCTAATTTTTAGGGGCGAAGCTCCTTAACCTGTGGGTCGGTTGTCACGTATCGTCGTATCGTGTAACCTACACCACTCACAATACCGTTAACGCCATGCAACGCCGGGAGGCTCACGCTCTGCCTCGGCGCGTGCCTCCCGGCGCACGAGCTCTTTCACTCTTCCATCTGCTGTCTTGTGAGAGAGAGACAGAGAGAGAGAGCGAAAGGCGCGCGTTGACTATGGAAACGCTCTTTCTTCGATGAACGCTGTACCAGCTCGCAAAGAAGGAGAACGCGCCCTCACCCGCGAGAGACAACGTTGGTGCAGGCAGCGTCTTCTAGCGAGTTTCTTGATTGAAGAATACCGACTGCTCGCGCTGCAGAACCGTTCACCGGCCACCCATATTATATATATATATATATATATATATATATATATGGGTGGCCGGTGAACGGTCCTTGCAATGAAGTGCCGGTGGGAGATCTCACTTGTGCGTAGTTGAACCATAAGGATTCGTAGCGTGCGCGTTAACTAAATTACGGCACGATCTACGATGAACCTCCGGAGCTTCGCCCACTCATCATCATTCACTCCGTGGATATGCTGTGAATTTTTTTTTGTGTGTGCTACACAAGAAAGCTTGCTTGTCTGCTCCCTGATGAGACTGATATGCGCCAAAGACTTGGGCTTGTGAATATGCTTTTACTGCTGAAGCAATACAAGATCATGGTGGCGAAGCTTTGAATGTAATGTTGTCCATATTCGAAATATCATAGACGTGAAGAAGGTGGCTCGTGGTAGCTGTGACTGGAGCACGACTAACGATAAAAATGTAGCCAGAACCTTTAATTTATTAAGCATGGCTGAAGGAGTACTTGGCTTGAACGGATGTGAGGCGCGAAGTAAAGGCGATTGCCTCCACTCAACCGAAAACGACATAATAATTTACTAACATTTCGCAAAAGTGAACGAATATTACACAAACACATACTCAGTTGTTTTCATGACACGAGAGAGTCGTAACTAGAGTTTATCACACAACTGCACCGTTCACACAGTAGAGCGCAGCATAACCACGTAACACACATTGATCATTTTCAAGATGTCTCTTGCCGCACCTCAACCACCACATGCATGGTCACCACAAGTAGAACAGCAAGAAGGCACAGGAAATATGAAACCCACAATGTTTGCTAAGAATGGCAATGCAGGTAATGACTCCATTTAGTTTAGTATCTTCGTGATCTATTCCGCTCCTCCAAAATGCCTCCAGGCGGCGCCATTTTGGTCGCCATCTTGATTTGGCACTAAGACGGCCTGTTTGAGCGACGACAGTTCCTTGTTGACCTGCGCTAACTCTGAGCTGAGTCCCGCGTTCTCGTTCCTGACTTTCTTAAGCCCTTCTAACTCCTTAGCTGTGACGGTGCCCCCGCTTATCTCTCTAGAGGGTCCAGCTTGTGTTCTAATAGGTTCTGGATTCTTCTCCTTGGAGGCCCACTTCGCAGTGACGGCAAGTGCGGGTCCACCTCCTTTGGTGAAGGGCTGCAGCCAGCCGTCCGAAGAAAGCCCAGGCATCATTGACCCATGCGCGGGGAAATCCCGCAGGTCCATGTCGAAAGCGCGTTCCATCTCTCGCTCCTTTCGCCTTCCACCTCCTTTGGTGAAGGGCTGCAGCCAGCCGTCCAAAGAAAGCCCAGGCATAATTGACCCATGCGCGGGGAAATCCCGCAGGTCCATGTCGAAAGCACGTTCCATCTCTCGCTCCTTTCGCCTTTGTCGAATAAAAAAGGGGCGCTGGTACTTCTCTTTGCAGACTTTCTCTCCGGTAGGGTGGCCTTTGCTGCCGAGTTTCATCTAATTTCACACGAGTGGCCTTGTTTCAGGTCCTTAGCCCCAGAGTTGTGGCACACGTTGACCATTGGAGTAGGGCAAACATCCGCACGACGACCGAAATGGGTGCATTTGCTGCACACCTCCTCCTGCTTCTTGTAGAGGTAGCACCGGACTAGTGCCTGGCCGACTCTGACGTAGCTTGGGACATCTCCGTGAAATAGAACGACGACGGAGCCGGTGTCCTTGATGCGCTTGACATCTGAACTGAGGGGTTTCCTTGGGTACGAGAAGCCTTTCGAGCTCGGCATCCCCGATGTCACGTTCGACATTACGGATCACTCCTTTAACGTGGTTCCCTTTGGCGGGGGCGTACACCGCCACTTCGTGCTCTTTGCCTGTGACGCGAATGTTCATGAGAGCCAAGATCATACGGGCGTTCTGTTCTTTTTCGTACACACCACAACGATGCTTTGCACAACTTTGGGGCAGACATAGTCGCCGGAGGCTTGGATGGCGGTAATTCCGGCAGCCGTGAAGATGGTTGTGGAGAAGCCATAGCAGCTGGTTTTGCGCAAATCCAGAACGTCTCCGGGCCTAGCGATAATCTGCCGATGTGTAGACGGTAGCTCCGTTATACGCGAAGCCACTATCCCTGTTTTCTTTAAGGCTGCCGCTCGGCGGCTGCTCTTAGCGCCAACCTAGAGGCAATCTTGGGAGCTTCAAGGAGCGTTGGGTATGTCTTGTTCCACCGCTTGCTTCTTCTCGGCCGATTTCGATTGAAGAACATCCTATTGATTAACTGATTGATTGTGGTTTGGTTGAAGAAAGGACGCTAATTTCTGCCCATGTAGGGAGCACGTCTAAGCCTCCGTGGGGTAGGGGAGAGGGACTGAAAGAGATAGAAAGGAGAGAAAAGTCGTAGTGGAGGGCTCCGGAAATTTAGACCACCTCGGGTTCTATAACGTGCACTGACACCGCACAGTACACGGACCTCTGGCATTTTCGCCTCCATCGAAAATGCGACCGCCGCTGTCGGGATCGAACACGTGTTTTTTGGGTGGTAGCCGAGTACAACATGCTATTTAGTTCCCTCCATTCCTTGAATGTCGTCGTGTTCGCCCTTCTCGGCCCGTTTGGAGACGCCCGGCGTGGATAAAAGTGGATGCCATGTCAAGCTTAGACGTGCCGGCGTAGCTCGTAGCGGCAGGCGTTCTTGGAGCTACGGCTTTTGTGGTGTAAAGAGAAAAAGTGCCGAAAAGTGACCAAAACTCACTCGGAGAGAAAAAACCACACTTCCTTGTGATCGGGAGGGTGAGAGGCACACGATGAAACTAAAATCCCGGCGAAATTTGGCACATCAGAGAACGCAGAGGCTCAAGGCGTCGCGCAATCCGCAGGAAACGGCCGCTATGATCACAGAAAAATTATACGGACGCTCACAAGTCTTTTACAGAGGCTGTTCTTCGGCATCGCTCCGCGGCTGTTGCTTGCATTTTCCCAGAGCTCAGCGCGGGCAATGAATGCCGCGTCAGCTAATGCGCATCTTCCAGAACAGCTGAGCTCGTCGGTTTATAACTGACTACAAACCTTCTCGGCCATTCGTCGGCCGTCATGTACGTGACAATATTCTGGGACTCAGAACCAGCCTTGTGTCAACTCAAGAAAAAGGAATGCTGCCCGCCGCTCAGCGCTGCCCTTAGCCTGATCTCTCTTTGGGAGCGAGGATGGAACGTTGCCTTGCAGCTGATGCCCTCCCACGTAGAGGTCTCCTGTGACAAAGCCGCTGTTTTGAGGCTTAAGAGGGTTTTTAACGGCGACAGTACGCAGCGTTCCTGTCCCTCCGGACTGGCTCCGTATGGACGAGCGAGAGCAGATATCGCCTTCGCGGTGCACTCCTTTTCTCTGACTGCGGTGTGGACGAGAGCCTCGAGCGCCTACTTCCTCAGTGTGTTGTGCTCGCTCCTGCCAAGAAACCATTTGGAGCCAGAAACGGCCGAATCAGTGTGCCATAATCCACACCGCGAGAAATCCTTCATCAGCGCAGTTGCAACATGCGGTCGCTCCGTCATTGCCACCCGCTTCCACGCCTCCACTTCATCAATAACACGGAGCTGGCTAAGTGGTTCTGACGGTAGCTGACCGTAATTTGTGGGCCAATTAGGCTCAATCTACGTGGAACCTTGTTCCGTCCTACGGTGCAGCCTCACAGAAAATTTGCTGCTCGCGCACATTAGCTGAATATTTGAGGGCGTCCTACACGTCATTAAGCCGACGTGATGGATGCTGCAACATATCGGAAGGTAGTGAAACGGCTACTGTGCCAAGACGTATAGGCTCGTTGCACATCTAACTCTCCGCCACGACACTAGCGCCGTTGCGGCGGTGGGTTCGTCACCGGCGGGACAGCGGAGAACAGACGCGCCTGCATGCCCTGTTGACAGCGTCAGTTAAGCAGGCGTATCGTCGCCTTGCATCGCATCAAATAATTTTTGTTTATTTTTTGAAAGTGTAGTGTGTGGGAATGGTTCTTTGCAGAAGTAATAGCTGCAGCGTTGTTGCATCGAACGATTTATGTTTAAAGCAACTAATCGCGGAAGAAATTTCACAACTTCCCCAGAGGACCAGTAAGCTTTACACAGCCGCGAGTTGTCAATTTTGCCAGATTATTTTTTCTTAAAGGGAACTCTGTGTTTGCAAGAATTATAGACGCTGGCATATTTCTCAGTGCGGCACAAATATGGGAATATTCGCGGTATTTTGGAGGAATTTGTGGGTGCAGATGCGCAGATACTTGTAGGTTGTTCTGGCGCAATAAACGTCCAAGTCATTAAATGGCGTGGGTGTTTGAACAACCATACCCTGTTTATAGTATCACGTTAACTTGCATTACTTTGCATCAACTTTAACATACCGAGTAAATCAGCGTAATTAAAAAGAGTAAGCTTGTTTTCCGCTTGCTAGCGAATCGACGATGTTTTCCGTTAGCTATTCTTTTGGGCATCACAAACTACGCAAAAATGTCAGTTTTTTTATTTTTTTGTACAGCTCATGGCTGAGACATACTTGTCGCACAGTTCACGGCTTAAAAATTGCCGAAAACTTGAGCTAAGTCGCGCGTGGATCAACGGAGCGAGCTAGTTGATTTCAAGTTTCACATGGCTTTGCTACGTCATATACTTGGCATTACAGGTCTCGCAAAGTCTCACTCGGCAACCTGTTTAGTCTTTGCTCAGTTGGGCTTGCCTCAAGTGGTCTTAGCTTTATTATGCTTGTCTTAATCAATACTGTCCTAATTAACTTGGTAATTAATATGTGGCTTAGTTAGTATTAGCCGAACTGGGTTTTACCTAATTATGATAACTAATTAAAGTGAGCTTGATTATGCTTGACATAATTCGCATTACCTTAATTACGCCTGGCTTAATTAGCCCGAAATGTGCTTAGCTTATTTGGGCATGCTTAGCTGGGCATGGTTGCTATGGGGATGCATGACTCGGCAGAGTTTTCTGCTGATTTCTGACGGTATAACGAGTACCTTAAACAGCTTCGCTCTTAAAACATTGCGACCGCGGTGGCGTGTTAGAGTTTGCGTATGTACTGGTAATGGTAATTCGCGGATACATTTCATGCCAACTGTTTTTTTAAATGCCAGGAATTGTTCGAACACGCGACAATGAACAGCGTATACACTTGAATAAACCTTGCACGCTAGGTTAAACTGTCGAACATTGCAATGGCTTCCCAAAGGCGAGATATCAACGTAGCGCTCTTTCTTCTCATTCACCTCGCACTTTAATTCCTGCAATAGCCATAAAAGAGTGCTATTGCACTTATTGTTCAGCGGATGGTACATTAAATTATTAAGAAAAAAAGGTCGAACTGGCAACCACGTCTCTGTGTTTCGAAGGAGTTTTGATCCGGATTTGCAGAATGCGGGTGCGCGTGGTTTCAGCGCCAGCTGTCTAGATTTCATAATTTACATCACGCGCACAGTCTGCCTCATCCAGCAGTCGATCGTTCCTAGTACTTTTGCCCTAGAATAAGTTAGAAATGTTCAGCTATATATAGGAAAAGACGAAGGGCAATAACGCGAGCGCTCATGTTGCGCCTGTCTACACTACGTTCTCGTCCTTCGCTATCTTCGTTTTTTTTACATGCTGTACGATTGAGGCCGAACATCTTGCCTCTTCGAAATACGCGTTTAATTTCATGGAAAAAACTTCTATTATGTCCCACGACACGGTGCTCAACGGGCGCACCGCCGTCACTTCCGGAGTATCAAGGGCGGCCCGCGGAATCTCTTCCGAGGCTAACGAAAAAGTGGCGACAGTGGCGCTGGTGGGCCATGCGGTGGTTGGGGCTCCTGGCGGGTGCAACCTACCCATAACACGCACGTCATTGCATGCATGACCAAATCGACTAGCATTCATGTCCTTGGTGACCTGATGTCACGGTGCGCAAAATTCGGTAAATGCTGTCACCGAAACGGTTACAACAGCACAAAGACGTAGGCGATCGGGCACCGTTGTGCCTCGAATTCTCCTGCCAGCGCTAACGGTTCTACCGGCGACAGCGTCCGCTGAGTGAATTTCGGGAAGGGGTGCGTGCATCAGGAATTGACGTGTCCCTCCTGCAAAAGTAACCGCGCCGGTTGACGGGGACAATGGACACCGGATATTGGGAGGACCCCCCGGCGTCAATGCATGCTCGGAGTTGTACAGCACCAAAGCTTCCCAGTGGAAAAGGGAGAGGAGGAATCCACCCCAACAGGGGCTGGTTAAGCGGGTGCACCTCGGTGCACCGAAGACTCTTCAGGAGACTGTGCACAAGGGCTGTTCACGTGGACACGGCCGTGTCGCGAGCTCTTCACTGAGACACGGCCGTGCAGATGTAAACATACTGTATAAACCCTTTTCGTGCTTCCTAGGCCTGTCGTCCGTCCTGGCTCCACGCTCACGCGCATCTTCGAAGCGGTGGGGATACCAACATCCCTGTACCCCACTCGTCTTCCGCAACAGAAGCGACAGCAGTGAGATGCAAACATAACACCGTATCTACCGCTGGTCGCCCTTCGCAACAGTGGTGGCAGCTCGGTGGGATACCAACGCACCCTGTATCATCCAACGACTACTCCTACCTTCACAACAGCAGGCAGGCTGGCAGACGGGGTGTCAGAGTCTTCTTGCTTCGCCAAGAAATACGTCACGTTTCGAAGGTTATGAAAACGTTTGCGGTCACCTTCCCTCATAACTGAGTTCCCTAACATTGTGCAAGAAGAACTGTGCTGCATAAAAGTTGCGTTTTTAATAAGGCAACTTGTAAGCGAAGGCGCTTAAGTCCGCTCGGGCGATACATCGTGCCGCGCAGCACTGACAAAACCAAAGCGCTGGTTCGTAAGCCCGAGCATTCTTCCTTTTTTGCGCGCAAGTGGTATTATCAGGTGGCAATGTCTCTCTGCTCCCTATTCAAAGCACACGCACGTACGCACACGCGTTGCTTTGATGGAGGAGCAGTACCTGCGCCTATGATGGGGTGTGCGCTCCCGAGGAGCATCGTGCCTTGATTGGCACGCCCACGGGACTTGCTCATATGAGAAGATTGAAATTAAGGTTGAGAACGGCAACTCGTCTGTCTGCCAAACGGAGGCGCAAATAACCGAGTCAGAGACGAACGACGCCGGGACGGCACGCCGGCCGACATTCCGACGAGGACATGAATGGCACCAGAGGTTATACAGCCAGATGGTGAAGTCAACACGCGCACGTCTAGATGACGTCATCGGTTAGGCGACTCACGTCATCTCTTAGACGACGTGGCTCTTCCGACAAACTTTTTAAAGCGAACTAAGTGAACTAATTATTAACATAATAATAATAATAATAATAATAATAATAATAATAATAATAATAATAATAATAATAATAATAATAATATTAATAATAATAATAATAATAATAATAATAATAATAATAATAATATTAATAATATAGATAATAATAATAATAATAATAATAATAATAACTTAGTGATGCCAAGGTCCAAGCCAAGTTCTGCATTCGAACCAGGGAGCTAACGGCCCGAACATGGAATAGTTAGCACCCGAAGACTGCGTTGACGCAAGATGGCATGTGCTGTAACATTTTGCATTAAATCGGTGCAATGTGGCTGACACCCACACATAGGTCGGCGCACTCACTCATGAGTGCACTCACTCGCACTCACTCGCACTCATTTCATAGACGTGAGTGCGAGTGCGAGTGAGTGCCAATGAGTGTGAGTGGAAGTGAGTGCGAGTGCGAGTGAGTGCAAGTGAGTGCGAGTGCGAGTGAGTGCAAGTGAGTGTGAGTGGAGGTGCGTGCGAGTGAGTGTGATGGAAGTGAGTGCGAGTGCGAGAGAGTGCAAGTGAGTGGAAGTGACTGCGAGTGCGAGTGAGTGCCAGTGTGAGTGGAAATGAGTGCGAGTGCGAGTGAGTGCCAGTGAGTGTGAGTGGTATGTATGTATGTATGTATGTATGTATGTATGTATGTATGTATGTATGTATGTATGTATGTATGTATGTATGTATGTATGTATGTATGTATGTATGTATGTATCCGTGGCCGTCTCGTTAATGGATTGTATACGAAAATCGCTATGCCATATGACTGCATGACGAACATAAATGACAGGTCATAACATGAAAATCATGGCATGTATGGCATGAGCGCCTTGATTTACATGCCATGGTCTTGGTACTCTCCTGCCCAGCTAGCATACAAAGGATTTATGACGACTTTGAAACGGATATCCTAGACTTTAACGTTGCAGACGGCACGCGTAAGAAGCCTTAGTCCTGGATGCGTCGTATATCGTCTGATGTCCGGCTCGCTGCACATACGTCTTCAAAAAGCTGGTCTTTTCGACGGCTTCGAGGAGACTCCAATAATCCCATTTTCCCGGATTTCTGAATCCGTTCAAAGACTTGCACGTGCGTCATCAAAAAGCTGTTCCTGAAATGTTAGCCGTAATCTGAAAAAGAAGCAGGAATCGTGCTCGGGAACTGGGCGCGCCCACCAAAATTTTGGTCTGGTTGCCACCCTCAGAATATATAAATGATAATCTGACCTCGAGCTAACGCCTTAGGGGTTCAATTGACGCCAAGGCATTTTTTGCACCCCTGAGGCATTAACTCTGTGGTTCTGAAGGTGTCAAGGGGATAGTAATTTGGGGGGCACTCACGATCCACGGACGTCTTCCCTGCCTTATGGTAGTAGCTGCGACCTGCTATGTTACCAGCTGCACCATAAGGTTTAGGGTGCTGCAGAGGGGGGGTTAGTTCCAGCCCACCTGAATACTTTGGTCCTAGGAAGAAGTGCTGGTGTCGCACTTGCGTGGAACGTTTTTTTTTCTGGTGGGTCAAAGCACTAGCATTGAGTGCAACAGAGCAATAGTGCAGTAAGGTGGGCACACAGTTGTCTGCAAATGCTTCATGAATCTGAGCATTTAGGTCACAATTAATTGTCATGCATACAAAAATCAATATAGCTTGTACTTTGTATAGTATGAAGCAAATCTACCAAAAACAGTAGTGACATATCTTTGTACAGTTAAGGATAGAAAGTTTCCTGGCAAGCGGCCTAACAAGGAGGCCCCACTGCCAATGATCATGACGTCAACAACATTTTATTCAACATTTCATTGAGAAACTAACTAATGGTAGTTTAAAAAAAAGAGAAATGCGAAAAAATAAAACCACAAATATTCAGAAGGAACTGCAGAAGAAATAAATATATCTGGAACTTATTAACGACTAGAGGCTTACAGAAAGCGGACTAGTAACAATAATCAAAAGCCAAGCGACAATGCATTTCTCAGCATGAGAGCAGCGCATCCTGTTATATGAGCACAGACAGCATAATGGATGACTGTGTGATAGCCGCTTTCAGTCATGTTATGCAGTATCTTCGCCACATAAAATCAATGAGTATGAACAAAGGAACTCGAATATGACCCAGGTATCAAAGTGAAAATTTGCCTAGGACATCAGCTGATGTAAAGAGGGAAGCTTGAAAAGACTACCAAAAGCATCAATCAAGTGACAATGAATACTGACCAAAGTGACCTTCAAAGAAAATATCGTATGAAATATTAACATAATCGGTATAATGAACAACATCACAATGCAGTGCATAATCTGTCACAGCGAGCAACGTTACATCGAAGCAACCTCAGTTTCATAATGAAGCTACATACTCGCGTACTTGAAGTCCAATACACTGGAGACAGGTACAGAGGGTGGCCTGATCTAGTACGCCCCGGCCTTCTACTCTACTTCGGGGACAACGCAACAGGGGAAGAAGAGTGATGAAGCATGATGATGGGGATAAGAATGAGTGATCCGTATATACATAATAAGATATGACTGCTCGCGCAAAGGGGACATGGACGCCAGTAATCATATTTCATTACGCTTGATACCAACTAGCCCAACTTATGGCAGCTATTCACTTCTGCAAAACAATGTCCTGTGACGCGGAAAATGTCGACCCGGTTCTCTTGACATAAACACTGGCAATAGTCAAACCCCAGCACGGGTAACTGGGACCTCGCCTCTACTTGAAACGTGACAGGGGCCGCCATTAGTCGGACGAATATGCTGTGCAAAGAAATGCACTCGAACATTATGATAAAGGTCTAATAGTCGCATAATGGAAAGAAGCCACTTTAGTTGCATCTAAGTTTAATAGTCGCTTTTCATAATCCGCAACTTTGCGCAGTGGTACCGAACGTCTAGCATTCAGTCCATTTCTATTGAAAAAATGACCTTGTAGCATTTGGTAATTCGGTATGGTCCCTTATTTCGGGTGAAATACAGCTTTCATCTATTGCTTGTACTCCCATATCAGCCAGCCTAGTGGCCGCCGTCTACTGCTGTGGCACGAATGGGACACAGTCGCGAAATACTATGTGTTCTAGTCTCTCATACATTAGACAGCGCTCACAGTTCGAGATGTACGCGCGACTGAAGAGGTGCGCGTAGTGCCGAGTTAGGACGGCGACCAGGTGAAACCTGCGCAGTGTACTGGCACCGCTGCCGTTTATTCTACCCGGGAGGAAAAACTCGTGTCGCTCTATTTGCCGCAGGCATAGATCGGCGCACTCACTCGCACTCATTTCATAGACGTGAGTGCGAGTGCGAGTGTGAGTGCCAATGAGTGTGAGTGGAAGTGAGTGCGAGTGCGAGTGAGTGCAAGTGAGTGTGAGTGGAGGTGAGTGCGAGTGAGTGCCAATGAGTGTGAGTGGAAGTGAGTGCGAGTGCGAGTGAGTGCAAGTGAGTGTGAGTGGAGGTGAGTGCGAGTGCGAGTGAGTGCCTTTGAGTGTGAGTGGAAGTGAGTGCGAGTGCGAGTGAGTGCAAGTGAGTGTGAGTGGAGGTGAGTGCGAGTGCGAGTGAGTGCTTGTGAGTGTGAGTGCAAGTGAGTGCGAGTGCGAGTGAGTGCCAGTGAGTGTGAGTGGAAGTGAGTGTGAGTGCGAGTGAGTGCTTGTGAGTGTGAGTGGAAGTGAGCGCGAGTGCGAGTGAGTGCCAGTGAGTGTGAGTGGAGGTGAGTGCGAGTGCGAGTGAGTGCAAGTTAGTGTGAGTGTAGGTGAGTGCGAGTGCGAGTGAGTGCGGATGCTGGAAAAATTTGGGTGAGTGAGTGTGAGTGAGCGTTCGCCTACCATGCCGACCTATGCACCCACATATGATTTGGTCATACGCGCATTAGGGTTTACCTTGCGGATAAGAGATTTGCCAGAGCCAGATACAGTTTTACTGTAAAGATTGCCATCATCATCTATCTGTCTATGGCCACTGCAGTGCGAAGGCTTCTTCCGTAGATCTCCAATTAGCCCTGTCCTGCGCTAACTGGGCCCAATTTATCCCCGCAAACTTCCTGATCTCATCTGCGCACCTAACTTTCTTCCGCCCCTGCCTCGCTTGCCTTCTCTAGGAATCCACTCTGTTACCCTTAATGTCCAACGGTTGTCTTGTTTTCGCATTACATGGCCCGCCCACGTCCATTTCTTCTTAATTTCTGTTAATATGTCTCTAACACGCGTTTGCTCCCTAACCCACTCCGCTCTCTTCTTGTCACTTAAGGTTACACCTACCATTTTCCGTTCCATAGCTCGCTGCGTCGTCCTAATTTTAAGCTGAACCCTCTTAGTTAGCCTCCAAGTTTCTGCCCCGTATGTGAGTACCGGGAAGATGCAGGTGTTACACACTTTCCCCATCAGAGACAATGGTAACCTGCCATTCATTATCTGACAATACTTGCCGAATGCAGTCCACCTAGTGCTAATCTTCCTAATTACCTCAGCCTCATGATTCGGTCAGGGGTCATAAGCAGATATATTCATTTACTACGTCCCATGCCTCGCCAGCTATCTCAAACCGCTGTGCTCGGCCAAGGCTATTGAGCATTACTGTAGTCTTCTGCATATTAATTTTCAAGCCCTATGTTTACTTTGCCTGTACAGGTCAGTAATCACGCTTTGCAATTCATCTCCCGAGTTAGTTAGCAAAGCAATGTCATCAGCAAATATGAGGTTACTGAGATATTCTCCATTAACCCTAACATCCACCTGTTCCCTGTACAGTGTTCTAAATACTTCTTGTAAACATGTTGCGAATAACATTGGAGATATTGTGTCGCCTTGTCATACGCCCTTCCTTATAGGTATTTTGCTGCTGTCCTTATGGAGTACTATGGTGGCCGCGGAGCCGTTGTATTTCTTCCAGTAGTCTTACGTAGTGGTCGTCTACGCCTTGATTGCGCAATGCCTGCATGACTGCTGAGGTATCGACCGAGTCAAATGCTCTCTCGTGATCTATGAAGGAGATATATAGGGGTTGATTATACTCCGCGCATTTCTCTGTCACCTGATTGATAATATGAATATGGTCTACTGTTGAGTAGCCTTTACGAAATCCTGTTTGTTGGTTAGGTTGACTGAAATCTAAGGTGGCATAAACTCTGCTAGCGATTACCCTGGTAAATGCCTTGTAGACGACTGAGAACCCTGAAATCTTCCACTTTCGTCTTACAGTTAGCTCATTGGTCGGTGCCTTTCGTGCATGCTTATTGCGGTCCCTCCTCAAGTGTAGCCCCATTTGAGATCTCACCATCCTGTGTTCACTGCACCTAACTCTGCCCAGCACGTCCAGATCCTGCACGACGCCAGGTTCATCGCATACTATGAGGTCTATTTCATTTTTATGTTCGTCATTTTGGCTTCTCCACATCCAGTTCTGATTCTCCCGGTTACAGGAGAACGTATTCATGCTGCGCAGATTATTCCTCTCTGCGAACTCTACTAATAAGTCCCCCCTGTCATTCCTACAACGAACGCAATAGTTCCCGGCTGCCTTGTCTCCAGCCGGCTTCTTGTCTACCTTAGCATTGAAATCTCCCATCACAATAGCGTACTGCGTCTTTACTTTAGCCATTGCCGATTCCACATCTTCATAGAAGCGTTCAACTAGCCGTCATGGCTGATGTAGGTGCATATCCCTGTACCACCTTCAATTTGTACCTCTTATAAAGCTTAATTACAAGATCTGCTACCCTCTCGTTAATGTTAAAGTATTCCTCTATGTTGCCAGCAATGTTCTTGTTGACCTGGAATCCCACTCCTAGTTATTTTTTGTCCGCTAGGCTACAGCAACACAGGGCGTGCCCATTTTCCCGAACTGTAATGGCTTCCGCTAACTCCTAACCTCACTGAGCCCTATAACGTCCCATTTAATGCCCGCTAATTCTTCAAACAGTGCCTCTAGACTCCCCTCGCTAAATAAAGTTCTTGCGTTTAACTCTGCCTGGGTCAGTTTCCAATGGCGGCCTTTCCAGATTCAGAGATTCTTAGCTCCCTCTGCTGCGTCACTGGTCTGAAGCCGATGGGGGCTAAGGGGCCGAAGCTTAATTGGCATGGGAGGTCAGAACCGTTACTGCACCAAGGTGGCAAATCCTTTTCTGGCATGGGGGTGCCTTACTGGTTATGGTCGCCGGGATGGGGTCGTACCCCGAGCCTCCTTCTGCAATTCAATGAACAAGCGGGTTTTTTTAATCCGTTGGAGAATTGCCCGGAACCGGGATTCGAACTACGGTCTGTTTGCACGTGAGGCGGATGCTCTACATCTAGGCTACCGCTGCCATTAAAGACTGCCATATGGATTGTTTAACCGAGTGTTTATATTTGTGACAGGCACTATACTCCTTGGTAGCAGAACGCTATCACCGAGCACACGAACACAGAATCAATTTTGAATAGTGTGTGTGTTGTGGCGTTTGTGTACTGTGGTTTCAATTTTCTTTGGCTGTTAATGCTCAAATGAAACAAATATGCTGCATAAGAAAACATTCAAGGCCAGGTAGCTGCAAGCTCACGGTCTTTTTATTTATACATATGTATTTGAGAGAAATGTTTCCTCATGAGGCTGTCATTTGTAAACGTTGCCACAGCAGGTTGGATACGGTAAATCATAACCATGAAGTGAGGCATCATATGGAGTGCATCTGGTTGAGCAAAATAGAGGTTTTGCACTTTTAGTGTTGCCTAATTTTCTAACATAAACATACAAAGTTGCTGGATTCATTACAAGAGAGAACCTACTAAATTTAATGAGATTTGGGAAATTGAGCGAGTAGTTGCCTATTACCATCAGTTTGCGTGCCTAACGGGTCTGGCTACAGCAGGTGTATCTTCATGGAGAAAAAAAATTCTGAAACGCACGTGTGCTAAAATTTAGGGGCTCTGGCATAGTTTTGAAGACTTTGCACGAATGCATTGACATAGGTCCTTTGTACTACTAAGGAAATAATTAATAATGAAATGCTTTAAGTATGCGAAAAAATTGCATGCCAATGGAATCTAATTTAGCAAAAAGTATGTTATGAACGAGGGAGTCGAATGCTTGAAAAAGATCAATAAATAATGCACCAGCAAAGATTGCAGCATAAATAGCCTGCCGAATTTTATCATTTAGAAACAGTAATGCTAAGTCAGTTGATTATGCCTCCCTAAACCCAAATTGATTAGATGACATGATACAAAATTCGGACACATAACTTGACACGTGTATTACGATTAGTTTTTGAACTACTTTACTGAATAATGAGAGTATAGCTATTGGGCTGTGGTTAGATTCTGACGCTTATCTTCCTTCTTGAAAACAGGGAGTATTTTGGACATCTTTGAAGTATTTGGAAAAATACTGGTGTTAAAGATCAGGCTGACTATGTGACACAATTCTCTTGATATTAAGCACACTATAATTTTTTTATGAGAGATGAGCTTAAGTTATCGAGACCAGGCCCTGTATTTTGTACATTATAAAGGATTGTGGCTATTTCTTCAGGTACCGTGGGTCGAAAGAAAAAAGCTACGAGGCACACGGGGGTATGTCAGGGTCAGTGGATCGTCACATACTTGTTTATATGCACAAATAAAATTAATAAAGAAAGTTTACAATATCGAAGGGGTTATGAAGATCTCCCGACTATATCATGGTTATTTCGTCGTTATGATTCTATCTACCTAAGAAAGAGTTTAACACTTTCCAGTGCATTTTTACATCATTACCGGCAGATTTGATTTCATTATCATAGTATCTTATTTTGATCGATATGAGGAGTTTTCTTAATACGTTAGAATATTTGCTGTTCCTTTCGCGAAGTTCAGTGTTGATTGGAGCATATCTTGTTTTTCTGTAAAGGATATCTTTCATTCGCAAACAATATAGGAAACTTACGTAACCATGGGTTACGAGGAGCTGAAAATCTTTTCTTACAGTTCATTATTACGGAGGAATCTGCAATAGCATTAGATATTATTTTTGAAGATATAATAGAAGCAGCATCAGGGTTACCGTATGCCACTACTGAGTGCCATTCTGTAGCGGAAGCTATTTCAAGAAACATTGATGAATTAAACATTTTTCTGCTAAAGATTGTACCGGTAGCACCAGGAGTAGAGGGTAAACACACGAATGTTGGATAGTGATCGGTAATAGAAGCTTGCAGAACACCACAGTCAAGATTAGTAAGTAGGTTGGATAATACGAGGTCAATAAGCGTACTCAGTGTACTTGTGGGACAGCGAGTTAGAGGCGCAGTTAGGTTTTCATACCCGAAGTCATGTAGGAAGCCCAAGTATTCATTAACTGGTGAGTTGGATGTATCTACAAGATAAATATTCATGTCATCCATGATAACAATATTCTTCTGTTCGAATGATAATTTATTGAGCACATCACCAAGGGCTGAGCAAAATGAAGTTCCGCAGGATGAAGTGAACGATAGATGCAACCAACTATTAGGTTTTTCTTATCCAGTGAAAAGAATGAACCATGAAATTCGACCTCAACAGATTCACAGTTCACCACGTTCAGTGTCATATCAAATCGCGTATAGAAACGCAACTCGGATGATACAAAGATAGCCGCACCACCATGATTACTGTTATGGCGGTGGTAGTACTCAGTGGAGCACGAAGGCAAAACGTATTATATTAGACAAACGTATTAATGGTTAGAAAGATTCAATTCATGTATAAATCAATGCACACGGTGATTGTTGGCCATAGCCGGTAGGAAGGGCAAATACAAATTAGGTACGCAAGTATGTGTACGCCGCCGCAGAAGGGTTACGGCAGATTTGCGCAGGGCTTTGGAGCGTGCGGTGCAGTGTTTTGCAAAAAGGTATCCTACTCTCGACTCACTTGACAACTTTCATTTGAGTGCCACTTGTCCAAACACCCTGCGTGGTTTCCTGATGCCCAGAAAGTTTATCTGGAAACACTTCTCACGCCGAGAGTACCCAGTCCATCTTCCGCCTCTCAATTTTATCGCCGAGTGCCTCATTATGCCAGTACGTCAGGTTGAAGTCTATGCCGATAACAATCATGTACATCTGGGAGAAAGCTTTTCACTTTCGTGTTATACCAATTCCTAGAATTGTGCATCGTCGACACTTTTGTCTTTATTTTATTTTTCTTTCCATTTCAACAATCAAAGCATACAGCAATCCAAATTCATTGATTGCATGTCTTACCCTTCGACGACTATAGTCGAGGCTTTGAGGTCACATCTCCACCTCTCGCATGGACATGTACTCTCTACAGTTTGACCGTTTTGAAGTTCAAGCCCATGGTAGTGGCAACGACCTTTAACAAAAGATACAAATGCATGGATATCTTCTAACTTAAACTTCTTTTGTGAATTTGCCCCATATACGTACGCATTTTTAGATGAGTAACCATGCGGTCTATTACAGTCCTTATAGTTGTTTTTTCAGTAAGCTTCAAAACATCAATATGTATGGCAACAGTTTCTTTAACCTCACGGAGCTCAATCACAAAGAGACCAATGAAGGCATAGGGGAAGTTACTTGTAGTACTTAGCCGTAGGGTCGTAGTTATGACATAAATCGAAAGAGATTGAAGTGTACAAAGAAACACACCAGCCGTAGGGGTAACTCATACCACAACCATCACATAAGGCTTCCGATGCTCTACGAACTGAGGAATGGTGCCGGTCGTTCCATCGTTCGCTTTATTGGGCATTAAATTCAAAACATTTTTAACAAACTTAAGCCATCTTGACCGTATCTAGCTATCTAACCGCCTAAGTCTTAGGTGGGTAGGTATAACGAACACGAATGACTGAGTTAAATTGAATGAATGGGTGGTAAAAATTAAAATTTAACTTGAATGAAAATTAAATGATTCATTTTTTCAATGCATGACGAACATGACTGGCTTTTACGTCACTATGATGATATACTCGTCATGTACGCCATGATTAACCATAGTGCAGTCACGCATTGTTTTCGGTACCACGCGGTTCGTTGCCTCCGTGGCCGGCTCACACAGAAGACGGCCGGATTAAAGACCTCAGCTATGAAAACTATGAAGGAACGCCGTTTGTCGTCGCTTGGGATTATAACGAGCACACCGACACGTACACTGCTTGCGCTGCGATAGGGGTGCATCGAACACGGGCTCCCCAGGTGCCAAGCAAGGACGCTACCTCCGAGCTATGGCGGCTCCTCCCACACGGTATTCAGTGTAAATTAATATATTGGACCACCATTAGGAATGATGGTGTTTGTGTAACGTGAATAAAACTTCTAATGCGTGAGAAGTACGATCGCAACAATACATATTTTCTGCCACCATTCAGTACCATTCGAGAAAAGTGCACCATTACGTATACTTTTCTCGATCCCATAGGAATACCTCAACGAACAACGCTGATGACAGGCACCTCCACGCATTGTATAGTGCATTCCCGATTAAACAGACGTCTGTGCTTTGCACTAGCGTCAGCTCCAACGTTACGCCGTAGCATGAGCTACCATCGAGTCACCACGATGCTGTCGACACTCCTGGTTAGCCCACGTTAAGCATGCGCATAATCATGAGTGGGTGCTTATGCGCATTGCAGAAAGGTGCCGATCCGACTTGTCACAATTGGCTGAATGCCGAACATTTCGTTGGGGGAAATTTCCTCGCTGTCTGCCTCGTTTACCACCGATTCCCACAATGCGTGGGAACTGCAGAACTTTTACTCCTGGCGTTGTCTGTGAGCGCCTCTCGTAGGAATGGTGGCAAGTGTTGAACGCTCTTCTTTTGCCAAAAGGAATAACTTAGTTCGGGATAATATTACGAGATCCCAGCTGCCAAATAAACCCCTGCATGCTCCGTGAAGGCACCAAGCGTGCCAGAATGAGACCCATGCTATGAAAGTGGAAAGGACAAGGGCTGGCTTTATTGTTAGGCACAATTTCATGGAGCAAACAGACAATGAGGCGAAGAAAGACATAGGGAAGTTATTTGTACTTTTAGCAGCGACGCTGTTTAAGCTAGCCGTAATTAGTCAGGTATCACGCAATACCACGTGACACTGCGTTCCGTCATTTCGGCGGAAACCGGTCACGTACCATTGCGTTGCGTGATTTTGGCGGGAGCATGTCACGTGACATTGCGTTACTTGATTTAGGCAAGGACATGTCACTTGACATTTGTATACGTGATTTTGGGGGTAATGTCACGTGAGATAGCTTGGCGTGACTTCTGCGGCAACGTGTCACGTGACATTGCTTTAAGTCGTTTTGGCAAGAACATATTTCGCTATGCACTCTCGGGGGAACACGCTACGTGATATCGGCTTACGTCCTTTCCCTTTCTATTTATGTCATAATTACTACACTACAACTAAAGAGTACAAAAGACTTCCCCTATGCCTTCTTTGACTTCAATGTTTATTAGCTTCATGAGGTTGTATCAACAGTAAAGCGCACCCTTGTCCTTTTCCCAGTCGTTACAACAGTTTGCATAGCTATAGATTGCATTTTTTCGTGTTGTCACGGGGCCTCAAATTAGGTGTCAAGAGCATGAAGTCCGTCATCATTGGCGCTTTATAACATGGCGTACGCATAGACGTGAAATCAGAATTTCATTTGAGCAGCGTAAAAATATCCAGAATATTGGTGCGCGCGGACAGTGATATCCTAGATTTTTGGAATTACGACAAAAAGAATGTCAAAATTGTGTAAGGTATTCTTTTCTGCGAAATAAATGTTATGTGTTTGCTAATATATTAACAGCAGTGATGATATTTCACCACTGCAAATATTATCAACTCTGCCACTAGGCATATAATGTTGATAAATCAGAAGCCTAAAACGCAGCATTATATGTGATCAATCAGGGCCATTTAGGGCGTACGTTGCACGTGGTAAGAGCCGGAAAGCTGTCAACTGAAATTGTTTGTGTATAGTACTTATAAACACGAAAGCCTGCACTTAGAGTTTAACAAGGGGAACGTAAAATTACTTGAAATAAAGGTACTCCGTATGTGTGCATTTGTTTGTTCAAGTAATGTCAGTCTCGGTTGACCGCTGGTTATTGTGCTCGGTTATAGACCTGACAGGCATGTGTACCTTCTCGGCAGCAGTGGCCAGGGTACGGGGGATGCAAAATGCCAGAGGTATGTTTATCGTGTTGTGTCGGCGCACGCAGGAAACCCTAGATGGCCAAGCTTTCCGGACACCTCAACTGCAGCTTGCTACATCAGCCTCTCCTTGGTATGCCATGTAAGAAATCAGGTATTATTACTATTTTATTTATTTAGGTCATTCTAAATGCCTAATGAAATTGCACAAGCTAGTGACTAGCCCATATACATTACGCAGTGTTATGTAATACCGTTACGAAAAATGAATGGTCTTGGCCACAAGGAGACAAGAAGGTGGCGATGCAATGACGTATGGCGCGCCTGGAGAAGCAGCCATTAGTACGGGAAATCCTGAATCCTGTCAGTGCTCTGTGTCCGCGGTCTTCCCAACAAGAAAAGTTGGTACACGTCTTCAATGCACTCGACAGAGCATGGACCACGGAGTGCGTGATCTAGCCCAACGGAAGCCGCCTGTAACACCCCGCTTGGCTACCAGTCTCCAATTCGAACGCCTCATGCGATACACCTACATCGCTACACTTCTGCAGCGTGCCTGCCAGTGTGTCTCGTGTCTCCTGTCGTTTGTTCTGGCTGTTTACGCGCAGTTTGACTGCAAAGGAATATGTACCAGCTAGGACAAAATGAAGTTTGATGGAAGCCCCTGATGCTCTGACCAACTGGGAAGACTGACTACTTTTTTCCGTTACACGTAGACTACGGCTGCACTGCTTTACTAATGCTTAGTGCTCAAAAGTGTGCATTGCGCGATTTGCGATTTACAGGATGTGTCGATGTGTGTGCATCGAGGAACACACACGTCGCTTTTGCTTCCCTAGGCTTTCTTCGGCTTATATTACTTAAGCGCCTGCTACACTGATATTATACTGAACCGGCACTGCAGCAGTTCGGGAACACATGGTTCGACAAATGTCACACACGCCTAGATACTTCTAGAAATCAATAATAATAATAATAATAATAATAATAATAATAATAATAATAATAATAATAATAATAATAATAATAATAATAATAATAATAATAATAATAGCCGATTGCACGATGTGATTACGGGACGCAGTCATGATCAATTTCAACTACATTAACGTGCACGGAAGCTTTTAATTTCTCCGCCGTACAAATTCGGCAGCCGGGCGGGAAAAATCTTTTATAAGGCGAGTACTTAAGACAAGCAATGATGCACCAAACTGGATTAAATAATGTCACAAAACTTTTCGAATATCCAGCCATATTACTCGCCTGAAAATTCTGCCAGATC
>CM023490.1:59282641-59330433 GCA_013339685.2 Hyalomma asiaticum | reverse complement strand
AGAAGTCGCCAACAGAAAGGGAATACAAAATGGCAACTTAATGCCACACTTGGCAACTTCTCGGGGCAGCGAGCATCGGCTGCATTCACACGTGAACTCTTCTGCCAATATTGATCTCAGACATTTCTAGCTTCACAGAGCGTGATTGCACTTGAGCACAAGAACAATGCATTTTACCGCAGACATTGTAGATATCTGTACCTGCACAATCGAAACTAGAACAAGGGCTCAGGGAAAGATGGACATCTGAATAGAGGAGGAGATCGTTTTTTTAACCATCTGTTCATCGACTACCTCCACAATGTCAGGCCAAAATGCAAGTTATCCTTCAATATTGGGAACAGTGTCCAATGTAGGAGTTTGAGGCGCAGTTGTTTGGCGACTGTAGGAGTTTGACACGCAGTTGAAGTGTAGGCCAGGTGATAAATACACAAGGAAGGCACGCCTTGCCAATTTGATGGAACCCTACGAAAACTATAGAGTAGCAACTCTGAACACGAGAACTTGTTCATTCAAGCGTAAATGCATTCTTTTCCTTACTTTTTCTGCGTTCTGCTTCTATTTAATTCACTTCACCAGTTTGTGTGCATAAATTCGGGGCGAAGCTCGCTTATTCCCTTCAGGAGCGGCCGTTGAAGCATAAGAGGTCCTGACAAAAAAATCGCCGCGTGTCTGCGTGCTTCGCTGCAAATGTCGTCGAAAGACGATGGCCTTCTGGCGGCCCTACTACGCTGCGTGAGATATGCACGCCATCCGGCAGCGGTGCCGGGAAACGTGAGCTTGTGCAGAATCCCTGGGCAACTGCCAGGTGGCAGCACGAAATCGTCGGCAGAGGCCTTTTTCGTGCATAGTGTGGCATTTTTAGAGCATCCTACTAAACACTATAGGTCTTTAGAATTACCTATCTATTTTCTGGTAAATGAACACACCACCTAATGCTTACGTATTGATGTTGCGCCTCAGACATGCGCAATATTTGCCTATTGATCGACAGTGTTAACAACTATGAATGCAGCTACCAGTTCAAGATGGCGAGGTGTTAGGCAAGGGCTTGAACTTTGGCCGGGCGGCTGAATCGTGTGACTGCCAGACAAACAGAGAGGCCGTTATTTCTGCGTTCAAGTATCCCATGAAAGACTATCGTCTTTAAAAACGCAACGACGCCGACGGCTATATGTCACGTAAGTGATGCTTTGGAGCAGCGCGAGGCACCCCAATAGGAAACGGGAGGCGTTTTTGTTTTTACGGCTAAAGCTACAAGACCTCACCCCACATTGCGGAAGCTGAGCGCGTGCCAACCAAACTGGCTGAAATGAATTTGAATTGAGTGAGGCAGATAGTGCCTCTACTTAGTCCACTAATCTATCGCAGGTAACCCGAAAGGCTGTCATACACATCACAAAGCCAGACAAAAATGGTTGTAACGTTGGAGAAGCAACCCGCCAGCAGCACGCTGTTGGCCAAAGGGAGGCCGCGAGCAAAGCACACCAACAAGATGGTGGCTAATCAGCAAACTATGCGCTTTTGAATGCAGCGGACCATGAGATCATGAAACTATCTGGACAACCCGCTTGGTTTCGCTTGCTTGCACGATTTCACCGTTTGCGAACGTTTGTGCTTTCTCCCTCCAGATGCGAATAATGATCGAGTGTCCTTAAATTGTAGTTGTTTACTCAGCTTTATTCGAAGGCCCTCCATATTCCATTGCGAGAAAGAGACGGTGATTACATGTCGATTTGAACTTGTTTGCTAATTGACAATAGCAATCGAATGATTATTATAACTTATGAGGCGGGCAAAGTCTGGTTTCGGCATGCAAAGAAATAATTCTCAGTCTTGGAATACGTATGGCATTTTGGGAAACAATATTTATGTGGAGCGAACCAAACTAATCATTTTGATGTTGCTCTCAGAATTCGAGTCTTTACACGACCCTTACAACATGGTGGAACGTTAAAAAAATGACCGCCTGTTGTACTGAAACAGCACACTGATGTTAAAATAGAAAGGTAGAATTCATCCATAAGCCAATGCACACGGTGATTGTTGGTCACTGGTACGTAGGAGTGGCAAAGGGCACACAAGTATGTTTGTGGCCACTGAAGCGACGACAGATTTTCGCAGGTCCTCGGCGCGTGCAGTGCAGTGTCTCCCAAAAAAGTATTCCAGTTTCGACTCATTCGACAACTTTCGCTTGAGTGCGACCTGCCAAGACACCCTGTGCGGTTTCCAGACGTCCAGAAGTGTACCTGGAAGAGGTTCTCATCGCCACAACATCCTATTCATCTCCCGCCTCTCGATTTGATCGCCGAGCGCCTCATTGCGCCAGTGCGTCACATTGCGCTCTATGCCGTAAAATGCATGCACATCTGTGAGCACGCATTTCCCTTTTGTGCTATACTAATTGCTATGATCGTGAGTCATCGACACTTTTGTCTGTTTTTTAATTTCCTTTTCAGTTCAGGAATCAGTAAAGCATATAGCGCCCCGCCACGGTGGTCTAGTGGCTAAGGTACTCGGCTGCTGATCCGAGGGTCGCGGGATCGAATCCCGGCCGCGGCGGCTGCATTTCGATGGAGGCGAAATCTTGAGACCCGTGTGCTGTGCGATGTCAGTGCACGTTAAAGAACCCCAGGTGGTCGAAATTTCCGGAGCCCTCCACTACGGCGTCTCTCATAATCAGAACTGGTTTTGGGACGTAAAACCCCACAAAACAACATAAAGCATATAGCAATCCCAATGCTTTGAATGTATGTCTTACCCTTCCACAGATACCGTCGAGGCCTTGACGTCACATTTCCACTGCTCGCATGGACATGTACTGTCAAATGTTTCACCGTTTCGAAGTACACGCCCTTGATAGTGGCAATTACCTTTAACAAAAGGTGCAAATGCATCGATATCATCAAAAATTCAAAGTATTTTATGAAATTACGACGCATTCATACGCATTTGTAGATGCGCAACCATACAATCTATTATGTTTATCGTTGTTTTTTTAGCAAACTGCAAAAAATTCACAGCATATCCACGGGGTGAATGATGGTGAGTGGGCGAAGCTCCGGAGGGAATCATCGGTAAACCGTGAATCTTCCGTGTAATTCGCCCAGTCGATCATCATGTAAAGACGAGAGAAACACTGTGTGCATATATACAAATCAACTTTTTTTGTTCTTAGACGATGGATGGCTTGCGTTCTAGTAAAATTCTAGTAAGTAGTTACATTCTAGTAAGGGGGAGAGGCCACAGCGTCTTACGCAGCCCCTTACACAGGCCGGAACGCGCACCGCGTTTGCCGACGCCATCACATGACTGCTGAGAGAGTATAAGGCGGAGAGGCCACAGCGTCTTACACCAGCTTCTTACACAGGCCGTAACGCGCTAGCACAAACGTGTAGAAACGCGCAGTCTTTCGTTAATGTTGGGGATTTACTGTCATCGTGGTGCATGTGTCCATGTGCGCTTCGTGGCGTAGTGGCTAGCGCCGCGCGTTCGGAAGCGAGGGGTCCCTGGTTCGATTCCGCGCTTCGGATACAACGTTCGGAATTTTTTCTCATGGTCCACCAAGCGCGATCCGACACGTACGGCGACGATCCAGGAGAATGAGAGGAGCGCTCCCGGCGCAGCCCGCGCAGCAGCCAATCGGAGAGCAGCGGCACCTCCAACGCCATCTAGTGTCCATTCACCCAACCGCCATATTGCACACATCTCTATGAGACAGCGCCCTCTCGGAAACGAGACGAGAAATGGAGATGACGACACAGAATGCGTACAGCGCCATCTAGTGTATCGTCACCCAACTGCAGTTTGCATGCATCTCTAAGGGACAGCGCCATCTATTGTATGCTAAGGGAGGCGCTACTGGCTACGCAGGATGCATCGACAACCGAGAACCGCCCAGGTGATGCCATAAGGAGCTTCGCCCCTAAAAATTATTTTGTATGGCAACTGTTCGCTTATCCTCATGAAGCTAACACATACTGAGACCAATGAAGGCACAGGGGAAGTTTTTTGTAGTATTTGGCTGTGGGTTAGTAATGACACAAATCGAAATAGCTTAAAGGGGACGAAAGAACGTTCCAACCGTCGGGGAAAACTCAACCCACAACGTTCGCATAAGGCGTGCGATTCTGTAGGAACTGACAACGGCGGCGGTCGTTCAATCGTTCACTTTATTTGGTATTAAATGCCAAGCATTATCAACGAATTTAAGTCACTGTGATCGTAATAATCTATCTATCTATCTATCTATCTATCTATCTATCTATCTATCTATCTATCTATCTATCTATCTATCTATCTATCTATCTATTCAGCCGCCTAGGTCTCAGTGCTCTCCTGGTCGCCTCGTTCCCCTGGTACACCCGAATATTTGGCAGGTAAACTATGAATGTATGACAAACACGAAGATTCACATTTACGTCACTGTCATGATATACTCGCCATGCACGCCATGATTAACGATACTGCAATGACCCGTTGTTTTCTGCACCCCACACGCACCGTTGCCTTCATGATCGGCCCACACACGGGACGGTCAGCTCTAAGACCCTTAAAACTAGGAAGGAACACCGTTTGTCGTCGTTTCCGATTATATCAAGCATGGCGGCAAGTGTGGAACACTTTTTGCCAGAAGGCGCCACTTAGTACGTCCTCTTAGCACGGTAACCATTAGTTTCTTTTATAGGTGCACAAAAATGTGAAAATGTGCTCCTTTATAACGGTTAAAAGCACTTTAACCTTTATAAAGGAGCATATTTTCACATTCTTGTGTACCTATAAAATACACTAAATGTTACCGTACTAAGAGTGTATTACGAGATGCCAGCTGCGACATGAATCCTCGCATGCTATCTGAAGGCTGCCAGAACGAGACCCTCGCTATGAAATGGCGAAAAGGGAAAGGATGAAGGCTCGTTTCACTTTTAGACACAACCTCACGAAGTTAACAATGAGGCGAAGCAAGACATAGGGGATGTTATTTCTACTTTTTGCACCGAAGCAGCTTAAGCTAGCCGTAATTTGTCAGGCGTCGCGTACCACATGACATCTTACGTTTTGTTGGCGGAAACATGTCACGTGACAATGCGTTATACGATTTAAGGAAGAACATGCCACTTGATATCTGCGTACGTGATTTTGGGGGTCATGTCACGTGACATAGCCCGGGGTGATTTTTGCGGCTACATATCGCGTGACGTTGCGTTACGTGATTTTGGCAATAACATATTTTGTTACGTGATCTCAGGACAACATGTCACGTGACATTGCCTTGCGTGATCACGGCAGAAAGTTCTGACGTGACATTGTGTTAGGTGATGTTGGAGGAAACACATGTGCTATTGACTCACGGATCTTGGGTGATCATGTGACATGTTCCCTCCAAAATCACGCAACAAAATGCACCTATCATGTCTCTGCCAAAATTAATGCAATGTCGCGTGACATGTTCCTGCCCAAAAACGCGTAATTTAATGTCACGTGACATATTCCTGCCAAAACATCAATAACATGACTATCAAGTGACCTGCTTCAGTAAATGGCCCCCTTCACTGTGATGTGACCTTTCGCGAGCTAGTGGAAGCGCCCTACTTTTTTTTAGTTGTGTACTAGTCTTCACATAAACGAAATGTATTAGAGTCGACGAAAGAACACACAAGCCGTCATTGGCGACCGAAACCTCAACCTTCGGATAGCATGCCCGATGCTCTACCAACTGAGCTACGGCTGTGGCCATTCCATCGTCGATTTCCATTGCGCATTGATGTACATTTTGCTTCAGGGAATGTTTGTCAGAGCCACTCGTGGCCATGGTGGCGAGTGTAGAAAACTCATTTTTGCCAAAATGCACTACGCAGCACGTGATCTTGTTACAAGATGGCAACTGAGGAATAAACCTTCGCATGCTACCTGAAGGCACCAAGCCTGCCAGAACGAGACCCATGCTTTGAAATAAGGAAGGGGAAAGAGTGGGAGCTCGTTTCATTTTTCTGCACAAGGTCCTAGAGCTAACAGACAATGCAGTCAATAAAGGCAAAGGGGAAATTATTTGTAGTTTTCAGCTGCATTTTAGTAGTTAGTACATAGAGTACGCTAAAAGAGAACGCAAAAGAAGACTTGGCGTCGTATCGACGACTGGTGAGCTTCATCAGGTTCCGTGTCAGAAGAAAATGAGCCCTTGTCCTAGCCTGCATATTTAGTGCCTTCAGATTGCATGCGGTGGTTTATTCGTTAGCTGCTATCTCATGACAAGATCACGCACTATGTAGCACATTCTGGCGAAAATGAGTTGTACACTCGCCGCCATGGCCACGAGTGGCGGTGGCAAACATTTCCAGGAGAAAAATTTACATAACTACTTCATAAAATGGACCATGGAACGACTGCCCCGTAGCCCAGTTGGTAGAGAATTGTACGCGTTATCCGAAGGTTGTGGGTTCGGTCATCACCGACGGCTGTTGTGTTTTGTCATCCACTTTATGCCATTCATTTCCATTCATTCTACTGTTACTACACTACCACTAAGACGTACAAATAACTTCCCCTATGCCTTCTTTGGCTTCAATGTTTGTTGCTGCATGAGGTGGAGACTAACAACAAAACGCGTCCTTGTCCTTTCCCCATTCGTTACAACAGTTCTCTTATTCACAGATGCCATTTTTTTGTAGTGTTACGGGGCCTCAGATTAGGAGTCAAGAGCATGAAATCCGTAATCGCTGTGGCTTTATAAAATGGAGCACGCTTAGACGCACAATCAGAATATCTTTTCAGCAGCATAAAAATATCAAGAATACTGGTGTGTACGAAAAGTGGTATTCTATATTCCCGGGAAATACGACGCAAAAAATGTCAAAACTGTGTGACGTAATACTTTCCGTGAAAGGAATGTTAAGTGTTTCGCCAGTATATTAACAGCAGCGATGGTATATTGAACATCGCAAATATTATCAATGCTGCCACTGCGCATATAATGGTGCTAAATGAGAAGTCTAAAACGGAACATTGCATGCGAATAATTAATGCCCTTTAGAGCATACGTTCCGCTGGCACAAGAAGTCTTTAAGTGCCGAAAACCTCAACTCAAAGGGGCTTGTATATAGTTCTCACAAACACGAAAACATGCACTAGGAGTTTATCAAAGGGAACGTAAAATTACGGGAAATAAAGGTACTCCGTATCTACGCGTTTTTTTGGTTATGTAATGTCCGTCTCGGTTGCCCAGTGGCTATTGTGCTCGGTTATAGACCTGAGAGACATGTGCCTCATCTCGGCTGGGGTGGTCACGGTACGGTGGATGCCAAATGCTAGAGGTATGTTTAGCGTGGTGTGTCGGCGCACGTAGGAAACCCTAGATGGCCAAGCTTTCCGGACGCCTCCACTGCGGTTTGCTTTATGATCCTATCCTTGGTTTGTCATGTAAGAGGTCGGGTATTATTACTATTTTATTTATTTGTATTGTTCTGAATCAGTAATCGCATTGCACAAAGTAGTGGCTAGCCCATATACCTTACGCTATGTTATGGAATACCGCTCCGAAAAATAAATGGTCTTAGGCACCAGCAGAGAAGAAAGTGGTGAATCTATGCCGGATGACGAGGCTGCAGAAGCAGCCATTCGTACGGGAATTCCTCGCTCCTGTCGGTGCTGTGCGTCCGTGAGCCTTCCCACCAAACACGTCTTCAATGCAGCCAGCAGAACATGAACCATGGACTGCGCAATTTATCTCGACGGGACGGCCCGTGACACCACACTTGGCTGCCAGTCCCTCTTTCAAACACCTAATACAATACGCCTACATCGCTACAGTTCGGTGACCTGCCTGCCAGTGTGTGTCGTGTCTCCTCTCGCTTGTTCTGGCCGTTTGCGCCAAGTTTGATTGTAAAGATATATGTACCAACTAGGTCAAAACGAAGTAATATTGAAGTCCCTGATACTCTGACGAATCGGGAAGAATGACTACGTTTTTCCATTATATGTACACTACGGCTCCACTGCTGTGCTAATGCTTAGTGTTCAGAAGGTTGCATTGCGTGATGCGAGATATGCAAAATCTGTCTATGTTTGTTCAACGAAGGACA
This sequence comes from Hyalomma asiaticum, assembly GCA_013339685.2. Taxonomy (NCBI): domain Eukaryota; kingdom Metazoa; phylum Arthropoda; class Arachnida; order Ixodida; family Ixodidae; genus Hyalomma; species Hyalomma asiaticum. Next base: position 59,322,355 of record CM023490.1, on the reverse strand, counting down.
CACACGTCTTCTTTGTTTTTTGTAGGCTTTCTTGGCCCTATAAAGATTTAAGGACCCGCTACGGTGAATATTACTGCACCGGCACATGCGGCATGCAGTTCGGGAATACACGGCTCGATAGATGTCACACATGGCTAGACACATCTAGAAACTTTAATAATAATAATAATAATAATAATAATAATAATAATCATAATAATAATAATAATAATAATAATAATAATAATAATAATAATAATAATAATAATAATAATAATAATAATAATAATAACAATAATAATAATAATAATAATAATAATAATAATAATAATAATAATAATAATAATAATAATAATAATATATTATTATTATCTTAAGTTTAGTTAATCAATTCCTACCCCGTTAACGTGCATTTAAGCATAAATACACGAAATCCCTTTCATTTCGCCGCCACAGAAATTCGGCAGCCGGAGCGGGAAGCACACCTCTTAAAAGGAGAGTACTTAGGAAACGCAATAATGCACCACAATGAGTTCACAATTATCGAAAATGTTACGAATATAAGCCGTGCACTCGCACTGCAACTTCTCACGATAATCTTGCTATCGTAAATTTTTATCCACAGGTTTGCAAACCTCAAGTGAGTTACTTTCGTTTTGTCATCGCCACAGTGGCAAAATGCTGCTTTAAGAGATTAAGGGCTCCATTTGACAGGTGCATATTGAAGCAACAATGATTGCTATTACTTGAGAAAATGGCGGTACTTGCCCTCTACTATCTTGAGCGACGGATTATTTGAGGCGCAGAAGCATGCACTTGTACATGCAGCGATAACAAGTGTCAACAGTAACGCCTTCATGGGTACGTTCTCCTTATTTCACGACTCAGATCAAACTGCAACTGGAGGTAAAGTCGTCAAGTCACTCCTTATCTGCGGTCAGCAAGAAAAGAAAGCGAGCGGGATAACTTTTAGATTACCGAGGCCCATTCCGAGACTGTTTTCAGAGCTTTTTCCATTTCGTCACGTTCTCTAATGAAATTATCAACCAAGCATTTGCGAGGAATAAAGAAAGTTCAGCTTGCGTTTACTAGTCGGTTATAATAGATCTAAGTCCTCTCAGGGGCCCACCGAAATTATTAGAATAATAACGGGTCTTTCGAGCGTATTAAAGGATGTATTGTATTAAGCTTCCTTCTTGCGTCCGTGTGGTTGTTGCGCTCTACACCAAGCACGATAAATCAAAGCCAAATAGCCCAACTTGACGTGCACCAAGATTGTAAAAAATGCTCAATCGCAAAGTCGTTTCAACTGTATTTACAGTAGTCTATACTTTCAACGAGTATTGTCTTATCACTAAACGTAAATCATTAGTACCTATAATTTGTGAAATGTATAAATATTGCCTTAAACGCTAACGTGTCAATTACAATGTTGCAGGCCGCTTAAGATCACCCCGGAAAGAAACAATTGTTTCGTGCTCAAATAAGCGTGGTGGCTTTTGTCCAGGTAAAACAAGAGGCGGCAAAATAAGTGAAAAAAAAAACCATGCAGCTTGCACAAAGTCTCGCAAGGCCAGATCACAGCGAATCTCTCCGATAATTTACTGATCGTGGCTGTAACTTCTGCATGGCTGGAGCTTGATTACTTAGTGTTATCTCCATTCGACCAGGGCTAGGCCTAGGTAGATCCTTTGTTTGGGAGAGTTCACGCAGCACTGCATTGTCCAAAATTTGTGCGCTGCTCCCTAGGAGTTGCGTCATTCGTCGCAAAAGCTGGCTTGGCCGTCGGTCGCTGAGCTCTTCCGAGAACAGCAGTTGCTGAATTCTCGTCCTCTCCGACGCAGCGGTTCTTCCTAGCAGAGCTTCCTTGAGGTTACTGGATGGCCGTGGCGGCGGGTTGTTGCGGAACAGGATGAGCGTGTCGGTTACTTATGCAGCTGTTGATGGGAGTGTGCCGACGACGTAGTGGAATAGGCGCTGTTGCGATGTGACTCCTGACAGCTGGAATTGGCGTCTCCACTTGTAAGAATGATGTAGCAGTGTTGTGTTCCCAGTACGGTCGAAGACGAACAGTGACGGCGGAGACGGGTTCATCGGACGCAACCGTTACTAGAGCGTTCGGCTGGGGCTGGGCGTCTGGTTTTGGTGTTGTTCCATTTTGAGCAGTTGCGCGCGTTGGTGTCCTATCTTCGTCAATCGTGAAGTGCGCGGCTCTACGTTACTTAGATGCGTTTAAAAAAGCCTTGGTCACCAACTGCAGAGAACATGCGGCGGATGAACTGACTACGAGAAGAGACGTTCGTGCGATATAGTAGTTTATTCTCGTTCTCTACGCGAGCGAGGAGGCAAGATTACAAGAGAGATTTTCTTAGATGTACAGTTGACTACGTCTGCCTGAATTTCGTAGTCAGTCGTCGACAGGAGCGGTTCCCACGCTTCGTTGGAGGGATTTGGCAGTATTGTCTTCGGGGGAGGGTTTCCCTCGCATTCTCAAAGTATGTGATTTTTGAGCAGCCTTCTTTCAGTTGCAGTGTAGGCAGTTCTGTTGGATTTCGTCTGGGTAAACTTTGAATAGTCAACGGGGGCGAGAATTGCAACCGGTCTGTATTTGCCTCCATATCGCGGCCTGTGCCCTTGTTAATTCTGTGTGTGGGTCCTTGTATATCTGACGATTGTCCCTGTAATAAGCTGTAATTTTGTTATATGTGGTAATCTATTCCTGCGGATAGTCCAGAGCAGGGGGTCCCCCTCCCGGTTGATTAAACTTCGGGCCGCCAAATTCTCTGGAATTCCCGCATGAGACCAAATTCAGGCAGACGTAGTCAACTGGGCCGAAACGGTCGTGGCAAGCAATTTGCCACCACTCTTCGGACCACAGGCATGCTAACTTGACAAATTGTGCCACAATCAAAGTTGTTCCTCTCTCTCTATCCCTCTCTTTCTCTCTTATCGATGAACAGATCGCAAAATACGATTTAAAACAGGGAATGTCGCAGGAGCCAACCTTTCGACAAGTGGATTTGTCTTCATCAGGGTGGCGACTTTCCCTCTTTCTCTCTTAGACATGCGCAAAAGCAGTGTAAGAAATAACACACAAAACTAAGGTTGGTGGCATAGAGTTCGCGTCCCGTGCGCGTGAGAATATGGACTCAAACTCGGGTGGGCGTGTCCTCACGCCCGTCACAGATCAACTAAACAGGTATTGAAAATTTGATAACACAATATGCGTGGATTAAAAAATCAAAAGACAAAAGTCACATCGTTAATTGGAGTTTCCATTTAAATTGTGGTCATGACAAGGAAATACAGACAAAAGTGTCTAACGGCCGGAAGCAGCCAACGAAGTGGTAATGGAGTAGACAGGCCCCCCGAAGTGCCAAGGGAGCATGCTACAACTCGTCCACGACGGATCTTCACGAGCGGTACATACCGCAAATAGACGCGTTACACCAGCAGTTGTATAGGGACGGTTGTCAAACACGAGGGGGGGTACTGGTGGTTGTCTAAGGTCAAATGAAGGTTTACGGCAGGTTAGGTCTCCTTTAGTAATGTAATGAACAAGCTGTAGGTGGCGAAGAGCCAACCTGTACCTGGCTAAGAATCACTGTTTCTTGGATCATACCCTCGTCACTTCCGCTCCCCGTCTTCCAGCTATGCTATACTATGCATGGCTAAGCTGCGTTAGGAGCTCTTTACACGCACCCGCTTTCTGTGAGGCATACCTGCCCTTTCTGGTAGTAGTGGGCGAGTGGCATGAGCGCAAGATGTGAAAGATGTCTGATGAAACGGCTCCACTTTTTCATATACTGGGCTGACGGCATGAACTCAAGAGAAGGAAGAAGTGCCCGTGCTAGGGCCGCACATTGGGCAGCTGGGCGAAGTTTTAGCGCACACGATGGGGAGTTGGGCCAAGCTTAAAGTGCGAAGTTGTTAAGAGAAACGTGGCTGGCTACTTATTTCAAGGCGATTATGTCATTGTGTGAGGCAAACAAACGTGGAGCGAGAGATGAGGAACTGCGAACACGATCGCTTCTTCCGCGCTGTCTTTCCTTGCTCCCTTGCAGTGCTGGTAGAAATGGTTGCCCATACAATGGCGATATTAAAACCATCCGATACTTTTTACAGCGGGCTTCTGGCGATACATCATATTCTTCCCAAGGTATTTAAACTCACGTAATTAACGAAGAGAGATTTGCAATAGAAGGCGATAGAAATTGGGGCACGTGTATTTGTAAAGAGATGAAGGAAAATTGGAAAAGAGTAAGAGTACCGTCAAGCTGTGGTTCACGTTACCGAAGCGGGACAGGCGGTGAAGTTGCGGAACGTGCACACTTTCCTGTGATTTCCTGGCTACACAGTCTCTAGGGACGGGGTCGTATCAATTTATTTGTGCCCTCCCCATGATGATTGACTGCTGCTCGAACGTTGAACTGCGTAGCACGAAAAAGTACGTCCAAAGTAGAACAGAAACCTCAGGGGAAGATGGAGGCTTCAATTGAGGACGGGATCACTCAAAACAAACAAACAAAAAAGCTGGAAATGTCACTAGAGCCAACGTTTCTACAAGTCGACTTGTCTAGGTAAAGGTCGCCTTCTCTAGCGTCCGCTCCTACGCGTTTTGCACGATTTCGCCGTCCTCAGAAGGAGAGGAGGAAAATAAAAGCAAGTGCGAAAAGAAAAAAAAAGAACAGAAAGAAACTGTGGGAAGAAAGTCCATGTGTTGTCAAAGACGCATCACAGACAAGAAGAAGACGAAGACGCCATTGCTGATATGGCTGAAGTGGGTCGGTAGTGAGCATACGGAAAGTTTTTCGTAGAAAGACATGACTAGGTCGCATAGGGGATATGGCTTAACTTTTTATCGCTGCAACCCTTAACCAGCACAGTTTGTTACACACTTAAGAGTTCCCCTTGAAACTCTCATGTCTACAGGATGGAGTGTATTGAACCGGCGTATAATGAAAGATGATTTTATTTCACATCAATATATCACGCCTGACGGAAGGTGTGATATAAAAGCCAGGGATCCTTGGGCGAAGGGCTCACACCGCTTACACCAGGAAAAGAAGTGTACAACATTAAAAAGCATATAGGCAAACCTTTAGTACAAGACAAAAATATGTTATGAATGGCACGAGTTTAAACATTGAACAGTAAACTGTACAAGTAGATTAGAAGTTTTATGACGCTTATGTGAAAGAACAGAGGTGACATTTTGAGCGATCCTAAGGCGCAACTTGGCGACCAATAGCGTAATTCTGCAGGTGCGTATTTGAAATGTATTTAAGGGAAATACTCAAGTTTTTCAGAAAGGGAAGGGAGTCAAGGGCTCTCTTTTTATGTTGTTAGAAACAAGTTAATGAAACAACAAACATTGAAGCCCAGGAAGCCCAGCTTTCCCGGGCTTCAATTTTTGTTGTTTCAAGTTTTTCAGGACATTTAAAAGCAGTGGTAACTTGGGACCAATCATGTAGTAGCCGTAATTTGTAGATTGAAAAGGACGCAGATTAGAAAGGACGTAACGACGCCAACATAGATATGAAGTCCAACATTTTGCTATACTTCCTATATTTACGTTGTATTTTGTGATTACATATATCGAATGCGTCTTAGATGTGATCTTCGGAAAACAAGCGCTTATTTCTTTGTCCTTAAGGTGTAATAAACACTATCCTGCCCCGGTGGTGTAGCGGAGCAGACGGCTGCTCACTCTAAGGTCTTGCGATCGAATCCGGGGCGCTGAGGATGCATTTCGGTGGAGGCTAAATGTGGAGATCGTTGTACTGCGCGATGTCAGTGCACGCTAAAGAACCCTAATTGGTCTAAATTTCCGTCTAAATTTCCGGAGCGCTGCATTGCGGTGTTCCCCATAATGATAACTTGGTTTTGGAACGTAAGATCCCAGAAATAATTCAGTGAGAATGAACACAATACAGAACAGTTATTTCGCACTGCGGATATCTGCATTTTTTTGTTGATATGATATTAGGAGATGTTGGAGCACAAATAAGGCGCCGGCTACTCCTTGGCTCCTGGATGTGGCGAACGTTAACATGCATGGTTGCGAAGCAGTACGCGCACGCCGACACGCAGTAGTTAGGTAAGAGCGGAATAGTAAATTGTGCAGTTGCAGCTAGATTTTATCCTGTAGGGCCTAACTGTGCCGTGTTAGAGTACCTATGACATTGGCGTTCCCAGACGAGGTGGTAGCACCATCGGTCGTTGGAGGCAGCAAAGTTCTGTTGTGTTGTTTGTTTATCCCAGGGGCGCAGCCACATTCCAATGAGAAGTGTTCTGAATTGCGCGATTACTGACATGAGCACCAATATGCGTAATGTTCTGCATACTCATGAACTTGGAGCCATCATTGTCAAGAGCGCAAGTGCATAAAAAAAATGCCGCCCGCATCTTCCCACGGGGGAAACTCGAGTAAATGCGTCGCCGAGTGGTGGGGGTATCGCGTGAATGTTGCGTAATTGGGTATGGTTTGGGAATGCTTAATTGTTATTTCGTCTTTATTATTCTCATTTATTGAATGAAGGCGCTTGCGTCCACGGGCAGCATCCGGAGCCGCGTCTCGTTGACGACGTTTGCACGCCGCTTCTTGATCACGTACCTGGGGTCTTAAAGCTCGCTGCTCACGTTTCGCCCCTGCTTCTCGTGCGTTCGAGGGAGAGGAGTACATGGGAGAGGTCCGCAAAGACGCCCTTGACGGAATTCCGAACGCGCGCTCCACCGCTTATATAAACACCTTAGAGTTTCCTACTAAAATACTAGAGGGAAAACTGGCGCTGCGATCGTGGAGATGCCATGGGAATGATGGGTATGACATGGATTTGTCTAGTCTTCTTGCCTGCGGCTTCAAGCGTATTGGTGGATTTGTTTATTTCTGTTTTTTAGCGTCGGTGACGCCAGTGACATTACTACACTTTTTCGTTACGTGACGAAGGCAGCGGCTGTAGTGTACGCTTTACCGCTAGAGATCATCAGACATTCGCATGTACTAAAGTAGTTTGCAATGACGAGGTGCCGGGCAGTCTGTTACGCTTTTGTGTTTGTGGATGGATGGCTACACATTTTATTTGCAGTGGTATTTTACCCAACTTTAGAACTATTTGCGCTTCTTCTGGCGAACCTTATCGCGATGATTTTGGTGCTCTTTTTTTATTTTGTATCAGGTGCGAAAGAACCTGTAAGTGTAGGGTCGCTTTCACCGCTGACATACATCCCTTGTGACAAGGCTGCCCGCCTATCCTGTTCTAGATCATTTCTATTCCGCTGTCTGATTAAGTCAACGCTGACCGAATGCGCCAAGCAGACGCACAGTTATCGTGCGTAGTAGACACTTAGGGGGCGATAGGCAGACGCGCCTTGCATACGGTGGACGCTCAAAAACTCAGCTCAAATCGAAGCTCAAGTTTCCGACGGAATTTAACGGCACAGTTGTTTATCAAACACCACGTTTTTTTTTTCACAAAACCAACCACCAAGCGATGGGCGATATTGCGCTCTTGCTACGGCCTTGCGCAGGGGCTTGACATATAGTGGCCACGCGTATAGTTTGTAAAAATACAGTGGAGCACTTGCCCTGCACCAAAAGAAGCGAGCGAGAGCCCTTGTTTTATATTTGATGATTGATTTTTGATTGATTTTTGGGGGTTTAACGTCCCAAAACCAGCTCTGATTATGAGAGACGCCGTAGCGGAGGTCTCCGGAAATTTCGACCACCTGGGGTTCTTTAACGTGCACTGACATCGCACAGCACACGGGCCTCAACATTTCGCCTCCATCGAAATGCAGCCGCCGCGGCCGGGATTGTTTGTTATATTTAGAAGACATCTACATTTTAAAGGTGAAAAACAGGGGGACACCAACCAAATTGTAATCATTTAAAAGTAAAATTTTACTTCTAAACATTAAAAAAACCGACGTTTCGGGTCCCACTCGGACCCTTCTTCAGGGGTGACTGGAGGGCACCAGACAGCAGCAGTGCTTATAAGGCCTTCTTTCTTCTCTCTTCCTTCCTTTCTCCCTTTCTCTTTTTTCCCGTTCTTCAAGCCAAGGTCATGCTAACGTTGAATCAGGTGCCGGAGTCCGCTAAAATAGACACTTGGCATTGCACCTGCAGACCGGTTCACGTTTGCAGGTGTCGCCTGAATGTGCCATGATTCCACAAAGAGTCGCTTGTGAAAACTGGTTTCCAAGTCGAGGACGCGGGAGTTGTCAAAATCGATGCGGTGGTCGTGCACCTCGCTGTGTTCAGCTAATGCACTCCTTTGTCTGTCGAACTTGCGGACATCGTTCCTGTGCTGACGTAGCCGCTCTGGGAAGTTCTTCGTCTCTCCCACGTACGACGCGCGGCAATCCGAACAAGGAAGGGAGTAAATCACACCTTGCGCTCTCTCCCTCGGCAGCCTGTCTTTCGGGCGCGGAAAGAAACGGCCAAGCGTGGAAATTGGCTTGTGTGCTACTCTTATTCCCTGCTCGGACAGCACACGTGCGAGCGCTTCGCTGGTACCCGGAACGTAGGGAATACACACGCGTATGGGCTTGGAATGCGGCAGGTCAGTGTCCTTTCGAAGGAGTCGGCGGGGATTAGACTGGCGGCGAGCAACCTTTCCAACGAAGGCTTTTGTGTAGCCGTTTTTCAGAAGGTCGCTTTTGACCACCTGTTCTTCTTCTATCCGCTTATTCTCCGAAGAGCAGACCCTCCGTGCACGGGTCAGCAGAGCCGAAACCACCGCCGCTTTATGGTGGAAAGGGTGGTTAGAGCTGGCGTCGAGATAGCGACCAGTGTGAGTCGGCTTTCGGTACACCGAGAACTGGAGCATGCCATCCACCTTTGTCACAAGGACATCAAGGAACGGCAAGCAGTTGTTCTTTTCACGTTCCACGGTGAACTGAATAGCCGGCTCTAACGAGTTTAGGTGGGCCGTGAATGCGTCCACGGCAGAAGTTTTAAGAATGCAGAAGCAGTCGTCGACATACCGCAAAAATATCTTCGGAGTGATGTCGGCCGACTGCAATGCTCTTCCTTCCACCGCTTCCATCACGAGGTTCGCAGTTGTGACAGACACAGACGCACCCATTGCCGTCCCAGTTCGCTGCTTGTAGTACTCTCCGTTGACAGAGAAGTACGTGCTGCTGAGACAAAAGTTCAGCAGGCAGCTCAGCTCGTCGACGCTCAGGCTTGTTCTTACCCCGAGGTTCTTGTCACGCTCTAGTGCCTCCCGCGCTGTGGTCGTCGCCAGCTGAACGGGAACGCTTGTGAACAGGGAGACCACGTCGAAGGACACGAGGCATTCATCTTCGCAAACAGACACAGGGGACAGGAGTTCAACAAAATGGCTGCTGTTCTTTACGTAGGTCGGCGTGTTTCCCACGAGAGGAGCCAAAGTCTTGTGTAGAAAACTTGACAGGGCGCGAAGTGGAGAAGATGTGAAATCCACAATCGGCCTCAAGGGAACACCGGGCTTATGGATCTTGGGGAGCCCGTAGAAGCCAGGAGCACTACCGTTTCTGCACATCAAACGCAGGTGTAGAGCTCTGGCCTCTAGGTGTTTCCCAAACGTGTCTCCTAGCAGCTTGTTGAGGTCTCTTTGTACCTGTGCTGTGGGGTCCTTCTTTAATTTGACATAAGTGTCACTCTCAAGGTGGTCTTGCACTTTGCGGTCGTAGTCTTGCCGGTCAAGGACGACGGTGGCATTCCCTTTGTCTGCAGGCAAGATGACAATGGCGGGGTCATCGCGCAGCTCTCGTAGGGCTCGATTCTCATCCGCAGACAGATTGGATGGCCGTTTTTTATTTAGGCCATGTGCCAGGATGCCAATCGCCTTCAGCCTCACTGATTCCTGGACCTTGGAGTCAAGACGACGCACCCCGTCCTCCACAGCTGCCGCAATCTTTACCAGGGGCGGTCGACTGCCCGACAGATTGAAGCTGTGGCCTTTGGCAAGGACGCTGGTCTCAGGTAGTGACAACTTCTTGGACGAGAGGTTGAAAACACACTTCGAAGCTTCGGAGATCGGAGGCTGTTTTTGCCGCAAAAGTGCTGAGAGCTTCCTACTTTGGGAGACGCGTTGTTTCTCCGCTGCACTCGAGGCGACAGAGCACGCGAAGGAGTTCACAGCGGGAAGAGTCCACCCAGGCGGTGCTCCAGTTGCTGACGAAGGAAGAATAAGTCCAAATCCAACTTTCTCACCGTTGCTCTGCATTCGTGGACACGGGCGATCACCAAGCGACGTTCGGCCTGGGCCAATACTCTGTGCCCCTCACTGGTGTGTACGAGAGGCTTGAGGCGGAGACTCCGTGGCACTAGGTTCCGGTCCCGGCACGTGGAGAAGAAGTCTAGGTGCGTCTTGAACACTGCGATGCTGCGTGAGGTGTTAACGTAGCGTTTGGCAGACACTGCTGTCTCTGGGCCGAAGTCAAGACGTAATGATTTAAAGGTGAACATTTGACAGAGATCTGTCTGGTTGGGATGAAATTAAAGGTGAAAAACAGGGGGACACCAACCAAATTGTAATCATTTAAAAGTAAAATTTTACTTCTAAACATTAAAAAACCCGACGTTTCGGGTCCCACTCGGACCCTTCTTCAGGGGTGACTGGAGGGCACCAGACAGCAGCAGTGCTTATAAGGCCTTCTTTCTTCTCTCTTCCTTCCTTTCTCCCTTTCTCTTTTTTCCCCGTTCTTCAAGCCAAGGTCATGCTAACGTTGAATCAGGTGCCGGAGTCCGCTAAAATAGACACTTGGCATTGCACCTGCAGACCGGTTCACGTTTGCAGGTGTCGCCTGAATGTGCCATGATTCCACAAAGAGTCGCTTGTGAAAACTGGTTTCCAAGTCGAGGACGCGGGAGTTGTCAAAATCGATGCGGTGGTCGTGCACCTCGCTGTGTTCAGCTAATGCACTCCTTTGTCTGTCGAACTTGCGGACATCGTTCCTGTGCTGACGTAGCCGCTCTGGGAAGTTCTTCGTCTCTCCCACGTACGACGCGCGGCAATCCGAACAAGGAATGGAGTAAATCACACCTTGCGCTCTCTCCTTATAAGGCCTTATAAGCACTGCTGCTGTCTGGTGCCCTCCAGTCACCCCTGAAGAAGGGTCCGAGTGGGACCCGAAACGTCGGGTTTTTTAATGTTTAGAAGTAAAATTTTACTTTTAAATGATTACAATTTGGTTGGTGTCCCCCTGTTTTTCACCTTTAATTTCGTCCCAACCAGACATATCTCTGTCAAATGTTCACCTTTAAATCTACATTTTACACACTTGAAAATGTGAGCACGTCACTTACAAGATCAAGCATCTTTATTTTAAGTTGGAACACAACTACATAAACATGTATGGACGCTGCTGAATCTGGGCACAAGCAGAGGAGGCCACCCTGCCATATCGCACAATATTGCTAGGGTATATTGCTAAATTTCAGTGCGTTCAGTATTTTTATAACCGCGACAAAGCAACTAGCACCTGCGCAGACACAAATCTTCCGTTTTAGTGCAATATTTTGTCGTAAACGACCTATTTTTTTGAAGTAGCAAAGCCATACGAAGCCAGAAGGCAAATCCATGTCATACCCATCATTCCCATGCTGGCTCAACTGCCTTGTTTGAAACTCCCATAGACACTAGCGTCAGTTTTTCCTCTAGTATTTTAGTAGGAAACTATGATACACACCGCCCGCGTTCGGGGGAGAGGAGTATGGGGGAGAGGTCCGCACTACCACTGCGCATGGTCAGCTTGCTGAACGCCCGGTGGGCCGGCACGAGACGAGCCGAGCATGCGCAGTGGTGGTGTGGACGGCGCCGACGCCGAAGCGCGACATCGTGCGACTAAGAAATGCTCCGCATTTAAAAATATCAAAACCGGCGCCAGACGCTCAACTGCTCGTTTCTATGCCGCAACGTATGCAAAATAACTTCTATTGTGGCAGAGTACACTTGACACACTGCAAGCTCTCACAGTATCAGTATTTTCACTTTCAAAATTAGCGGGAAAGATTGATGATATACAACAGGGGTCTTGATTTGTTTGAATTAGCGTGTGTCACACCACCGGCTATCAGCCACTCAGTTATAATGCTCGCCTTTGGACTGTGGGTATCTGGCTTGAAATACTGCCTCGCCAAGAAATTTCATTTTGTTTTATTTCTTTTTATTTTTATCGCAACATTTCTTTCTCTCTCCCTCTGAGTTGCTTTTTCTTTCTTCCATAGCAGCTCGCGGTGGAACCAAATCATTGGTGCAATCCAATCATGCGGTCCCATGAATACATGCTTTGCTAGCGGGCGTCTATAGCCTTTTTTTAAAGCCTAGTAAAATTTAGTCGAAATTTGATCAGGACCAGAAGTTTTCGACAAGGGCTGTCGATCAATCACTTGCTCACTCTCCGTATAGTGATCGCGCTTCTTAATGTTAAAAAATCGTTTTCCGAAATATTGAAACATGAAAGAAAAATTGCTTTGAGCACGACATCTTGGCTGTCGGGGTGTGCAATAAAGAATAACCAGGGGCATTTTTCTAACTGCGTAACATTGCATTTTATACCTATTTCAACAACACCATTAGAGTGCATATCCTGAACCTTGATGCAATGCTTGATGTTTCAGAACAAGGAACTCATGCCGCGTCAGCTGCTCAAAGTTCAAGGTCCTCCTGTTCCATGATCGAATACGTACTTGTCCAACAGAAGGCGTCAGTCTTTTGAAGTTTACATTTAATGTTCTCAATGTCATTGACGCATGTACCTGCCAATTCGAATTTTGAATTCTGCCTCATAAAGGTTGCGGAGGCTTCTTCATGTTCGTCTAGTCATTTGGAAAGGATTTATGACATCGAGATGCTCACACGCTCTTTTTGCGAAAGGCGCCGAGTTGCCAAAGCCACCGAGAAACTTCGTTAATTTGAAAGCTAAAGAGCAATAACGATTTTAAATGTCGACTACAAAATTTTCTTTAATATGTTATCAAATAAGTTGGAATATGTGGTGTCGATCCTTATTGGTTCTCATCATACGTGTGGAGTTAAAGGCCGCTCCATACAAAGTAATATACGTATTGCTAGTACAATCCTCCACTGTTGCTAAGGCTCACAACAGCATGTTGTAATTTTTCAGGAAGATCTCGCATATGGTGGTCTAAAGGCTGGCATTGGAGGAGATGCAAGAGTTGACAGCAGTTTAATGAGTAACAAGGGCAACACTCGGCCGGCTATATGCCGGCTCAGTTGGCGCGGTGTCTCGCCTTCGTCTCTGCCCAGCCCGTTCGGCGCTTACGTGACGGGTGTCCGTTGGTGGTGGCGGCGTTGGCGGCAATGTGGGTAGCGCATCCCGCTGATTTAGCCTCTGTCACAGTTCGAGACACTTTGGAGCTCTCATGACTCGACCTTTTGTTCTGATTGCAGCTGGTTGCAGTGGGAGCAAGGGGTTCATTGTGCGACGAGTGAAACCGCTAGCTATGCTTTCCACGCTCGAACGTGTTGTGCAAGCTGGCGCTATAGCCGTCCCAGTTGTTGAACCACCAGACATGATGCATACTGCTGTTCGCGGTAGAAGGGGGCCTCTCTTCCTATAGTCATGTGTCCACGGTTGCTCCACCAGCGCTGCTTGACCTTGTAAGCCGGTTTTGTTTCTTCAAAGTCGTAGTATTCCATGGTGGCTTCGACACTCGTGGTGACAACGCAACGCCAGTTCCGAGGCGTCTTCCCAGAAGGAATTCGGCAGGTGTGAACCTTTTCTTCCCTGGGGCTGTCACGATGAGAAAGCAGGACCTTGTGGATATTCGGCGATTTCTTGATTGATCTGTGGGGTTTAACGTCCCAAAACAATATTTGATCATGAGAGACGCCGTAGAGGAGGTCTCCGGAAAGTTCAACCACCTGAGGCTCTTTAACGTGCGCTGACATCCCACAGCACACGGGCCTCAACTTTTCGCCTCCATCGAAATGCAGTCGCTGCGGCCGGGATTCGATCCCGCGACCTTCGGATCAGCAGCCGAGTGCCATAACCACTTGACCACCGTGGCGGGGCAATTTTCGGCAATTTCTTGAGCAGCTGCCCAGTACTCTACACAGTTCTTTCTGCGGCACCGTTGGTATGCCGGAGGTACGGGCGGCTGGTTATGTGATATGAATATGATCCCTATTAATGGAAGAATGGGCTAAACTCTGCCGCAGCAGACTGAGGACCACTGTCTGATAGTATAACAGATGTTGTGCCAGAGCGAGCAAATATATTGTTCAGTGCATGGGGAATGTTCTCTGGTGGCACGCTTGAAGTTCATGAGGTCAAAGGAGCGTGAGTAGTAGTCCTCCACCACAAAGTATTTCTAGCTTTTCTCGCTGAAGAGATAGATCCTGATCCGTTCTCATGTGTGATTTCGAACTGGGAGTGCATAAACAGACACAGGCCCCAGTGCCTCGTTTACGGTGCTTTTGATCTACGGGACATCGTGACACATTAATATGAATGTGTCGGTTAATACCTCGCCACCAGACTGATTCTGTGCCTCGGATCAAGCATATTCTAATACTAATATCCAGCATTCAGGGGCACGAGCACATAACTGCATGGTCGGTGGGAGGACGACCCGGCTGCCTTTCAGTAAGAAGTCATTCACCAGGGTGTTTTCATGAGAAAATTCTCCTTATTTCTGCCCGTCTAAGCAGTTTCTCTTGTTTGGGCCACGTCTATCTGCGGAACTCTTACTCTTGCTAACACGGGATCATTATGTTTTGTTGCTTTATCATATATAGTACGTTTTGAGAGGCTCCAGAGTAAGCATTTCGTTCGCTATTATAGCCTTGCTAAGGATCCTCGGGCTACTACTGCCCATTTCTTCTGTGTGGTTCCCTTTAGAGGGCTTGCGCTGTGTGCATTTTCTTACTAGTAATATGGGAAATAGTGTTGTCAAACTCCAGTAGACTCATTCGAAACCATTGTAGACCTGGACCGAGTCCATCAAGGCGGCTTGACAGCAGTGGCACCAACACGTAGCGATATCTTTTCATGTATTGCTACAACCCGAACAGGTAGGGGCGGAAAGGCTCGCAGGCCCATGCTGCTGCCAGTGATTTATTATTTATATGGACATAACGAATCTCCATGTTAGTGAGCGACCTTGAGGCATATGTAACTGGAAACCTCCTAGGTTTTATTTTTTCATGGAAGACTGACTCAAGACAGTACGATTATGCATTTGCAGACACGGTTAGTTGGTAGCGGGAATTGCAGTGGGTGAGCATCGGCGTCGTGGTCATTGTTTTGATGACATTGGCGCTAACTCGTTGTGGCTTGTCTCAGCACCACGTGGTGTCACTATGAAGCAGATCACGTAACGGCTCTGTGAGATCCGTATGCGCTAGGGGGAATTTCCCAAGGTGTTTAGTGATTCCCAAGAAGGACATCACTTCGGTTATGTATGTTGGCTAGGCTAGCTGATACACCAGAGTGACTTTTTTCACGGTGAGAACTGGTACTGGTTTCTGATGCATTGTGTCCGAGGAATCCGACTGACCGCTGATGAAGATAGAACACAGTTTTCTGCGTTCAAGGTAAATTCATGTAGCGGCAACTGTCGAAGTACATTATGGGGCAATGTGTGACGTTCTCTCTTTGCGTAGCCAAACACTATTATGTAATCTTTCAGATATGCTTAGCCTCGGAGGCCCTTTTGTGCTCTATGCATTTCTCTGTGAAAAAATACAGGTGCTGTCGAATTCCCAAAGGCAATCACAGAAACTGAAAGTGACGTCAGGAATATAGTGTATTTCTATGATTCGCGCGCCACCGGCGTTTGACGAAAACTGACCCTCGCAT
Source organism: Hyalomma asiaticum (assembly GCA_013339685.2). Lineage (NCBI taxonomy): Eukaryota > Metazoa > Arthropoda > Arachnida > Ixodida > Ixodidae > Hyalomma > Hyalomma asiaticum. The sequence continues at coordinate 59,306,560 of CM023490.1, read as the reverse complement.
CTAATTTGCTGAACCATATAATTCCGGTAAGTTTGGCGAGGCATTCGTCCGCGGTGTGCATTCTCGTAGACTAGATTTCTTCAACACCCTGAAGGACACACAAACTCGAAACTCGCCTTCTTTTTTCTTGCAACGACCTTAGGTGCACGAAAAAGGTACCCCAGAATGTGCTACCATGTATGCAAGTAATATGAGGGCGCTATCATTCATATATGTATATATATATGTCCGCGGAAGTGTCCGCAGAAGGAGACTTCAGCTGAGGTATCCGAAAAAGTTCGTGTTGAAGGTTTGACAGACTGAGCATGGGAGGAGAAATAGAACGGGGAATTAGCTGACAAGTGCGAAAGAAGGCGCTATGACGACTACGGTGATGATGATGGAGAACACGTCATGACGATGGGGGGGACTGCGACGAGGAGCGGAACGATGCCTGGGCAGATGATGATTGAGAAGATGACGGACTGTTCCCTACGTTTGATGGTTGGTGGCTTCGTTTGCGATGGCGCTGCAGGATATGAAGGACGAAGAGCAAGAGTAGAAGGAGTCATGATTGAATAGGAGAGCTTAAGGATGAGGCCAGCGGTGTTGACGGCAAGCGAAGACGGTATTAGAGAAAAGGCGAACCGGTCGACGACATTGACGACGGGGGCGCCGGTGATCGCAAGGCTGTTGGTGACCACGATGCTATTGACGACAATGCCCGTGTTTAAAACGTACGTTATGACGATGACCATGTCGCCTTCCCCGTCTGTGCCGCCAAGGGCATCAACGGGGTGATTCTTCGTGAGTGCAGCCTCCGACGTCCTGACACGGCCTCAGACGCCGACACACCCACACACCCTCCCACGTGATGCACACATAAGATGGCTGGACGGCCTCACTGCGGTCGGCAGCCTGCAACATGGCGGCTGCCCCTACCGGCGGCCTGCTGGTGCACTCTTCAGAACGAGGCTGATGGGACAACCAGTAAAGCGTCTGCGCCCTGGCTTGGTTTAGGACCGGCGGTTCCTGGAAGACATTCAAACGTTTAGGGCCTCGTGATCCTGGAAGACCGTTAACCAGGAGATGGGCTACCTGTTATCCCCACCACGTTCCGTGCGCCAGCACCCCAGGTTTCTCAGCCGGCAGGGGCGCTCGTCGTCTCATCGTCGCAGACTACCGCGGGCCAATACCACCGTCTCCGCAGAGGGAGGGACAGTGTGGGGATCGCCGGCAGAGGGTCGCTGGGAGGAGATTCTAAGGGACGGCGACGACAATGTGAAAGCGCGGTGCGTGGCGCGCGCTGGTGCTAGCCCGGAGCCGGGGATCGGCCGCGACGCCGGCAGGACGCTCCTGGGCGTAGCAGGCCTGGACTGCGGGCCGAGACCCGGCGATCTCCCACAATTATATATATATATATATATATATATATATATATATATATATATATATATATATATATATATATATATTACACGTGTGTGTGTGTGAGAGAAGCTGGGTTCTATCAGAAAGGCATCTTCGGCCATTATGATAGCATCCAGACTCTCCATTCTGCACAACTCACGTTTCGCACAGGGCAACAGGGGATATTTGCACCCTACGGCTACTCGCCCTGGGTATGTCATGGCACTCGACTTGACATCACGGAGCAGCATTATAATGGATTCTGTCATGGGAAGGTCGAGGCCTGTAGCCAAGTTGGTGCAGTGGCACGGGTTGCTAGGTTGATTGATTTCTGGGGTGTTAGGACACCAATCCTCGAAATGATTATGAGAGACATGTAGTGGATGGCTCCCGAAATTTCGACAAACCTGTGGGTCTTTAACGTGCACTGGGCATCGCACAGTACGCAGGCCTCAGCATTTCACCTCAGTCGGAACGGAGCCGCCGCATCATAGCACTATCACTGATCATGCTTGTTGATTCTGTGACAGCTAGGAGGCATGACAGCACATCCAAGGACTTCTTTGCTCGACGACGGAGAAGCGCTTCGCTCAGCTTGTCCATCACATATATTTCTTGTCGACATGACCGGCCGTTCCAGCGCAGTGTATCCAGGAACGGTCAGACGGTTGCTATTCAGGTGCAGTGTAAGCACTGAGCAGCGCTTGTCCTTGCTTGCAACAGGTTCCCCATCATTTCTTTTTCAGGAGCTTAGATAGAATCGCAGTTACGCCCGCGCCATTGTCGATGATGAATGTCATGGGGGAGGTGTTGACCATCACGCCAATTTTCCATGAACCAGAGTCTTGCTCGTTTGTCAGCTGCCCCAAGTAAATCACTTCTAGGACCGCTTCTTGTGTGCTCCATTCGTTCTTTTCCTTGGAAGGGGACAAGCATATTAAGGGGGCTACGAGGGCATTCAGGCTTGTTCGCTACAGGGAAAATGCAGAGACCTGAAGACGCACGAACCTCAATGTTGAGAGAAACTGTTAAAGAGGCCTCGTTGGACGACACATATATTAACATCCTCGATGCCTGAAGCCTAAAGAGCCTCTCCTCGTCAGGAGTCTCACGAAATTACCGAGGACTTGTTTCAAGGAGCACTAATTGGAACGCCCGCATTTTTAATGAACGTTGCAGAACTCTGATTCCTTTCCTCGCGGTGGTTTGTCATGCGTGATGTAATTAACAGAAATGGTGAAAAATGTTCATGAACGCCACAGGGTTCATTCACCAGTACTACGTGGAATGTTCGGGCATCCAATTAGAGCCGTCAGTAGTTCTAATGCTATGCGACATTTTCTTGTCAGCCGTTGACCACGCTTGGACACAGAACTAGAAAAATGTCATGTCCCCAAGACATACACATATGTGGATGACAACCTCATCATCTTAAGTTGAGAAGGCGGTGTTATTGCAGACTCACCCATTTCAAGTATGCAGTAAGCCTTTGATAATGCAGGCAAATGACTTCGGTTCACCCAATGAAATGGGAGTGGACAGCAGCATTCAGTTTCTTAATATAAAACTGCTCGAGCACAGCCTCATATGTTCAAAGTATAACTCCCAAAGAAAGAAATGCCTGTCACTTTCTGACAGCGCTCATTTAAACTTGCCGCCTCGACATGTCTGAAAGAGTTGCTGGAGACATTTTGCTACCATCCACTGCAAGCTAGCTTTTCAACGGCAGGTTCGCCGCCTAAAAGCTTTTAAGTGGCCTCCTTTTCTTGCTTCCCGTGTGTGTGAGTCTGTCCAAAAGAAGATGAGAGGTCCTAAAAATTGGCACCAATGAGGGAGAACGGCAACCACGACGAACATCTCGTCCTGATATCGCATTTCTCTTAGATTGAAATAGGTAATCTCGAAGTACAACATCAATATGGTGTTGACGGCTCCCTGAATGCTGTAAAATATGTGATTTCTAACGTCAAAAAGAAACAGTAAGAATTGCGACAAGAATCATGACACTTTTTTCTCTGCATGTGATGCTCGTGCCGTATGGAAGCCAACCCTCTGCTGCGACAAAGCATGCATATGGCAGACGGTAGATGTTTCAAGAGAAGGGCCATAGAGCACGCGCTGTCCGTTAAATACAACTCGGGAGGGCATTTGGCCGAACATTGTATAAAAAAGCGGGTGAAGAACTCAATTTGCACGCGCAAGTTTCTAAAAAAGAGCACTAGATAGAGTGGAAAGGAGCATTGTCAAAGCTTACCATGTTTTAAAGAAAACTGCGTCAGCATGCCTTTAATATTACCTATATTTGGACAACGAAGTTGATTTCTTGAAAGGACAAGTCTAGCTTCCTAGCTGTTTGACGATGAAGCTCATCTTTTATCCTTGTTTCCTTTTCTTTGTATTTTGTTTGAAGATTTTTTTCTTAGACGCAGCCCCTCACCCTTTAATTATTGTGGCGGTTTGTTAACATGCGAAGCATTTTATGGCGAACTCAGGTCACTTTAATCGTATCCATCTATCCATGTAGCCACCTACGCCTCGATACTTTCCTCGTCGTCTCGTTCACCTGGTATGCACCAAAATTTCAATGGCTGAAAATAAATGTATGGCGAACATAAATAACATATCTTTCCATCATTGATATGGCGGTATTGTCACCCAGCCCTTCCACTGTGGTCTAGTGGCTATGCAACTCGGCTGTTCATCCTAGGTTAGCGGGATTGAATCCCGGCCGCGGTGGCTTATTTCGAAGGAGGCGAAATGTTGAGGCCCGTATACTGTGTTATATTAGTGCACGTCAAACAACCAATGTGCTCAAAATTTCCGGAGCCCTACACTACGACGTCTGTCATGATCATAGCTGCTTTTGGAACGTAAAACCACAGAAATCAAATCAATTAATTTTTGTCATTGACGGTACTGCATTCACGTGTGGCGCATACCCGTAGTTCTTGGCCCATTGTGTACTGGTATATGCCCGCTGGTGTTTAAATTTTCTGCAACCTATGGCAACCGCAAATACTTAAAAACAAGAAATGCATACCGCTTGCCGTAACTTGCGCTTCGAGAGCAGACATAACAAGCATAGAGGCACAGGCAAATTCGCTGTAATCTCTCAAGACAACCTACCGAGCAGTAGGGTAGTGGGAATGTAATCCCAACACTCGAGGTGCCAAACGAGCACGCTCCAGTAAGCTGCGGCGGCTCCTTCGCCACAGTACCTTGAATAAAATGAATCTATTCCACCAGTAGTTTTCGTGACAGTGCTCGTGTAAGATGAATTTCGCTTCTGGTATATGTTAACAGCTACAATAGCGATGCAATGAACAATGTCCTGGTACCACTCAGCATGCTTTTGTCCAACTCTGGCCGATCACATAGGAACACTTCAACGAACGACGCTTACGATATGCGCATCAGCGCACAGTGGCAGGGCATTCCTATTTGATAATGCAGACGTCTGGCACTAACGGGACTACCAACAATACGTGGTAATGAGCTGCCATTCGGTTACCATGGTGCTGAAGATATTCAAGGTTAGCGCATGTTAAGCATGCACTCACTCACGCAATTAGCAAAGACGGTGGTGGTGGTGCTGGTGGTGGTGTTGAATCATGTGGTTGCAGCGTGGCATACAAGTCGGCAGTTGCAAAGACGTTCATCCTGTTGCTAACACGGCTTAATGCCAAACAATTCGTCGTTGGCAATTTCATTGCGTGACACCGATTCCCACAATGCAAGCACGATTTGTTTTACAGTTTGGTTTTGACAGAGTGCCAAGCACTTTATGTACTGTAGGTGTTTCTCTTTCTGAACTTGCTTACCAACATGCTTAAGTTGCCGCCCAACTTGGAATTCAAGCTTTGTGTTCTGGTCCCGTTCGGAGCCAGGGCTTGATGTTCGGTCTTCTGGTCCTGGTCTTATGGTTCGAGAACCCTTTTGGATATATGTTCGCGCATTGATGCAGCGAGGCTTCGTTCAAGACTATTTCTTGAACCAAATGTCCCCCACATGAGCACAGTCATCGACTATGAAGTGTTGTGAGGTGGCTGTTTCTTGTCGTACGGAATCGTGCCGACTCATAGTTTTCTGTCAGTTTATCGCGAAGGTAGGTCATACCCTGTGGTGCTCTTGTACTGTTTACAGATTTCCTCATGTTTGTCCCATGAACGATTGAAAGTTGATGGATTTCTGGCGACAATGCGGACCAATAAGCAATATGAACTTCACTGCGTACCTTGAATTATACAACTACTCCAGAGACGGTGGAGAGTCTCCATCTATTCGTACAAGGCCTCAAGAATGACTGCAGCTAGCGTAACCCCACCATCATAAGCGCTCCAGCGCTTTGTAACCCCCAGTGAGAAAATTACCCACGACAACTAATTAGACAATCCGGTGGCGTCACAAGGCACCCTCGACGCCACTCGATCCCGAGTGACCGAAGGTGCTGCTTGCTGCAAGAGGACACTGACAACCTTCCAGACAACCCCCGTTTCTCCTCGAAATCGAAAGCTCCATTCCCGGAGCATGTGAGAAGACGTTAGCAGGCTCGCCACAGGCAGGAATAAGGCGGGTAAATATCGGGGCATATATATTCTTAAGGGGGACAGATGATTTCGGTAGGACTTGCAAGAGCACCAGCGTGACAGCCTGCGGCCGGCTTAGACTAGAATTACGCGGCGGTAAGACCCTTTCATGTAAAACATTTTAGTAATTCCCGCCTCCCCCCCCCCCGCGCGCATACACACACTCTCTCTCTCTCTCTCGCTAGTAAGAGGCATCATGGAATAGGTATTATAATGTAAAATCGAGTAAACCTTGAGTTATTGCTGAGAGAATCGTGCCTAATCACTAAAAATTAGAAAAGGCAAGCCGTTCGGATGAACAAGTGAAACATTTTGTTATCGAGAAATAAAGACAAGTAGGTTCTGCTTCTTAGGCAATAGTAGACGGCAAACTACAAAATTCCGGTTATTGCTGCTGAAGAGACGGTTGTATATTAAATACATACTTATATAAATGTACGTAAAAGAAACAATAACGCCCTTATGTGTACATTAATTCATGCGGAAGGAATTTCAACAAATATGCACACTCATGTTTGCAATAAAAACTGAAACCCGTTTCCTATTTCCGATGTGCTGCCTGAATATGTTACTTCCTGCCTGTACCTGGCGACACCTTAGCAGTTTTTTTTCACGTATGCTCGAGGCGCTGAACGACACAGAATAGAAGCGTCATTTATAAATTTTTCCACTACTCTCGCATGTCATGTGTACAGTTGCACCGTACGGTGTGCTATCAGTGTTACCAGAAGCTAAGCCTTCGTGTGCTGCACAGCGATACGACGTTATAGTTGCTTTCTGCATGGACTCGTCAAACCACAGTGTGCAGGCACTGTTCGACTTTTTTATGTAAGATTCCGGAACAACTAAGGTAATAATAATAATAATAATAATAATAATAATAATAATAATAATAATAATAATAATAATAATAATAATAATAATAATAATAACAATAATAATAATATTTCGCAGACTCATTGCCGCTATGACCTATATGGGATTAGTTTCTTTGCATTTCCCGCTATTGAAACGCTGCCGCGGCTGCGGTGATCGAACCCGCAACTTTGAGTTAAATGGTCTGTCTACACATCCCAGTGGCTGTGACGTAGCAGTGGATAGAGGGCAAGAACGGGCGCGCTTTTGCCTGCAGCGCGCGACATGCACCACGAAATCGCCCGGCGCACAGCACAGGCTCGACCTTAAGCATCTCCGTGGTCAAACAGGCTTGAGTAAACAACCCCGTAGCGGAAAAACTTCACCAAGGAAGATATTCAAAAGGGTAGAGGAAAAATGAAACGTCGTCGGCTAAGAAGTGCAGCTGCCGACGCCGAAGATTTGCGCAAAAATAAATTGTTCTGATAGCATTACACAGAGAAAAAAGAAAAAAAGAGAAAGGATAGAAAGGATTCGCGGTTTGTTGACATCCAGCGAGATGTGTTTACATAATGAAATGTTAAACGTAAGGCTGTGCCTCTCGTTGTTTTTCACTCAGGTTTTGAGAGCTGATGCATATAAGTGACAGCTTCAAATTAGGTGACGATGAGGCACTTAGCCGTTCGCTTGCTCATTGGCTGCGTTGTTGTAACGACTGCTCAGCTGGGGCTCGTTATAAACAAAGCGTGCCCAAGCGCCACTTTCGAGAATCTGCTGCTCGTAAGCATACTGTTTCTTCCTGTCTGTGCTAAGCTATCATTGGTTGTCTGTGTTACTCTGAAGAAATAAGGTGATTACACTGCACTGCAGGTTGTACGAAAGAATCGCGTGCCGTCTCCCGTTTCCTTGTTATTCGCGCCGCAGTCCATGGAGGCCTACCTACGCACCAAGAGCATAGAGGTTTCTACAATAATTGTTGAGGGAGCGCTGGCTCTAGGTCCCGTGGGAGTTTCCAACAAGGCGCTTTAGCGGGCGAGAGAACGAGACGGGTACCACAAGGATTTTGCTAGTGTTTGTTCTGCTGGCTTTGTATGACATTGATACTACACAAACGCGGTTGTTTATGACAAAATATTGCTTTAGAAGCGCAATAATTTGCGATAATTGAGTCCGCGCTTGTTGCCTTTTCGCGGTTAGAAAAACACGAACGCTCAGGAATATATGAATGTCAAGTAGTAATGTCAACGCTGCCTCATCCATTGCGCTTAGATTTAGCAGCATCTATGAAGTATAAGTACCAGATATAATCGTGTTCTAAAGCGGAAATTTTCTGGCATGTAGGTGACGTGCTAGCGCTTTCAAATATATATAAAAAAATTACAGCATATCCACGGAGTGAATGACGATGAGTGGGCGAAGCTCGGGAGGTTCATCTTAGATCGTGCCGAGTTCCGGATTAATTTAGTTAGCGCGCACGTTACGAATCCTTATGGTTCAACTATGCACAAGTGAAATCTCCCACCGGCACTTCATTGCAAGTCAAGATCCGGTGCCTCTCTATATATATGGGTGGCCGGTGAACGGTTCTCCAACGCGAGCAGTCGGTATTTCTCAATCAAGAATCTCGCTAGGAGACGCTGCCTGCGCAAACGTTGTCTCTCGCCGGTGAGGGCGCGTTCTCCTTCTTTGCGAGCTGGTAGAGCGTTCATAAGAAAGAGCGTTTCCATAGTCAACGCGCGGCTTTCGCTCTCTCTCTGTCTCACAAGACAGCAGATGGAAGAGTGAGAGAGAGAGAGAGAGGCAGCGCGTGCCTCTCGCTCACTTCCATCTGCTGTCTTGTGAGAGGCACGCGCCGAGGGCGAGCGCGTGCCTCCCGGGAGATACTGCCGGTTACTCCTGACGCAGGACAAGGTTAGACTAAGAGGAGCTTCGCCCCTAAAAAGGGTGAGTGTTCTAAATACATGTAAATGGGCCATCCCTCTTTCTTTAAGTGCAGGGTAAGGGCTTCACTGCAGTTTTAAGGGCGGAGCCCCTTAGGGTGTGGGTCGTTTCCTCCTCTGTGTAGTATGTCTGTAGTAGTATGTATGTAGCCACCGCTCGCCACCGGGAGGGTCGCGCTCGCCCTCGGCGCGTGCCTCCCGGCGCGCCAGTTCTCTCACACTTCCATCTGCTGACTTGTGTGAGAGAGAGAGAGAGACCAAGAGAGCGAAAGGCGCGCGTTGACTATGGAAACGCTCTTTCTTCGATGAACGCGCTACCAACTCGGAAAGAAGGAGAACGCGCCCTCACCCGCGAGAGACAAGCTTGACGCAGGCAGCGGCTTCTAGCGAGTTTCTTGATTGCAAAATACCGACTGCTCGCGCTGGAGAACCGTGGTGGGAGATTTCACTTGTGCGTAGTTGAACCATAAGGATTCGTAGGTTGCGCGTTAACTAAATTAATCTGGAACTCGGCACAATCTACGATGAACCTCCGGAGTTTCACCCACTCACCATCATTCACTCCGTGGATATACTGTGAATTTTTTTACACTCTCTATGACTAGAGCTGCCTCGTGAGACCGTATCAGAAGCGCAGTATCCCACAGTGTTTGATGGTTACATGGGCTTAAAAGCGTGATGCTAAAAGAAACAGCAGCGCTGCGTTAAACTGCGTCTGAGCTCACTCTTATGAGCATCGCCTGCGGGTGCATCTGTTTGCTGTCCAATGTGCATCTGCTAGGTTATGATACGCACGATAAATTCGCGCGTGCTTGGCACGTATGGTCACCGTTGATTGGATAGCGCACGAGAGATGCTTGTGTGCGGGATGTGCGAACCAAAGAATGGAACTTAAGGACGCCATTTTCTGCAGCCAAGGTCGACAGTGCAAAGGAATAGCTGTGGACTTCAGTTGGGAGCACGTCCCAACCATAGTCTCAGCCTCCGTAGGGCCAGGGGAATGGGAGTGGAAGAATGAAAAGTATAGAAAAGCCGTAGTGGGGGGCTTCTGAAGTTTTCACCAGCTGTGGTTCCTTAGCTTGAAATCACAACGCATAGTGTAAATTTATATGGAAGGCATGCATCCGTGAAAGCGGCCCCACGCTTACAGTTTCAGTGGTGTCTGGTATGAGAAAAAAAAAACCAAAGCCGTCAAATGGCCTCGCATAGGTTCTCGAAACGCGGTTTAAATATTTTTAACTTTAGGGCGATGAATACTGCAAAGAATTTCTCTGGCTGAGAGCAAATACAAGACTGAGACACATGATGAACGATTAAAACGTAAGAGTGCCGCATAGCATTTTCTGTAGGAAGCAATGTGAAGAAGCATTCTGAACAAGAAACAACGGACAATCTATGCTTGCCATTTCAATAGAGAATAAACCATAGAATGGCGCCGAAGAAAATCAGTGTACAAATAAAGCAGGCGGATGAGAGTGTGCGTGACTTCGTGTCCTGCAGCGTCACGCGACAAATTTACAGCGATTCCCTTAAGCTTCATGTGTGGCATCTAGGCAACATCCAGACAAGAGAAAGAGCGGCAGGTAGAGGGGCCCAAACTAGATGCTTTGAGGCTACAGATGCCGATTTCCGTCTAGGCGTGTATACGTCGCTTAGCACCGTCCTGTAAAACTCTGGAGATGCAGCAGCTACTATTCTCAGCTCCACGGGACCAGCCTTGAAGCTTCAAAAGAGATTTACCAAGTAACATGTCATTGAGGGGAGCGGGTTGTATTAGGCGCGGAGCTTGCACTATTGGTTTGAGTGTGCTAAAGTATACAAAAATTAAGTTTGCAAGAAATTTCACTGCTCGGAATATTTGACCACCCGACGCCAGGGCGAGACCGGAACGTTCAGAGTCCGATCACGTGCTAACTCGAGTTCAAGACATTGCGCTTAAAGGGCATAGCTTCATGCTTGTAGACGACAAAGATTTTCTTCGATAAACTGCTTTATGCGCGTTTTTATTTGCTTTTCGTATAACATTTCGCTTGTGCGAAGCATTCGTTGGCTGTTAGAACGTAGCGCCACCGTGCTAGCAGTGCAGCTTGGCGGCCACATAGACTCTTATGTTGTGTCATGTATAACAGATGATTGTCTTTTTATTGCGATAGCAATTATATGGACAGTCTCGACTGGTTTTTGCCGTCCCCGTCGCCGCCGTCATGAACCGCATATATATATATATATATATATATATATATATATATATATATATATATATATATATATACATATATATATTATATAGGCCCCAAAGAAAAATAATTCACATAAATGCTTCCGAAGCGCAGAATCGAACCAGCAACCTCTGGCACCGCTGCGAGTGGCGCTAACCACTACGCCACGAAGAGCAGATCCTCCAGGGAGTCAACGGCGAGCCTTATATACACACCCTTTACCGCTAGCAGGACTCAGAGACGGCAGGCGCTTATAAGCGTTTCTTCATTACCAGCGAGATGGCGCGAGGAGCGCAACGGGCGCAAGTCGTCGGCCAGCTCGCTCGCTTCTTCTAATATTTGCGCAGGGAGATGGCCTTCCGCTGTCTGCTCGCGCGGTTGTCTCGTGGTGAGAGGAAGAGGAATGTTTCGAACTTTCACCTTGATGTCCACGCTGATATTACGGGAGCGTACGAAAGTCACTCGAGCTCAAGAGACGCCGCTAAACGAACAAACAGAAGATGAGCGCGAACTATCAAGTGTCACAGCTTGACACTTGAAGCACGCTATTTTTCTTCGCTGCTTCGGCCGCCTTTGCAACAGGAGCGCAGTTCAAACTGAGAGTATCCATTGTGACAGCTTATTCGCGCTCGTTCGGTGTATATCTGTGCGTTCGTTTCGAGCGTGCTTCACGTGATAGTTCGCGCTCATCTTCTATTGTTCATTTAGCTGCCTCCCCTAGCTTTGTATGTGTAGCTTTGTGACAAACAACGCATAAAGCCCTTCGTACCAACACGTGCTGCCCACGGGAGACGCTCACTTAGCAAGTGCATGTTTGCTATAATTAATATTCCTCCTGAAGCTGCGAGCCTCACTTCGTATAGCATTGCAGTTTCTTGCTATCGCATTCATTGCTTCGCACTTGCGGCGAAACTTACTTTTTTCGAGGCGCAGAGATAGCTTCGCGCTCCTGTCCGAACAATGGAACGCGTCCGATGGCATATGCGCCATGAAAGGCCACCTCGCGTCCGTACAAGAATGATGAAGCTGAAGAAAACCCAAGCGATTCTCGTTAAATTTGCTTATTTTGTGTTCCAATTTACGGAAAACAGTGTAGCTCATACTAGGCGCGTAAGGAAGTGCGTACTTGCATGCAGACGACCATTTCGGCGAGGCCCATGTATATTCAAGCAATCCGCCTGGCTGCCTTATTGTTTGAACAGCACTGCAGCCTGAATCTTTTTCTTTAACGGATGCCGTATTCGTGAAGCTGCCTGTTTTGCTGTGTACATAGGAAAAAAATCACAGCATATCCACGGGGTGAATGATGATGAGTGGGCGAAGCTCCTGAGGGGAAATCATCGAAGGTGGCGAGAAACGTCGAAAATGTCGAAAACGTCGAAGGTGGCGAGAAACTCTTCCAACGAGACGAACGATCCCCTCTCCAAAGCGTCGTGCATCTCTTCGTACCGTTGCTTGAGTTTCTGACGATGTGCCTTCTCGGCCTCGTCCTCGGTCGGAGGAAAGGGGACTACAATCCTAGTGATTTTCGTTATTAACTGATTTGGGGGCCAAATTAGTTCGTTAACTCGAATTTTAAATGTACCTCACACTCGCGGAGTCAATTGTTATGCTGCAGTTCATAAACTAGAGGTAGCAGCCTGGACACACAGCGCCATCTATTGAGCCATTCATAAACTAAACTAGAGGTGGCTACATACATACGGAGGAGGGAACGACCCACACCCTAAGGAGCTTCGCGCCTAAAAGGAATGGGAGTTAAAATGGCCACTTTCCACGCAGCTGTAATTTAGCCGTCTACCGTGAGTATTCGAAGACAGCCCTAGAAAGCCCTTCTTGCTATCCCTGAACGAATGCTGTTGACATACATTACTCAACATTTGTTCATTTATTACGATGAGCACGCTTAAATGAACATTTGTTTTCCAGATGCTGAATACGAGCGAAACAATCTACATGTACGATATGTCTAAAAACTATTGCAAATTTTATACGAAGCTTTTTCTGAACGACACATTTTATAAGTTCGAATTATTCAACCTAGGGAGATGCCCACCGTAAGTGCGTAGAAATGCAGTGCATTAAAGATACTTAGAGTTTATACAGTGCAAGCATTATATGCAGCTTCTGGGCTATTTGGCCTCGGTAAAGCACATGAAACGAACTGAAATACACCACGGCTTTGGTCCATCAAACAGGGAATCATGCAAAAGCAGCTTTAGTGTTAAGCCGAAGCTGCACCTTAGTGGCAATATCGCTTAAGCATATTCAACTGAGGCACCACGGTTGAAAATTAGCTGCTTACACCTGTAATGCCTAAACAGTAAACCTCAGCTGGGGGCATCTGTAACTTCCGTTATTTGGAGACATGGGAAATGCCAATGCAGGTTGCCAATGCTGTGATTACGTCGGAGAGGAATACTCGACCGCGGTCGCTCAACAACTCTCGAGGAGCGCCATGACGAAGGACGAGATTGGGAAGAATAGAAGTCGCAACGTCCTTTGCCGTAGACGACGGAAAGGCGGCAGTTTCCGCGTATCATGTGAGGTGATCGACGACAACGATTATCCAACGGTTACCGTCTACTGTGGCGGGTAAAGGACCGTGGATGTCGACGCCGACGCGATCAAAAGGCCGGGCGGGGCACGGCAGGGTAAATAAGGTGCCGGCAGCGCGCTGAGGCGGCGTCTTTCGTCTCTGGCAGGTGAAACAGGACCGAACATACTGTCGAACGAAGCGGTACATGCCACGCCAGTAGTACCTAAAGCTAATCCGAGGATACGTCTTCAAAAAGCCTGCGTGGCCACATTGTGGGTCGTCGTGAAAAGTGGAGCAGGTTTCGGAGCGCAGGTGACGGGGAATGACAAGGAACCACTGACGACCGCCGGGGCTGTAATTCCGGCGGTACAGCACGTCGTCCCGAATAGTGAAGTGCCTGGCTTGCCGACCTAACGTCCGAGAAATGGGAGCAGGAGTCCGACCAGATAGGAAGTCTATGATGGAAGCAATCCACGAATCCTTGCGATGTTCGGAAGGCATGTCGGAGATGGTAAGGACTGTGGTATCGCATATGGGGTCGGTGGAGCTTGCGGTGACTGGAGGTAGAGGTGAGGGGGAGAGGGCGTCTGCGTCCGAATGTTTCCGACCGGAGCGATACCCGACGCGTATGTCGTATTCTTGAAGGCGCATGGCTCATCGGGCGAGGCGACCACTTGGATCTTTGAGCGACGACAACCAGCACAGGGCGTGGTGGTCCGTTACTACGTCAAATGGGCGCCCGTATACGTATGGTCGAAATTTGTCGATAGCCCAAATGATGGCGAGACATTCCTTTTCCGTGACCGAATAGTTGCCTTCTGCTTTGTTAAGAGTTCGGCTTGCATAGGCAACGACGTATTCTTCAAAGCCATCTTTACCTTGAGCAAGGACAGCACCGAGGCCAACACCACTGGCGTAGGTGTGGGTGCAGAGGGGTCGAAGTGTCGCATAATAGGAGGCGATGTTAGCAGACGGCGCAGTTCGTCGAAAGCCTTGTCACAAGCAGGAGACCATGCTGAAAGGTCATGACTCCCTGCGAAGAGCTTGGTCAAAGGGGCGATAATCCCAGCGAAATTGGGCGCAAAGCGTCGGAAATACGAACACAGACCGATGAAGCTGCGGAGCTCATTCATTGTACTTGGTTTGGGGAACGCTGAAACGGCTGAAAGTTTGGCAGGGTCGGGAAGAATACCGTCCTTCGAAACAACGTGCCCTAGAATGACAAGCTTTCGAGCTGCGAAGTGGCACTTCTTCAAGTTCAATTGAAGCCCCGCGGCAGTGAGACACGTCAGAACTTGGTCAAGTCGTATTAGATGGGACGTGAAATCGGTGGGAAAGACCACAATTTCGTTTAAATAACAGAGACAAATATTCCACTAGAGGCCTCGAAGGATAACGTCCATCATGCGCTCGAAAGTAGCAGGCGCGTTGCAGAGGCCAAAAGGCATGACTTTAAACTCGTAAAGGGCGTCGGGCGTGACAAAAGCCGTTTTTTCGCGATCGGCATCCGCCATTGGTACCTGCCAGTATACGGAGCGCAAATCTGAGGAGGAAAAGAATTCTGCTCCCTGCAGGCAGTCGAGGGCATCGTCGATGCGGGGCAATGGGTAGACATCCTTGCGCGTTATTCGGTTCAGGCGACGGTAATCCACGCAGAACCTGATTGACCCGTCCTTTTTCTTTACCAGCACAACTGGAGAGGCCCAAGGAATGCTGGATGGCTGGATTATTCCGCGGTTCAGCATATCATCTACCTGTTGATCAATGACACGGCGTTGCGGTCGACACACGGTATGGGCGCTGGCGCAGCGGTGCTTGTTCACCGGTATCGATGCGGTGAACGACTGTTGTCGTTCGACTCAGAGATGGTTGGTTGTAGTCGAATGAGGATCGGAAACGTTGCAGAATACCGGCGATCTCTTTGTGCTGCAGAGGTGTGAGTTCGGGATCAATAGCGCTGAAGAATATGTCACCAGATGCTTCGGCGTCAGGGCTAGGTGCGACAGCACAAATGGGCAACGGTGTCCTGTCGCTAAGCACTGCATTCTCGAAGACGCAGTCAAATGTCTCGAAGCTCCCCAGATACTCGCCGCGCAGCAGAAGTAACGGACATGCAGAGACATTGCACGCATAGATTGCCGAAGAACCACTGCAGAAGGTAATTACAGCAAACGGGAGGACAAATTTTCGGCGGCTAGCAGAAGCTGCGGATGGTGAAAATAGAACAGTGACGGCAGGCGAAAATACCGGCACGAGAACGGCAGACAAGGGCGCAATGTGGACGTCGGCTGCGGCAAACATTTTAGGGGCACTGTGGTCGTCCAGCTCAGGGCACGGCGTCGACAATATAAGTTCGGCACGAGAGCAGTCTACGAGAGTTTTATGTGCGGAGAGAAAATCCCATCCTAGGATGACGTAGTAGGAAGAGCGGGGAAGGACGATAAATTTAACGGCATACATGTCATTTTGAATAATTTCACGGGCTGTGCACTGGGCGGTAGGCTTGATGTGATGCGAGGTCGCTGTTCGCTGAGAAAGGTCGGAAATCTTCGTGGTCACTTTTCTCAAATCGCGGCAAAGTTCTTCACTCATTACAGAAACAAAGCCTCCTGTATCGACAAGCGCACGCACAGCAACACCTTCTACTAAAACATCAATTTCGTTGGGCGGGTAAAAATGAGGTCTTGGACAGTTAGACGAAGTCGCAGTTCTTGCCTCTGGAACTGCGGCTGTCAGTTTTCCTCTCGAGCGGGGCTAGGGCGACGAAGCATCGGTGAGATGGATCGACGACGTGGAGAAGACGAGCGGTATGAGCCAAGAGGGCGGCGTGTAGAAGGAGACTCGGCGACTGGAGGAGGAGCTCGTTGCGAATGGTGAGCTGGATAGGTTGGAGGAGCCATACTGTCTTGATATCGGAAGCGGCGACGATTGCAATACCGGGCTACATGTCCCGCAAAGCCACACGCGAAGCATATGGGCTGGTTATCGCTGGTGCGCCATGGGCTAGGCCTGGTTGGTCCGGGGGCCGGAGAGGAATATGGCACCGTGCGTGAGGGTGGCGGCGACGTGTACAAGGGACACGTGGTCTGGTAGGCGCCAGGGACAGGTGGGGCTTGCCTGGCAACAACCGAAGCGTAGGTCAGAGGTGTAGCAACAGGCGCAGGGGCAGGTGGTGCCTGGGCGACCTGCGTCTCGATGACACGGCGAAGAGGCGGGTCCAAAGACGAACTCACCGGCTGAGGTGTGTGGGCGACAAGCGACAGCTGGCGTGCAACATCTTCACGAATGAACTGCTTGATGTGGGGCAGTAGAGCGGTGTGATCAGCAGCGACGTCATTGGTAAGGGTGCAAATTTCTGGTTGATCTTGAACAGCTCGGCGCGTTGAGGCACTCTGCTTTCGCGGCTCGTCGTATGACTGACAGGGCTGTATCACGTCGGCTACCGTCTGTGGGTACCTTGCCACGAGCATTTGAGACGCATCGTCGTCGACTCCTTTCATTATATCCTTTATTTTTTCTGCTTCTGCGAAAGATGGGTGGACGCACTTGCGAAGGGAGAGAACATCTTCGATGTAGCTCGTAAACATCTCCTCTCTGCGCTGGACTAGACTACGCAAGCGCTGTTCCGTGCGAAGTCGACGCACTGATGGACGACCGAATGCCTCTGTGGTGGCTGTCGTGAAGGTCGACCAGTCCATTATTTCGTTCTCATGGTTTTTATACCAGAGAGCAGCTACATCAGTGATGTAAAAGTGGACGTTTGCGAGCTTGGCGCGGCCGTCCCATTTGTCACAGGAGCTTACCCGTTCGTATTCGGCAATCCAATCCTCGACGTCCTTGTCGTCGGCGCCGCTGAATACAGGCGGATCGCGCTGTGGAGTCGCGCCAGCACATAAGATCATCATTGGTGCGGGAGCCGCTTGCGATGGAGCTGGTTCAACCATGATCAAAGGCGACCGTAGCGTCTGGCTGCGAAGTTCCAGGATGAACGATGAGCACTCCCAGCACCTCCACCACTTAAAATGTGGATGTTGGTCTTCAAGCAGGCCGCGACCTTGCCTTACAGACCGCTAGCACGAAGGTAGATCTGGGTCCAGGCGAGCGCGCGCAAGAGCGTGGGTAACAACCACCGATCGTCGTCTTCCGCATCCAGGCGTTTGGGCGCATGTCATACATTGTCACTACTATATATATATATATATATATATATATATATATATATATATATATATATATATATATATATATATATATATATATATCCAGGAACTTAGTAATTACAGAAGAAATCAATGCAGAAAGTAAACACGAAGTGTAAATGGTAAAAGACACTAAGGGAGGGTTGTTGGTGAGTTCTGCTTTCTCGTGGCATCATAATTTCAATTAATACGCGATTTACCTAAAGCACGACCTAATTATGATCTGCATAAAAACGATGTATCAAGCGGAACTATTATTGTTTGGTGCACGTTGCAGTAGCAAAAGCCAAAAGCAATTTTATATACGTGCTCAATATAGTGGTGCTATAATGCAAAACCTGTGCCAGCTTTACCCCAATAAGCGCCTAGATTGCATGTTCACTGTAATTTATAGATAAATGAATGATTGTTAGAATATGTAAGCAACGTTCCTTACTATTATTTTTGTTTTCTTCACCTCATCTTATCCGCGGGCGGCGCGAAAGAGGGCTATTGCTTCTACTCTTCTACAGCTGACCCACCATTGCTCAAAAGACTCCAAAAGACCTGCCAAAATATAAACGACAAAAAGAGCCCCTCTACGCCCCCCCCCCCCTCCCCCCACCCCGGGTTTTTTCTTCCGCAAAGAACGTTGCATTTTTTACTCGGAACAGTGTGCGGGACCCTTGGAGAACGCCCCTCACTTTTTCTGCGTGCACGTGGAACAGATTTCATGCATCGGGGGAAGCGCTGCCACAGCTAGCGCTCGTGTGTACGCTGTGTACTTTCGCGAACAAAAAGTAGTCCAATCGTTATGGTAAGCAAGAACATATACGTGTCTCACTGGCAGCCTTAAATCATAACACATTTCTCATAAGCTTCGTTTTTCTTTTCTTCATCTGGCAATCGAAGAGTGGAATCACCTGCCTTGATCGATAGCTGAAGATGTAAATGCTGAAAAATCCTTAGAAGCACCAAAAGACTTCTTATTGCTCCTACTGTCAATTAGGATAAGCATAACGCGATCTGAGATTTTCATACATTTTAACTTATTACATTGTATTCTTGTTCATCAAAGAAATCACATCACGCTTTAGTGTATATATGTGTATATATGTGTCCGAATCCCTAAATTTGCTCCTGCACATGCTTCGCCTTTTCGTCGCTTTTGTCACATTTTTTTTGGATGTGCTGTATACATAAGTTTTACTGCGAGTACGTTCTGTATATATATTTTCTTCTTTTTCACTTTGTTGTTATGTGGGGTTTAACGTCCCAAAACCAGCTCTGATTATGAGAGACGCCGTAGTGGAGGGCTCCGGAGAGTAACGTGCACTGACATCGCACAGTACGCGGGCCTCAACATTTCGCCTCCATCGAAATGCAGCCGCCGCTGCCGGGATTCGATCCCGCGACAGTACGATCAGCAGCCGAGTACCATAGCCACTAGACCGCCGTGGCGGGGCTTTAGCGGCGCTGTAAAAATACGCCAAATGCACTATTTTCTTCCTGTGGCGAGATCGAAGATCACCCAACAGATGTACCGAGCTTAGATACGCTATCATTTGCAGATTTTTTTTCTTTAAGATGTCTTAGAAAGGTCGGTGCTGAAATTCCGTTAGTTTTACGGGTCCCTCCTCCTCCCTTTCAGTAGTGAAATTCTCGTTATTACAGCTTATTCGCGAAATGTGGCACCAGCCCAGCTGTTGAGACAGCTGCTGGTGCGTTTGCCACGAAGCCATGAGGCTGGAACTGCATGCTGCTTGAGAAGCAGCTGAAAGCGTTATATAGAGCATAACAACGGTGTGGCCGCATTTTAGATGCTATCCGCATTTATTTTATTTATTTACCAAATTGAGCACGCCACACACTATTTCGGAGAGGTTACAATACACCCAGACGTTCCTACACATCAAAAGACAGTTGCTTTATTGTAATAATGTATAAACATGCTTACTGGTTCAGCTGTCAATGACAGTGCTTTATGTTCATATATTTGATGCCTTTTCGGACAACCGGCCTCACCTGATTACCAAGCTAATCACGTCGTTGAGAAAAACAGTGGTTTTTTTTCCTACGTGACAGCTGTAGCTTAATTGCCATGAATTGTTTTTGACCAAACAGAGACAACCATCTCCCTTCCCTTCGCCTCTAAGTGCAAGGAAGTAAACTGAAATAATAATTGAGCAACTGCTTGTAAGGTGCTTTGCATATCGACCAGCGCATTGCGTAGTCACGGTCATGCAGGACGGTTTAACGATATGGGCCTGCTCCGATGTTTTCTTATTGTTGTGCTTGGCGCCTGCGTGAATGCATCCATGTATACATATAAAATAGACGGAACTCCGCAGCGGACTTGTGATCAACCGCTCTACAATGCCCATCGACGACCAGGCCTCTGGATCAAACACGGCGCCAGCATCGGCGTCGTCAGCATCCTCGACGCCGCAACACTCAGTTGTCCTTACTCACCCTCGTGACCCTGGAACTTTTTCCGGCAAGTCCAACGAGAACGTGGATCAGTGGCTTGGCTTGTACGAACGAGTTGCAGCGCACAACCGATGGGACCCCGCGATGATGCTCCCAAACCTTCTCTTCTACCTCCAGGGATCCGCACGCATTTGGTTTGACACGCACGAAGAGTTGACCAGCTGGGACTTATGTAAGCAGAAAGTGCGCGATCTGTTTGGAGCCCAAGCACGTCACATTGCTCATGACCGTCTTTCTGAGTCCCAGTCACGACAGAAATCTCTATATGACAGCCGCCATCGTGATGTCCAGTTCTCTGTGGATGACCTCGTCCTCCTGTGGACTCCTTCAAGGCACGTCGGCCTCTCGGAAAAGCTGCTATCGCGGTATTCCGGCCCCTATCGCGTTGTCCGACAACTCAGTGATGTGACGTATAAAATACTTCCTGCCGATGCATCCTCGTCATCCGTGTCATCTGATGTCGTCCACGTCAGTCGTCTCAAGCCATACCACGTGGCCGCAGGCCAGCTGGCGCCGTGTCGGCGCTTTTGCCGCCGGGGGTGATGTCACGGTGCAAGAACAGGGAAGGAGACGATGATCTCGAGAGGAACAAAGGATGCGTAGCAGTGGGGCGCAGGCTGACGGTCCGCCATTGGGGCTGCACCGGCTAATCTCCTCGTAGTTGAAATATAGCCCAATACAAGCGTACCCCTGTGCCCGTTTCAATATTGTGTCATTGCATCATCAGCCGCACATATTTTAGAGCTATTTATCGGCCCTGAATATATAAGCATTACTTTCATGCTGCAATTGTGTTTTGCCATTTACAGCTCGCACAAAAGACTTCTCTACGAGGTGCCAGCTCGACTACAGTGGAAGACTTGTAATCTTATCCCTGGGCGCAAACCTCAGCGACCCGAGAAACAATAACACAAAAGGCAACTCCGAGGAATAAAAACATAGCCGGAAAATAAAATACACACGTGAAAGGTCCATCTTGCATTTGTGCTCTGTTTTTGTTTATATATGTATTCAGCACTCACATGTAGCCTGCAGTGCCCCGCAGATATGGTCATTTAAGGGCCCATATACGGATATATTACAAGTTGTGCAGATATGGCCATATAAGGGTCCATATTCTAACGTCAGAAGTGCGTTCAATAAATACAATTCTTTATCGTCTGCAATCGACGCATGTTCTGCAAAAATCATTGCACTTTCCGAAACATGGTTGCCTGCGCATGTCACCGATACGGAACTGTTCCACGGTGCTGTGCAATACCGTGTTTATCGTTGCGACTGTACTGCGCGTAGAGGAGGTGGCGTCCTTTTGGCAATTTCAAATGATATTCCGTCTTCTTTGGTTTATACGAGCGACGATTTAGGAGCCGTCTGTGCTTGCATAGCTTTTCGTCACAAAAAATTCATCATAGGCGTATGCTATCGCTCACCGTCTGCACCACCTACATTTTAACATGAATTGCACGACAGCATTAATCTCGTTCGCACGCGTTTTCCCTCATCTCCCATTCTACTCCTGGGCGACTTAATCTACCAAACATATGCTGGAAACATCAATCGCCTTCACTCTTTCCCTTTTCAACACAGGTTAAGCAATTTCTAGCCTTGTGCTCTGTTTTTTCATGTCACAGCTAGTAACCCAGCCTACACGTGTACCTTCTAAAGCCGCAAATACCCTTGACCTAGTTTTGTCATCCAACCCCGACACAATTTCGGAGATTACACATTTACCTGGTTTAAGCGATCACTGCCTAATTGCATTTTGAATTATTCTTTCTGCACCTAAAGCCAGTAAGCTCAGGAAAACTATGCGTATTTACAAGAAAGCCAGCTTTACAGCCATAAATAACGAATTAACTGTATTTCTGGACACTTTCTTGCCGGATTTCGAAAATCGTTCGCTTCAGGTCAATTGGGACATGTTTGCCGCAAATATTAAGGAACGAACTGAAAAGTACATCCCATCTCGCATCATTACCTCCAATTCTGATGCTACACAACCACAAACAACGCCTACATCGTTCTACAATACACTCGCCACCTGGCACACGCTTGTCCGCTTATAAGTCCGCATTCGACACGTACGTAACAGGACTAAAGGACGCTAAATGTAATTTTCTATCTAAAGTGCTTGCATCTTTGTTAATGACTAACGTTAAAATGTTTTGGAGTGTAATCAAGCCCTTGCGCAATGATTACATATCTCTTTAAAACCCATTGGGCAACCATATACATAATGAACAGTGCGCTGCCACCCATAACGACGCATTTGTGCAAAATTTTTCCGTGTCCTGTCATGACCGCCTACCTGCTACTCGCCAGTATGATTACGCAGCTATGCCTCCAGTGATAGTTGAAACTGCTGGCGTTGCGAAACTAATCGATTCCCTGAATCAAAACTCTTCACCTGGTTACGACACCATTAACGCTAAATTTCTAAAACATACAAACGCCGTTAGTTCTATTATCTTTACCGAACTTTTTCAGCAATGACTGGATACATCTGCTCAACCTAGGCAATGGAAAATTGGGAAGGTGGTTCTACTACATAAATCAGGTAACAAAAATCTACCAGCCAATTATCGCCCCATCTCACTCTCAAGTAGTTGCTGTAAGCTGCTCGAACATATAATTTTCAAACATCTTGCTAACTTCCTTGAATCAAATGCATTTTTCACACCAGCTCAGCATTGTTTTAGAAAAACATTTTCATGTGAAACTCAGCTTGCAATCTTTACGCATAAATTACATCGTATTCTCGATCGTTCATCATTTGCAGATTGCATTTTTTAGACTTCGCTAAAGGTTTTGATAAGGTCTGTCATAAAGCTTTACTTTAAAAACTAAGGCAGCTGAACCTTGGACACTAACATCCTGAAGTGGATTGAATGCTTCCTATCTAATCACACTCAATTTGTTACCGCAAACGGCCATAACTCTCCACTTCGAAGCGTAACTTCCGGCGTAGCGCAAGGTTCAGAGCTCGGACCTCTTATTTCTCATTTATATCAACGACCTCCCTTCCTCTCTATCATTTAACATTCACTTATTTGCTGATGATTGTGTTATCTTTCTGGAAATAACTAATGCAGAATATCCTAACCACATGCAGTCAGATCTAACTACTGTAGCTAATTGTTGTAAAAATTGGTTAGTGGAACTAAACGTTGGCAAATGTAAAGTGATGGATGTGTCCCGAAGAACCAACAGCATGCATACATATTATTTAAATAATGTTCCCCTGGAAGTGGTTAACTCTTGTAGATACCTAGCTGAGCATACCTCTGCTAACTTATCTTGGAATGTTCACACCGACTACATTATTAACAATGCTAACCGCGTGCTTGGTTACCTGCGCCGTAACTTTTCAACTGCCCCTCCATCCCTAAAAATGCTTCTTTGTACTACCATTATACGTCCTAAACTAGAATGCTCATGTGCTGTTTGGGATCCTGCCACTGATATCCTAATTAATTCATTAAATTCAGTTCGTTTCATCTTACGTAATTATAATAGAACTGCAAGTGTGTCTGCCATGAAAACTAACCTTTCGCTTAGTCTACTTTCTTCTCGTCGCAAAATCGCACGTTTAGTTCTTTTTCACAAGCTATACCATCATTTTTTATTTAAAAAAAATGAAAAATGATGGTATAGCTTGTGAAAAAGAACTAAACGTGCGATTTTGCGACGAGAAGAAAGTATCAACACAATGAACCCTTAAAA
>CM023490.1:59215686-59282541 GCA_013339685.2 Hyalomma asiaticum | reverse complement strand
CCTTTGCCGATAATATTTATCTAAGGCAGGAACACAGCTGTTGTCGCGAAGCCTTTATTCGGCCGAGCCACGCGCTCCAGGAAGACGACGCTGGCATGATGATGGTTATATACAGATGAAGATGACGAACGATGAATATTTTGCTCACATTTAGCAATACCTGTGTGCTTGGAAGCCCGAAGTACTTCACCAGTAGTGATTATTCCTCTTAGGGTTCTTTGCTGAGTGAGGTTAACTCTCCGGATATCCCCGAAACGACATTTACATGCCAGAGGGGGCTTCATGGAGTTTGTGCGTGCATGGCGTTTGGCTTTTCCCATAGTTCATGCTCATATAAGCGCATGATGAATCTCGTATTGATAATGCAAAGTTTACTTATGCTCTTTGGTATCTTGAGAACGTGTCCATCTTTTCGCACAAGGTGAAAACCATCTTGAAAACTTGTATAAGGTGCTACACCGCGGGTCATCAGCCGGTCTAACAGTTCACCCTGGAAAGCTGCAAATCTCTACTAAAAGATCCAGTTTCTCAAGTATGCTGTCGAATACCGAGTGCTCAAACCAAACTCACATAAGCTAAGTGCGACTGCGGATTCACCTTTGAAAAAATAAGAGTTTTCCAAGGTTTTATGGAAAGATTTTTCACCGCCAGGTATTTCCAAAGTGCGCAGATAGCTCTCGACCACCAACTCAGCTGCTCAAGAAAAACACGGTATTGCCCTGGGGCAACAAGCAACAAGCAGCTTTTGACACGCCTCTAAAAGCGATTACAGGTAACGCCGCTCTTATGCTACCAAATGTTAATGTGCCCTTTGTGTTGCCCACCGGCGCACATTGGTCCACCGGTCTTTTCAGATTAGATGCAGTGTTCTTTAAAAAGTGTGCAGGCTTCTTGATGCCCGTCGCATGGGCAGACGCGCGTTGACCGCGCTCAGTAACGCGGTCAATTTTTCTTTAAACTTGACGACCAAGCCTTGCTTTGGCTGAAACTGTTCCATAATCCTTCTGCCTTGGTGGCCCTATGCGCGCTTGCGTGGGAACGCTATGACTATGTCATTAAGAAGGGCAGCTCTGACACGGTTGCTGACGCATTTTCCCGAGCACCTTTGCTACTGAATCGCAGGTTGAGGCGGAAACCTTGTGTTTGCGATACGATCCGTGATCGGCGAGCCACGCTGGGGTGCCTTGGTTACTGAACGCTAAAGGAAATAATTTTACCAACGCGCCCCCTTCTGTGCAGAGGCAACAACATTAGAAATTCTTCCCTCCGCTCAAGGTGACCTCGCATGAGGTGTGAACGTGCCCTCTTGAAACGGTCATCAAATTCCGTTTCTATGCCCACATGTTCATGCACAAAGCGACGTACAGCCGTTAGCACCATTATGGCGAATACGGCAGTGAATAGCCGCACTATGCTCAGAGCCACCGTAGAAAGCGCTAGGAGTGGAAGGTGGTTGCTGGAGTGGGAGGAGCCCTTGCCAAGTGTAGCCGACCATCGCCATCCTGGCAGTGACAGAAGGCGCGCTCACTGCTGGCTCGCTCTGCCCATTTTGTGCGTGGTTTTAGAGTGTAAGTTGATGCTATGGACATGTAAAGAGCAACGGATTAACCGCGGTTACTTCGCCACTTACTTAAGGGTATCCGCATGGGCTGAATAATAGTTGCGGCCTCATATTGCAAGTTCATGTAATCGTCATGTATAGAGCGCCTGTGTCACCGAGAAGCGCACATTGACGTGTTATAAGTGTGCGACAAATAATGCTACGATCTATGTACTGACTCGACAAGAAGCCAGGCAGCACTTTTATTTAGCACGCTTGCAAAAACCAGAAGCATGGCCGGGACATCTTAACCAATAATGTATGATACTTTGCATCCTAAAAAGCAGCGGAACATGCTTTGAGGTCACACATTTGGTCTTCAAGCATACACACACACTCAGCAACTCGACGAAATGATTTGTGCCAATTCTTTGAAGCCGCTGCGAGCTCAACATTGTATCAGAAAAGAAAGCTAGACTTTCGTACATGCATTAAGATTAATAGCATCTTCTAGTATACAGCAGAAACAAGAAAATCCGTACGGATTTCTCAGAAATGAAAGCTTCTTAATAGCCGAAAAATTCGTCCCGGCCCGGGAGGCTGACTTACTCCACCCTGTGGGTTTCAGCGGAACTCATTCACCGTGCTTTAAGATTGCTTGCCTAACTATGCGTGGTCCCGTTCTTGCTCGTATTCAGCGCCTATACAATATAAAAATACTTTATTATTGTTTACCTACTTCCAATGTGGTATTTAGGAAACACTTCACAAAACAGGCACTCAAATACAAGCAAGTAGCTAGCGGTCGACCGCACAAGCTTTGATCTGTACTCCGAAGGTCATAATGCAGCGCTAAAGCGCCCCCTCCCCCACACACACACATACACTAGACGAACGCACATGTTCTGGTGGTTTACAAATTCTTCCGCTTCTGTAGAGAGGCAAGAATTTTACAAATTGGTCCCTCTGCTTAAGATGACTTCCCACGAGGTGTGAACCTGCCTTGTCGAAATTCATCAAATTCCGTTTCTATGCCCACGTGATCATTCGTGCACAGTCCTCATGCACATGCGGTCATCGTATGATGCACATATGAACACACACATGAAATAGGACAGGACAAACAGGACAAACTTTATTCATAGAATGGGAAATCGGATATACTCTGTTCTGAGAGTTCCTCCCAGCGGTTCCGAAGCTCAAGTACCCTATGCAAGAGGGGTCTTTAGGACACAGAAGCATCTCTACCTGCATATTCTGACAGCCTGAGAGACCGTCTTTCTCATTTGGCCTCCTCGAGCTAACTGACACATGCTATCTCCCCAAGCAATCCATATCGCAAGTAGCACTGTCTCGCTATCTGACCTACTTCAAAAGTGTTTTTTTCTCCTTAAAGTTCGCAGTTATGTTTGGGAGGCGCTTTTCCACAAATCATAACTAAGTGTAGCTAACTTTTGAAAAATGCAGGCAATTTTTGTGCTTGTTCATGTCCACGTTGATTTTGTAAAATAGAATGGTTATAAAAGTTCGAAGGTACGTTCTATCGGTACAGCATACAGGCGATTCGTGTACGTCAGAGAGCGAGACAGAGAGGAAGAGTGTGCGTGTGTGTGTGTGTATTCGATACACCCAAAGTTGTTAGTTTAGTACAATATATCCCAATTTTCTTTTTCCGGGTAGTCCACGTAACATTTCAAGTGAGCTAATCATTTTGTCGTTCATTTCTAGCCAGAACCGCATTTTGGGACGTCTGCGCAACATTTCTATTAAAGTTATGTGACTATAACAAAAGAACTTAATTTTCAAAACGTCAGCTGAATATGCTTTCTACATTTCCTGTGCACTAAGTATAGCTTACCCAAGTAAGTTGGGACATCGAGAAAGCAAAACTCAGGAGAAATCAAAACTTCGCAATCCGAGCTGCATAACAAGACAGTGTACCGGAAGTGACGCGTTTTTAACAGGGCTACTGGAATTCATTGGCCACGCCATCGTTGCCGTCGTCTTATGAGGCTCATGTGCGCCATGAGTGCTTGTGCCGATGGCGCAAGGGCCGCCCATCGGCGCATGCGCAATTGACATTCCTTGCTCACCTTGCTTGTTGAAAGGGAAAATTAGCATCCACCCATTGTGTAGCGCAAGGCTACAAGGAAATTCACACCGATTTCTGAGAAACTTGTTGCGACGTTACTTGCGCATTCTCAGTTTAGTTGGAATGTGGAGCGGCGTCACGGAGCTCGTGTGGAAAGCACCCAAGTCTGGCTTCAAACGATGCGACAAAACAGCCCCAGCAAAACTGTATCCTTTATCCGTGGAGTGACTCGACGTTCTGAAACTGTGGATAAGAAGCCCCGCAGGAAGATCAAGGCGCTTCCAATCTGCTACTTTGCATAGCATGCCGCACGTTATAAATGCACAGCGAAATCAATCTGCGATCAAAATTATTCACTTTTCCATCGCTGCATATCAAACTCAAGAAAGCTCCAGCGTAAAACCGATATGACGAACATACCTACACGTCATCAAACTAGAAGAGAGACTTGGGCTAGTTGGTGGTGATTCATTATGCTGGAACAGCAGCCCTAACGAAAGACAAGGACTGTTCAGCGCCTGTGTGTGTCGTTCTTCGGTCCTTGTCCGTCGTTAGCGCTGCTTTTCCAGTACAGGTCATCGAAGTTGACCATTGGGTACTTTCCGTTAACTGTTAGTCCGGACTTTGCAAAGAATGTTGCTGCCGGGGCTAAAAGCAACTAAATTCCGAACTTGCTCAGCTTAAGCATCTTTTACGTTACATGCTCGGTCAGTTGCGTATGCACACGCTTTCTCAAGATCGCCGCTCAACTGAAACAAACATGGCGCTGATACAAGTTCTATGGAAGATATCAGCGCTGTTTGCGACACCTTTATACCTACTTCCGCCTGGTTTGTTACACGATTCACAATACACTGAAAATGAATCATTTGTGCACACATTGCCATGACATAAGCGCCAACACTGCCGCTAGAGAGTTTATTGGCAGTAGCCTTCCAGACTTGGTTTATCCTGGCACGCATAATCTTTAATTATTCACTAGGAGTGCACTCAGAGCTTTATATGTTGCGAATAGAGCCCTCACGTCATTATGATTTCATCGAGCAAATCAGTATTTTGTGCGATGTGCCTGCACGTCTACCGCTGCTTTTTCAGTGCAGGGTGGAGTAATCATCCTTAGACAAGCGCAAGATATGTGCATTCTGTCAAAGAATAGAGCTAAAGCTTTCGGTGAAATGAGGAAAGATCGCTAATCACAGCGCGACCCTTGGGGCATGCAGTCTCCTCATGCAAGAACACCCAAGGACTGATTAAAAGGCATACAATCGTCCCTGTGTTTCTCGCTCTTTGGTAAGAACGTAGTTACTAGGCCAAATTTTCACCTTTTTCCTAAGTTTTTATCTATACCACTGGGCGTATTTTACTGCTACTGCTCTGCTTTTTTGATGGAGTCTCACATGTTACACCGAGGCTATGATTATGAGGCGCGCCGTGGAAATATCGGCTAGCTGACTAGCTGTGTTTCTTTACAGTGAATTGACCTAGTGCAATACACGGGCCTCTACCATTTTGCCTGCGTCACAACGCCAACCAACATGCTTGTATACTGGAACATCCATGCTGCTTCAATAGTGACGTCGACTTAGAAATTGTTTCAGCTTGCGTTCCAACCGGCAATAACAGCAATAACAGCAATATCTGCCCTCTCACAGTTTGTTTATGGCCTCTTGGTCTGTATGCCAGACAGGATCACAGAAAGTGAGAAAGAATAAAAAACTGGCTGATCGTGCACGGCAGGAAAGCAGCTAGGCAATGCAGGGCACGCATGGAATGCAGGCAGGGTGGAGAGAGCACGTAGGTCAAACAGGTAGGTCAGGCAGGCAGGGTAGGCAAGAACGGCAGGCAGGGCAGGCCGGGCGGGCAGTCAAGTGAATGGGACTACTTCAGGCACAAAAAGGCGAACCCTCGCATGCCCCATTTTTCGGCAGAGAGAAGGCTAGTAATGTTTGATCATTATAGCAAACGGTCGGGAAACTCGCAGCATCAAGCGAGGCGCGCATTCGTCTCCATCAAAGATCAACGCTACAGCCACGTGAATTCGGCTTAAAATAGAGGACACTGGCACACTGGTCCACTCGAGAAATGGTTCTCAACTTGGTGTCCGTGTTCACCAAGGTATCCGCGAGTCGATTTCTGTTGGATTGCGATCACCACGCCTCAGAAAATTAAGTTCGATACATATCTCCTGAAATTGTGAAGCAGGCCTACCAAGACCACCTCTGAAGTTGAAACGGCTCCTATAAAAGCTACGCCTGGGACAGGAGGCCAATGCATGCAGTCCTTCCTTCGAATGCACTTACTCTCCTCTTTTGGATGGATGTAATGAGCTTTCCCTTTACACAGTCATGAAGACCGTAGTGCTTCGAACCTCAATACTTAAATCCACAGAATGCATTCCCTACATCATATAAAGCCTTTTTTTTCACCGAAATATAGTGAATTCACAACGTTGGTTTTTGTGTTTTGGATAGAGTAACATTCGTGTTCATCCCACTTTATCAGGGGCATCAAGGTGGCATGCCAACACAGTGGAGTGAACGACCGGGCGTGTTGGTATAACATAACTAAGTCGATAGCGCCAGCGACAGGAGAAAGCAGAACAAAGTACATAGAGTTCTTTGAGCTCTATTCGGTCCCCTCCTGTCACTTGCGCTGTTATTTTGGTTAACACAGACTATGTCTAGGTCGCGTGGGAACATCAACTTATGGCGGAGCCGCAGTAAATTTACCGACTGCTTTCAGATGCACGCGGTGCACGGAAACAGCGATGACCTGATTGTCGCCGAGCACTTCTCATAGTGATTTCGGCGATATTCAGACGGACTGCATTCATAGGTCATCGTTTTCTTCGTTGATATGGGGCGACTTGCAGATGTTGTTTGAAAAAATTCTAAATTCCAATGAAATACTTTATACGTATGTCCTGGTTCCGATGTGCGGAAAGTGTTCACAATGCATACCAATGACCTTCGAAATTGGCCATTTTGCGCTGCCTTCAAAACCGTGTCGCTGCTCCTTTAAGCCAAATTACTCTGTATTAAGTGAGAAACAACTTAATGAGCAAACAGACAATGAAGCCTGGGAAAGCATAGGGGAAGTTCCTCTTAGGTTGAATACTTTATTGCGACCAAACCGTTACATGTCGTATGAGTCAAAAAGTATCGTGCCGTGGTGGTTGGCGCAGGTGTTAATCTGAACTTAAGAAAAGTATGCCGCATTTGATGCAAAATTTCTTGATGATGCAAGTAAAGTCGACTCACAGCTCTCGAAAAACATTTTGTTACATTTTGAACCCAGGGTCTCTGTCGTTTTCAGTGACCACACTTCAGAAACTACTGTGACTTTTCGGGTCTGGCTGTGTAAATGTGTACCTGCACCGCGCATGCTTCAAGTCATGCCTCTGAAAGAGGAGGAAGCAAAGGCTGCATAGGTAGGAGGGAGCAGCTTGGCCACAGAGTTGTTACATTGCTTCTGTTTGGCATCTCTCAAGTAGCAGTCAATTTTCCTTATCTGCTTTCGCGAACCTTTGGTGTTACTTATTATGTCTAAGTAATAATGCAGTGTGTTGTCGGAGACGTATCGGATATTCAACAGCCCCATCCATAGCTACTGTTGCATTTTCACATTTACACTACAGTTGACGCTGCCACTCTACAATAATATGGAAATCCTGCCGCGGATAATTAGAATTCACAAGCACTTGGCCATGATACCGGTTACCGCCATCATTTCGAAGTTAGTTTCACTATCAATGTGCACACCATCATCCTGATCGAAAACAGAAGCTTAGCTCGGGCAGTACAAGTTGGCGTTTAAAATTTTGAAATGTTTTTCTCGCTACATACGTTCAACAACAAAACTGACGATGTTTCTTCTCATCGCTCGAAGTTTAAACAATGCACAAAGCAGAGGGCTGTTATGCGCGAAACTCCTACACGTGTTCTACAAAATCGAGCGAACATTATGCAGGAGTTATTCTGTTTGCCTGCACTATTAGGGTCATACTTTGCTGTGAGTAAGCAGATGAGACTCAGTGGCCATTTCTCCACGAAGCTTCTTGCTGGGCTGAGCATAGCACAGCATTCTGTCAGTAGTAGTTCGACCGCGTTTTATGGTACAAAAAGACTTTACCAACTTCAGACAGAGCAAAACCGGGTATTATTTCGACGAATGCAAGCTGAGGACGTAGTTTGCGCAAGATAAATCATTTTATTTCAGCTCACGGTTGCCACCTTTCTGTTTACACTGAGGAAGTTGCTAGAGAACTCACAGACCATAACTAGCCATTCCAAGAGTTTTGAAATATACCTAATGGGGCCCTTAAGAACTGTCAACGCAGAGGTGGTTTGCTATTGAATGCAACATATTATGTAAATTTACACCCTGAGATAGCACCTACAATACCCTCCACTGAGGCAATGACAGAGTCATTGGCCGGAGTAACACGGCTGCAGCCTGCTATTCCACATAAACACATGGTTCAGAGTATCAACGCAGAGAAGAGGGAAACGGTCGTAAGCGCTTAACACCATGTTGTCTTTACCTGTTGCGCACGCGCACGTTTGCAGTATATACAAGTTTGTTGGCTACTTCCGTCCCTCATGGGCCTGGATCATTGTCGCGGTAAACCGCGCCATTGACGTATCTAGTACCGAAGGTAGCAGTGGCAATGTGTCGAGCGAAAACGGCGAGACGTGAAATCCGTATGGCAAATTTACGTACCAGCATACGCTGAAATGTACGTACGAGCAATATTCTTTCGGGATGCTTGCAAAAACATGAAGTCTCAATGGCCGTTCCGATAGCATAAGGCGAGGCCTCTAGATCTGGAAGCAGCCATAAAAGTTTTTCTTCCTTATGTAAAATTAGAAAATTTCTCTCTTTTACGCAGTCCGGTTTAATCACTCCTTCTGAAGCGTATGAAGAATTCACACTTGCGTACTTAGTTCTGCTGGAAATTCAGTAAAAGTGTCAATTTTGTGTGGGGAAATAAGCCTGGCGGAGCTCAGTGGGAATTTGTCCCGTGCTTGCTAACTGGGTGGTTGAGCCTCTGTGTGGTTTCAGCAGACGCATTCTGTGAACGAGATACCCCAGTAGACCCTTCTGAGGCATGTGAACTCCGACCAGAACGTTCAACGACGCTGGAAAGCACCCCGGTGTCCTGGACTCAAGAAAGCTATGCCATGAGCTCCAACGGCGGCAAGTACCGACCAGCTTCGTCCCTCGGGGCAACGGATGTCATCCCCTGTCCATCGGGATCTCCTTCCGCAGCCGGGAAGTCTGTTACGATTACAACGGCGCAAATGCACTTAAAACGAATTCCAAACAAGGGGTTTGTCCGTGGAGGCCAGCCATCGAGCCAGCGTGTTAAAACTTGCTCGTCACATGTGGCGATTGTGCATGTCTGCGGTGTATGCGCGGTATGCTTGTGCCCCTCTCTTTTCCTTCAGAAGCTCATCCCATCCTCGCCGGCGACGAAACTGTAAGGCGCCACCACGTCTGCTGAACAGAGGATATGATTCGACAGGCGTGGACCATGAGGGGCCTAGGGAAAGCTTCTCGACAGGGGAATAAAAGGGCAGAAAGGACGCACAGCCCAGTAGTCGGCAGTGGTCTTCGTGTATTGCGCTGCTGTACGAGCATATGTAATGTTCTTTTGAGCTCCTCGCTCACCCATAGCGGTGCATGAAACATTTGTTGTTCGTTCTTTACGTCGCCTCGTCTTTCGTGCTAGTCCTCTTCGATGGTCAACATGGTTCGAGCTTCATGCAGTCGCTGCTGATGGTTCGCCACGCCACGCTGCCCTAACAGGCCCTATTTTCCAAGACATGATTTAATATCCTAAAGCGGTACTACCTTTTATTACATGAAGGACGTCTCAGAAGACCGGCTCATATATACAGAAGAATATGTGAGATTTGTAGTGGAACCATTTCGTCAAAGGAATGCTGCACTAAGAAACTCATGGTGAAAAAACATAGCAAAGCTGTATTAGATCTACAGGGAGGCAGCGACGCAGATTAAGAAAATAAAAAGCACATGCGTCGGACGGCTTTACACGTTCCCACTCAATCGTCGACGTTGCAGTGTTCCGCACTTTAATATTGCCATAAGTGCATATTTTTCGCAAGGGTATACAGCTGTCATTTCTCGGCACCAAGCATGTCCCACAAGTTACCGTGTCCTGGCGACTGGTTAGATCTGCGTCCTCATTCTCTAGGAGAATTTCGAATAGTCTAAAGGCGTTTATGCGACAGAGCTTCCAAAGGAGAGGCAGCTTCCAAGCGTGAGAGCCGTCGGTGAGAGGGAGCGCCAAACACATTACACTGGATCTATCGGCACTGCGCCTCCATCGTCTGAGTCCACTGGCGCTGGGCATGTAACGAACCCCTATATACAGCCTTCATAGATTAGGATAACGCATTTGACTCGGTCGAAACCTCAGCAGTCACGCAGGTATTGCAGAATATGGGTGTAGACGAGCATTGCGTAAGAATTCTCGAAGATACCTATAATTGCTTCACAGCCACCATAGCCCTCCACAAGAACAGCTGTCAAATACCTCTAAGGAAGGGCGTCAGACAATGAGACAATCTGTTATTCACAGCATGTTTACCAGAGACATCCAGAACATTGAGTGGGCGTAGTGGTTAATGGAGTATACCTCAGTGACATGATATTTCCTCATAGCGTTGCCTTGCTGAGTAACTCGGGGGACGAAGTGCAAAGCATGGTTACCTAACCGGACCAGCACACTAGAATGGTGGGTCCGACAATTAACATGCAGAAATCTAATGTAATGCTTAGTAGCCCTGGCAGAACAGAGCGGTTTCAGACAGGGGGCGAGGCATGGAAGTGCTAAGCAAATATATTAGGCCAAATAGTCGCTGCTGATCCCAGCCATCAGGTTGAGATTATTAGAACGTGAACAATGGGTTGAGTGCATTCGACAGACATTCCCACATAACGAACGATTTATTTGTGGGGTTTAACGTCCCAAAACCAGCTCTGATTATGCTCTGATTATGAGAGGCGCCGGAGGGGAGGTCTCCGGAAATTTCGACCATTTGGGGTTCTTTAACGTGCACTGACATTTCATAGTACACGGGCCTCAATATTTCGCCTCTATCGAACTGCAACCGCCGCGGCCGGGATTCGATCCCGTGACCTGCGAATGAGGAGCCGGGTGCAATAACCACTAGACCACCATGGCAGGCCCATATATTGAATGGGAGACTACCGTTTTTCCTTTAAAGGAAAGTGCATATCAGCTGCATCTTACCGATACTCATTTATGGGTCGGAAACTTCGAGGCTCGCTATAAGAGCATTGAGGACGCCTAAGCGAGCAATGAGACGGAAAATGATAGGTGTAACCTTAAGAGTCAAAAAGAGAGCATAGTGAGTCATGGAGCAAACGCGTCCTAACGACAGATTAGTAGAAATAAAAATAAATAGATCGGCGTGGGCCGGAAATCTAATGCGAACACAAGATAACCGTAGGTCATCGAAGGCAACAGGGCAGATCCCTAGAGTAGGCGACCGCGGCCGGGGGCGGTAGAAGGTTCGGTGGGCAGATGAGATCGAGAATGTTGGGCGAAAATTGGGCACGGTTACCACTAGACGCGAATAGTTGGAGGTGTATGGGAGAGGTCTTTGTCCTGCAGTAGGCGTAGACAGGTTGTTCTTGTTAACGACGACGACCACGGTCCGTTCATATCGCATAGTCGGCAGCAGGGCGTTCAAAGGGTGTTGGGAGACCTAGCGCTGTTCTTAAAAGTGACAACGCGATGCTTTCGCTAAAGACTGCAGCTGCAGCCAACAGAGAAACATCGTCGCTCTTCGCTGCAGCAGCGAATAACCACGACATCGCATCGCCGCGTTTTTTGCCCGAAGTACGCCTTCGAACAGATCTAGGTCTTGAACTCCTGTATTTCTTCAACCCTTGCATCGTCTCAAAGAAAGAAAAAGGAGGACGCCGGCGTGCACAAAGGCTGAAAGCTTTTGCGAAGCGATGTCCGCTGTTTCTGTACTTGCACCCCGTAACATTGCATACAATGTTGTAAATGCCTGTCCGCATACCATACACATTGGTGGCTCACCAGTTTTTTAACGATGACCATGTGGTCGCTGGGATACTACATTTCATACTGGATTATATCTCTTTACAGCGAAGCTGTCACTAGACACATTGTTGTTGTCGGCGGTGTAGTAGCAGCAATAGCCATACATAGGATATCCACTGGCTGAGCCGGCAGGTCACAAGATCTCGCTCCAATCTAATTTAAGTACACGTGTTTCAGTTTAGTGGAGAATTCAGATTGCATATCAATCAAACAATCCATCAATCAAACCTTTATTTCTCATTGAGAAATATGGGGGTAAGGAAAAAAAAAGCCGCAGTACTGCGACTTGACAAAGCTCCAGCCCCCTACAATGTCCAGCAGCAACATTAGCCAAGTAGAAGAAATGATTGTGCTGGAAATAGAACACATCTGAATTGATTTCACTTTGACAGGAAGTGGCAAAATATAGCGGAAACTAGAAAAGACATCAAAAGATCTGCACTTATGAATCATACATGGTGATACACACTGATGCGGCGGGTAGGAAGAGAAAAAGGCGGAGAAAAGTAAAGAAAAACATGTCGCAATCGAAAGTCTCTTAACCTATCCAACATAAGTTCAAAGTGCCCCGCCACGGTGGTCTAGTGGCTAAGGTACTCGGCTGCTGATCCGAGGGTCGCGGGATCGAATCCCGGCCGCGGCGGCTGCATTTCGATGGAGGCGAAATGTTGAGGCCCGTGTGCTGTGCGATGTCAGTGCACGTTAAAGAACCCCAGGTGGTCGAAATTTCCGGAGCCCTCCACTACGGCGTCTCTCAAAATCAGAACTGGTTTTGGGACGTAAAACCCCACAAAACAAGAAAACAACAATAAGTTCAAAGTAATGTAACAAAAACTGCGAAGGCATAGGGCGCACAACAAGAGAACAAAAAACTAAGTATAATCATATGTAAATGATATGAACGTGACATTCATTCGATTGAAATCTGAGTAGAAATGAGTTTTCCAAGCAGTGAGCAGTTTTCTTAAACATGCAGAATACAGAATGCTTGGTTTACGTGAACTTTCTATAAGCGCTGTATATCAGTATGTTATATCGATGAAAGAAGGAAACGAAGAAAGAGTGAAAGAAACAAAATTTGTTGCAGGTAGTGGGATTCGGACCAGTTTCCTCATGCTCCGATGCTAAATGTTTTAGCTACTAGTGTCGCGCCCACGTACGCTTGCAAGAGTAGCACATAAGCGTTATATTTGTTTTTTTTAATTGTTGCATTCATGTTTCTTTGGAATTGCTTGTGCTAACGCAAATGTTTCTGTGGTGCTGGCATCGGCTTCTGTAGGGCATTTGTGTGTTTAGTTGTTAGAAAGAGCCTAGCTTTGCTGTCCGATGGGTTTCACGGAGTGTAACTGGCGTAACTTTATTTTTTTCTTCCGAAGCGCGGGCGCGCATCAACATTAAGGCTTTTTGTATACCTCGCTTGCCGGATGTACTAATGGGCTGTTTAGCATACCTTCAAATGTTTACTTGGAGGAAAAATATTGTAGCTCCACTTTGCATCCCTTCGTGGTAAATGAATAATAATGCCTGCAGTGAAGCTCGAATCTCTCGTTTGCACGTAAGCAACTAGTGTGGAGTCTTCGTCCAGTGGGAAGCTTGAGTATTGTACGCTGCGGTATGTTCACTTCATTTGTCAAAAGGTTGTATAAGAATGATTAATTGATTTCTGTGCTTTTACGTCCCAAAAGTACGATTCATTATGAGAGACGCTGTTGTGGAGTGCTCCGGAAATTTTCACCACATGCGCGTTCTTTGACGTGCTCTGACATCGCACAGTACACTGGCCTCAACGTTCCGTCTCCATCAGAATGGAGCCACCGCGTCCTGGATTCGATCTCGGTACCTTCGTGTCAGCAGCCAAGTACTATAGCAACCAGACCGTCATGGTTGTACTTTGTATGAATGAAGGATCAGCAAAAACTAGAAATAGAATATTGCATGATAATGCAGTTTCCGTGATTTAAACAAGACAAATACCTTTACTCCAGCACAGACGGAGGGCGACCTGCCATGTGGTAGGGGGCAAAAATCAAAACCCGGCCTCCTTATGACGCCTATGTGGCCATGTACACTTCTGTATGCATATCATTTATAGCCATGTAACCATAGCGCAAAATAGTTCGAATTTATAAAACGCAATGAAGTAGTAATTAAGTTTATTGGAACCAAGCATACGGCTTTCGACGACAACCTTTCTCGTCGTGACGTCGTGCTTCATGAGGAAATGGAAGCAGAACAGGCGATTTAGCAAGGCTACTACCCATTCTGCAAGCATGCCTCATAGCACATAGAATAAACTGTCAAATGAGCGTTAACCATAGCATTGTAGGCATCGAGGCACCCTTGGAAAACTGCCTGGCCGTTCATTATAGCAAACTTGCTTGCTCGTACGTGCAACTCATAATGGCGTTGTCCTGTAGAGAAAGAAACCAATTAACACCAT
Organism: Hyalomma asiaticum; assembly: GCA_013339685.2. Classification (NCBI taxonomy): domain Eukaryota; kingdom Metazoa; phylum Arthropoda; class Arachnida; order Ixodida; family Ixodidae; genus Hyalomma; species Hyalomma asiaticum. Next base: position 59,268,344 of record CM023490.1, on the reverse strand, counting down.
TAGATAGGGCAAATTAAATGTGAAGGTCGATGTGCATAGCGCGCGTGCGTGCTCGCGCGCTCCAATGACAAATCCACAGTGAAGAAATCAACAGAATAGAGCAGAAACGGGAAAAAAAGGTCACTGAAGCATTACTTTCACAGGCCTTTCAACCTCAAGCTCAAGATACCGCTTCTAGCAACCTATATTTGTGGCTGGCACGCGAATAAGTGCAGCTAAAATGACCGCCGGTCCCATTTATTTACGCTACAAGCTGAAAACTTAGAGAACTTGTAAATATATGAGACGAAACGCGGGTTATCATCCGTCACGCCCATAGCATCACATCTAAACGATGGTAACACGCCGGAAGCGTGGTGCGTAGAAAACCCCACTTTCTCCTCGCCCAAGCATTACATTAATGGGACGCCGCTGCGCGCTGCCGTGGTATAGCAGTTTCTTCTCCTCAAATACTGTTTCTCTGTGCCCCAGGAACAAATTAAGAACTTCTTTGTCATTATCCTCCTTTTTTTCACAAAACAGCGCGGTGGATCGCAACTGCGTAACTTTAACAAGGGCGAGCAAATACGGTGGCAACATATCGAAGGCATGCTGATGCTTTTGAGTTTCCCACTCAATTTTGTGACCTTTTTGCACTATTATTCATTTCTAAAATGCGAGGCATTTGTTGACAAACTTCAGCAGCTTCGCCCGTATTTGTCTATACGTGTTTCCATCTGGCCGCCTTCGTCGCGGTACTCTCCTATTCATATCGTTCGCTTGGCATATGCTGAAACTGGTATTGTAGAGAATGAACATATAGCGAACATTAATGGTTGATCTTCGCATAATTAAGGTGATGTGCCTATCACACACATCGCGAATAACGACAACACGGTCCCACGTGGCTCATACCCGCCCGGGGAATGCGCGTACGCGTCAGACGCCATTGAACGTCAGCGTTACAACCTGTGTGAATCACTGGTACCATAAACACAGGCGCTTAAATTTTCACGCGAACACATACATCTTACGTGAATTAAAGAAGAGGTGCAGTTTATACTTGCCTGCGATATAAATGTAAACACAACAAGCAGACTGACAATGACAAACGTGCTGAAACGACCACAAGCAACGTACGACGGTGAAGGGAGTAGGAATATATAGAATGCCGGAATACGAAGCGTTAAGCAAGCACGCTACCGATGGTCCACAGTAAGCTGTTCCCATGCGGCGGTTTTAGTATGTGTTAAGCTTTCACAGAGCAACATGATCAATAATTCCTGTGTTACAGTCCCTCAGCAAACTATCCATCAGCTTTGCTTCAGTCCATCGCAATGCTCCAGTAAACCAAGTTTATGATTAGCACATCAGCGCTGCGTAGCGTGCGTTTCCCTTCGACGAAAACAACGTCTCTGCAATGACCTATATACAGGACAGTGCAGCACTGTACACCACACTGCATGTCACGAACCTGGTAAACCCAAGCTACGCATAAAACTGTCAAATTTCCACAATGACGATGCTGTTGCTGGTAATGCTTGGCTGAATGTGAAACCATTCGGCCCTGCGAGTTTTCTCCCTGACTGCTTCACAGTGACATCGATTCCCACAAAGCGCGAGAAAATCGTCAAATTTTCCCGTATTTTCAAATCTGTCAAACTTCATTCTTTAGAAGCTACTGCTGAGCCGTAGCACAGGCGGTCAACGAAGAATCTCCGTATGACAAGCCGTCTTACTGAAAATTTTGGCTGCGGTAAATATCAGCAGCATCTAAATCGCGAAAGCTTTGCCAGTACTGTTCACTCAGGTTGTTGAATTGGCCCTGATATTCAGCATATTCAGACGTTGCAACTTGTGAAAAGTTTGAAGAAACTTATTCATGCAATGGTCGTGTCTTTTTTTTCTGTTCTCACGTTGTCGCGACAATGACCTTTCACGCCACCGACGCCGAATGCGAGCCGTTCAACGTCGTGCTTCTTTACTGGGCAGGCTTGTGCCCTGTATAGAAAGCAATTATCACTTTAGAGCAAGAGCGGCGAACGCAATCGTCGACGGTTACATGAAACGCTGACCAGCTGCGGAACTCATCGGCTTTTGTACCTGTGTAGTAGAACATTTCATCTTTACCTTTAACACTCGCGCATGCTCGGGAAGAACTCGCACGTGTTTGTCGTACAAATAACGTTAGTAGCGCACTCTGTCACGTTCGCGAAGCTAAAGCGAAATACCCAAATCGCGCCCTGCGCTTAGCTGTACGGTGGGCATCATGCAGTGATGTCTGGTCTCCCTGAACTAAAAGAAATAAAGTGCGAGTCTTATTCTACCCGATTACATTTTCCAGTTATTTTCTCTTTTCCTTCTTTCATTCCCCTTTCGCTTCCCCCGTACAAGGTAGCCAACCGGAAATCTCCCCTGGTTGACCTCCCTGTCTTTCCTTCCTCTCTCTCTCTTTCTCCACAGCATCGCCTTGTTCGTATAAAAATGAGTGCGCGAAGGCAATGTGCTCACTGTAGCCATAAGAAACTCCCCTACCTAGAAGAGAAGCTCAGGGGAAGATGGATGCTTGAATCGATGAAAAAATCGCAAGGTACGATTTAAAACGGGGAATGTCGCGGGAGCCAACGTTTCGACAAGCGGACTTGTCTTCGTCAGGGCGGCAACTGCCTTCTCCAGCGTTCGTTTACGTTCGCCTTTGCACACTCTCCCCCGTCCTCAGAAGGAGAGGGGAAGAGCACGTGCGAACACACACACACACACAAAAAAAGGGAGGGAGTGGGGGGGGGGGGGTTGGGTGCAGGGGTATTTGGGTGACAGGTGTTAGCGTGACTAATATAAATGGCAAGAGCAAGAGCTTCCAAAGAATCCGGTGAAATGCATTGTTGGTGCGGGGCAGGTGGTTCGCGGTGGAGGGGGGGACACATGCCATAGGAGCAACTTCTGTTCCGAGCGTGTGTTCCTTTTAAGTGCGAATGCACTTTATAAGCGACCCTGAATCCGCCGTCCCATAGCAACGGCGCGAGGAGCGGAGAGGAGCGTCTGTAGCAACGGCGCAGCGACGTCACACCCCACGTGACTGCGCGCGCTCCGCCTCCTCACCGCGGTTTGCGCGGGCGCACCGCTCTCCGCGGCGTGACGTCACGGCGCGCTGTGCAGCTGGCGTCGCTGTGCAGCTGTGTGTGTGGCGCCGGCGCGTCAGTCCGTATATAAACGTCCGCCGGCTGCCGCTCGCTCTCTTCTCGCTCGGCTCCGCGGTCGGTGAAGTCTTTCGCAGTATGGATCCATCGCAGGTTGGATCCATCGCGGTAGGAGTTTCCGACCACGATCAACGGTGGCTTCATAGACTTGGCATTCAGTAGGAACTGTACGGTCCGCGCCGTCTTGCCGGATCCGCTCACCGTACATTTCTCGGATCACAAAGCGCTGGTACTAACCGTGAGCTACAACGATAACACCAATAGGTGCTGATCTGTAGTGACGTGTGTAGAGTGTGTGTGTGTGTGACGTGCTCGGCGATGTGTGCATTTATGCATCTACGAAATTGCGAGGTGTAAATAAATAATACTTCGTGTATAAATGTGTGTGTGTGTACAATGCATCATGACAACACTTTAAATTCATTAATTACACTTTAATCATAACTTTACTCCCCCTCATAGCATCACCCCGTGCATTCGCACTTAACCATGTTCACCCTCGAGGAAATGCTTTCTTTTTTTCATCCTGCTTTCTAGCGCTGCGCACACAATGCATTTGCAAGATATGTACAAGGAGCGGATTCTTTGGAAGCTCTTGCTCTTGCCATTTATATTAGTCACGCTAACACCTGTCACCCCTGCACCCAACCCCCCCTCCCCCCCTTTTTGTGCGTGTGTGTGTGTGTGTTCGCACGTGCTGCTCTTCTCCTCCTCTCCTTCTGAGGACGGGGGAGAGTGTGCAAAGGCGTACATAAACGAACGCTGGAGAAAGCAGTTGCCGCCCTGACGAAGACAAGTCCGCTTGTCGAGACGTTGGCTTCCGCGACATTCCCTGTTTTAAATCGTACCTTGCGATTTGTTCATCCCCTACCTAGGTGTGTCATCACCATCCTTTCTCTGCCCAGTGAAGGACAAAGGTATCTTTCATGCCTACTTCACCAATCTACCGATTCCTGTTTCGACTTGACGTGCCGTGGTAGCTTCGCGGCTAAGGTGTCATCTTCCAAAGCTCGAAGTCGCAAAATCCAATCCCTGCCCCGAAGACCGCACTTTCACGGGAGTGCATCGCAAAAGACACTCGTGTACTTAAATTTAGGCGCAGTTAAAGAACACCGGGTTGTCAAAAATCCCTTTCCACTTCATTACGGGTCAGGCCCCAACATCATAGCTGATGTTGCCACGTAAATATCTCACTTTAATATTATTATTATTATTATTATTATTATTATTATTATTATTATTATTATTATTATTATTATTATTATTATTATTATTATTATTATTATCCAACTGCAGTCGCAGCACTCCAGCAGGATCTTTCCATACGTGTGTTCAGCTTACCTGCTTTAGCGTATTCAAATATTCCACATCCTTGCCAATAAAAAAGAAGTGCCTTTTTGACATTCGGTTTCCTGGAGAATAATAAAGCGCGAAAAATAATTGGACATCGCAGCTGCAAGGAACGCACTTATGACTTTTCCAAAAGATACTCTTTCTCCATACACTATGTAAACAATAGAAAATAACGAAAAGTCCGCATTCGTTGCAAATTTATGCCGGTTACACGAAAAAGCACACCGAAGCCAAGGATGTTCATGCATTAGTGCTTACTGCAATGAAAATTTACAGAACATTAGCAAATAAAAATAAAATAGGTAAGATAAATTTACCGGTAATAAACTTTGAATTCACAACTGTCCTAGTGGGTGTTCATATATGTAACAAAGGGTTTAGCGGCAGCTTGCTTTGTGTCAACTCATACGGGACATGTAGTTGCCGTTTAATAATGCGCCATACTTAAATCGGGGGCCTTCAAATAAGAACTACTCCTACTGTAAGGTACAAACCCTTCATTAGGAATGTGAATACTCATATTACATGTTACGTCTCTGACACACGCACGCACCTCTGATGCAACGTCATCAACACCTCCAGGTGTTGATGACGTATTTGGCTTCATTGTCTGTTTGCTCATTAACTTGTTTCTAACAAATAAAAAACGAGCCCTGGACCCCTTCCCCTTCGTTACTGCGACAGAAAGGGACTCCGGACGGACAGAGTAAAGCACGAAGTAAACTCTGAGCTTCAACGAATTTAATTTTCTTTCTAGGTTAATAAAGCGAAAATAAGAATAATAATAAATGCGGACATTACAAACATGCAGGTAATTATAATAATCCAGCTGCAAGCATTCCCAAGTCACTGCGAAGAACAAAAAGCAAAAGAAAGTAGGTGCTACAGATCAAACGCAGCCACTCCGTGCTGACGCTTACGCGAAAACAGGCCAATAATGCACTTTGGCGTGCACAAAGAAGACGAGGTCAGAAGGCGAACAGATCATAACGGTACAGTTGATGACTAGAACATTCATCGACGATCGGACTGTAATTTTTGCAGATCGCCTTCATGGTTTCAACTGACGATGGGAAATTGCTGCGGATATTCACGAAAAACCAATGACATTTACCGTAATACACTCTAAGAAAAATAAGAGTCAAAAGAGAGTCACTGCACTCTGACTCTCTTGGCCTGTCGCAGAAACCCACCAAGGAGGGTCAAACTTTTCTGAGGGGGTCAGTTGACTCCGTACGGCTCGCGACTCTTGTAAGAAGAGTCACCTGAGAGTAAACTGACACCTGCAAGAGATACTAAAGATAACCGTGTGTGTGTGTGTGTGTGTGTGTGTGTGTGTGTGTGTGTGTGTGTGTGTGTGTGTGTGTGTGTGTGTGTGTGTGTGTGTGTGTGTGTGGACCATTCTTATAGCTGCACGGGGGAAAGCTTTGCGCAATAAATTTTCTGGGTTAACTACAATTTCAATGAACGCGATGCACTTGCAGCGGTCAATTTCCTGCACATGTTTAATTACTGAATCTGTACACAAATTCAGAATGAAATAATATTAGCAGTGGAACGAAGTATTACGCGTAGTGAATATAGCTACTCCAGAACAAGCAGGAACTGTTAAACTTGGCATTTGGATGTTCGCATAGGACTATTATATGTCTATATGCGACGATAATAAATGCATGACAAAAGTGTTGGCGCAAGTAACTACCTTTTTTTGGTTACGTTCAGACTGTCTGGACTTTATATAAATTCATTGCATTAGTAGGAAAGTGGACCTTACCGAAGACGAAATTGTCTTAAGTACGCCACTGCCTCCCCCCCCCCTGCCCTCCCCCCCTTCTTGTAAACAAACTCAGTGTGGTAAAGAGGGGTGGGGGAAGGAGATGCGAGGAGGAACTTTCACAATGCCCCCACCTCTGCTCCCTGTAGCAGCGCTGGCTCAGCAGACAAACTTGGATAATGAGCATTTTTTTCCTCATCTACCTCCGCGCATTAAAACACGTTGCCGAAACTTCCACGGCCCCACTCACTGCCCCTTTAAGGCGCAATTAAGAATGCGCCCCTCTGTTACCACACAGTAAGTCTGCTGGTCTTCGGTCATCAGCTGTAGCGATGAGGCGCTACAGCTACATAGCCTTAGAGATCCGTACGAAAGACGGATCTCTAAGGCTGTGCTTTTATCTCACCGTCGCTTGCGGCGCAAGCTTAGAAATTATGTAGATATAACCTCTCTCATTTGACCAAAAATAAACATACATTTTCAAGCCTAGGCATAAAGAACCAGTACGCGTTGCAAGCACGGCTTGCACCTCCTACCAAGGTCAAAATTACACTTTTTAAAAATATGGTATGACAACATAACACTACTGCCCCCTATGAAATTTTCTCACTGAGCGAGCCGTTGGAACAGGTCTTGTTCAACAGGCTGACTGCGGCGCGTGTGATGCATTTCGTCCGCGTGTTTTCAACGTGTTTACTAATATTACGTGCGGTATTGTGCGTTTATCATCGTTGGCGCTCATCGAGTGGACAAATTTAACATGTTAGGGTGTTGTACAGCACGCGGTCGCCGGCGGATGGAGCGTCGTAGTCGCCTCTTCCCAGCGACAGCCACGACCGACGCGGAACTTTGTGCGTGCTCGTAAGGAAGCTGTTTTGCCCAGTTTGTCGATTATGCAAGTACGTGGTCGAATAGCGAGTGCACCTTCTGAGAAAGTCCCTTTCCAGTGATGTGATAAACTACGACTGCGGTTCTGGAGAAGAAAGTTCAGCCATTTGATGAGACTGTCGACGGGAAAGCCTCCGGGACTTGGTGAGTACAATGAAGTCACTGAATTACGTAACTTGATTACTTCATTGCGAAAGTGCTGTTGGTGCGCAGGAACCGCATAAGACAGCCCGGGCGGTGTGTTCACAAAGCAAGGATGAGTGGTCAGAGGAACAGCAGGTATGTTTGTGGTTCTGTCAGGCGACTGCCCCCCCCCCCCCCGCGCTGTACTTGTGAGTGTGCGTGCGTGCGTGTGTGTGTGTGCGTGGGGTGTGTGTGTGACGTGCTGGTCGTCCTGTAGCCCTTTTACGGTGTTGATGGAACAAAAGTAGCGTTTCAGCAACGTCGGTAATAACGTGCGAAACAACCAGATTGCAGGAGGCGGGGACGCCGATATAACATATATCACTGCCACAAGCACAGACGACTCCGTTTAGTAGCGTGTGTATCCTGGTGATTGCGTTACAAAACAGTGTGTATTCGTTTTTGTCAGTACTGAACATAATTGCTTTGTCGTGAGGGTAATAATGTGGCTGAGCATGCTTGTTGCTTGAAGGCAATATATATGAGTCATTTACGTTATATGCTAGTGCCACGAAATGTACACTACAGCAACTGCAATCGTGATTTGAAGCGAGCGAGATGGTTCTCGGTTATCGTAGGTCGATGAATGTGTCAGTTCAATGGAGATGTCGTGAACGAATTATCATTTGCATTTCAAGACAACATTGTTATTATGCATTGTTGACTTGAGCTGTCATAGGGGGTGAGCTGGATATCGAAAGTTATATGATTCACTCGGATCATAAGGTATTCTACATGGCACTAATGTTTAAAATATGTGTCTAGGCTCAACAGGTACCTGGCAGACCCGCATTGGAATGAAAGTATTTGACTAAGATTTCACTCCACGTAGATTCCACAGCACTGGCTGTGGAATCTGTGTAATATTTTTGTGCATTTCATGGTTTCAGTATCAGTGTCTCAAATGTTTAGGCACTACATGCAAGCAAGTTACTGAGGTTGCGAGCTGACTCGTTTTGCAAAGCTGACCTGCCTAAATGTTGCATTTCACTCTTTTATAGGTACCAGTGGGGTTGGTACCGTCATTCATCTCCTATTCCTATTGATTGGGCAAAAGGTTGACATGCCTGCACCACTGGTAAGAGCCATTACGCTGAAACAATCTCTCTCTCTCTCTTTTGATGGGGGCTTCAATGTGAATTGTAAACATTTCCTGTGGTGAGAAAAAGCATTCAGATGTGGCCTTTCAGGATTTTCTGATTTATCATAACTTCTATGGGTTAAAAAGCAGCATACTCTGTCATAACATTCACGAAATAGGTTCACTATACGCTTCATGGCCAGGCATCCCGCTGGAAAGGCATTTCATGGACAGATATAGTGTAATTGTAGCACATTTCACAAACAATGGATGTTTACTGTTGGGCCACTACCATATATGTTTGAGTAAATGTGCTTAGTAATGTGAAAGTTTCGGTGAGTTTCTTATGCATGATGAATTAGAGCACAACCAAGGACAAGGTCTTCCAGAAGAGCACAAACGCAGCACTGAATGTTTGAAGAAATGTGTTCAGTTTCTCTTGAGTACTGCGATTGTGGAAAAGCTGTGTGATGCACCTGTAGGCATTTGGCTGCCGTAATAATGCTTGTTTTTTTCCTCTCTTTTTTAGGGTTATGGAAGGATGCATACACACTGATACCCGCCTTCACTGCCAAAAGCATCCTGTCCTCTCCAGAAATGAACATCATGTTGGAGAATGTCCAGACTTATGGGCTGAGTGTTGCTATTGGTATGTCACCAGCATCCGTTCTTCGAGCTCATCTCATTGCGGCAATATGTATCTGTGTGCAGGACCTCCACATGTTTATAAAATTGTTCACACAAAATGCAAGGCTCTTAATTATTTTTTGGTTCCCCTAAATGCTCCAGTTGTCCGAAAAGGATGCCATTTAGGAGTTACAGGAGAAACAGCCCATATTTGCAGTAAGATTACTTTGGAGTAGGTAGTTATTGAGAAAGGGTAGAAGGAATACTTTGTTTTCTATAAAAGCAACTCTAAAGGAAATTCTGTAGTATCATGTGTAGAATTTCTGTTAGTGAGGTGTATTCCCCTTTTTTTACTTTACTCTGGACTACTGTACACAGAAACTTAGGAAAAAGTGCAGAAAAGTAGCAATTTTCACAATACAGTGTTCTTCGAACCATTCTTGACTAGTATGGACGCTTCATTTTGAAGCAGAAGTTTGATTGCTGGCAGAGCACGTTGTGACACCATGTTGTCAACACTAAAAGGCTCTTGCATTTTTGTGTTCTGAAAGCATGAACTGTTGTGCTGCTAAATGAAATAGCAATGTATAGCACAGCTGCTAACCTTGTAAACATTCAATGTGAATTTTTTTGTCACAACTGGCAACGTTCTTTTATGCTGTAGTGCACTGCCTTTGGTAACTTCTGCTCAGGTAGTGGTTTATATGTGCCTCTCATTGCACCCTTTACTTTTCGCGTGTGATAATCTAACTGCTTCACCAAAACACATGATGCTCACAGGGAACTGTTTCATGCTCCTTGTCACTTTTTCCTGTGGCAATGCATTCATTTAAGATGCTTACTGTGCCTGTTGTTGCACCTCATTTTTTATGCACGTGAGATAGCTGTGTACACCTAGATAAGCGATACTCATTGTGCTCTGTTTGATGCATATGTTGACGCCGCATTTTCTCGCGGCGTTGTATCAGTGCAAGGTGCTTAATGTGCCTTCTGTGTGTTGCTAACAAACTGCTATTATACACAGCAGCTGCCTTAGACACTGTGTTGCCATGACCAATCTGCAATGTGCACTTTTTGTTGCCTATTGCCACTGCCTTGTTTACATGATATAATGGACCAAATATTTAACTTCTGAAGTTCCAAGTCAGAGCTCTGTTGAAATCTGCATATTTTCACAGAGCTTTTATCGTACAAGTGGTAATGTGGGTGAATTACGTCGCTGCATTTGCACGAGTGACAGCTAAGTGTACATTTTCTAAGTACATCATTACACTCTTTAGCAGTGGTAAGTTATCCATGCATTCTAAACTTTGAAAGAGACCTGTAGGATTTGTTGTTTGTCATTTTTAAAGTATGCATCTTCTGAACAATTTTTTCACACTGGCATGTGATATGCATATTGCATGTTCATAATGGTAGGCATATTGTTTAGTGTGAATATCGTTATTTTTGGTTGAAAGTAATAGGGGGCCTTGCAATCGTACATGTGTACAAGCTAATTAACTTCATTTTACCATTATCTTTTTGTGAAAACACTTGTGTGCTATTAAATTCACTTTTTATGTATAAATGGCTGGAACACATTTTAGTACCACATCAGTAATTCATTTATTATGTTTGCAATGTCAGTGTACTGAGGTTGTCTCATTTCCTTGAGGCATTGTTAGACTTGTAAATAAAGAAGCTACTAATGATGTTGTGCTGTAGATCAGCACTTTGAATATATTGAAAGTGCAGACGGATCTTTTACTTATAAACATATTTCCATTTATTGGATTAGTCTCTCTTCTAGTTATGCCATTTCATGTTCCTATGTATGAACAGACATTATTCCACATATATGTCGGGTTAAATTGAATTGCTCTTGTACTTGTTTCATTTCTTTCATTTGAATGAGACTACCTACGACAAGTGCCATAATGTATGTGTATAATAAATTTCTTTCTTAAAGGGTCCCTGAAACGTTTTTTTGACATTGCGTCACTGATTAGGCAACACAATTGCGAAATCATTCACACCATAAATAAAGCGAAGCACAATGCGCTAAGGCAGCTATGGGCTTATTTCTGTCGCCTTCCTCCTTACCACTGCTGTTCCTCCTCAACTCGATCTGCTGCGGAGTGCGCGCTAGCGACGACAGCGCCTCCCGCGTCAGCCGCTCTGCCGAGCCTCCCGTAGTGACATAGCGCCCCGATATCCTCACTGAGGTCGCCCGCCTCGGCAGTGCTAGCCTCTGTAATAGAGCGCCGGCGACTCGTGTGACGCCGCCAGATGCCGCGATGATATCGTTGGCTGAAACGAAGGAGTACGTTGTAGAAGCACGTTGTTCGCAGCTAGGTTTTGAAAATTACACGCACGTCACTTGGGTCGGGGCCAATCAGCGACCTCTCATTCGATCGCTCGATGACGGGGGCGTTTGAAAACGCTTTTTGGCGAGCCGCTGCGACCTTTTGCGATACGCGTGTTCAAAACCTTATTGTAAATTACACACTTTACGCACAGCGCTAAAATCTGTCCTGTAATGGTCCTAGTGACCCGCTCTACCGGATCACCATGTTTGCACAAAATCGTCAAAACCGTTTCAGGGTCCCTTTAAGCTGTTGTTTGTGTCCGAGAAAATATTTCTACCATTCAATAAGGAACTGCAGACAATCTTTTGCAGTCATTTCACTGTGCTCTAAAAGTCATGTAATTCTTCAGTTGTTTCGTGAATATAAGGTGAAAATGCAAATGCCTTTTCTTTTGCACACGTTGGTTCTATGGGGTCCTTTGACTCACCTAAAATGAATACCTGACTCTCCCTGTTAGTAGTCTTGTGACAACACATAAAGAGTCTCTTGACTCAGTTACAGTAGTTATTTTGCAGAGTCGTTTGACCCATTTGATATGACTACCTTGCTCTATCTTTATAAGAGTCGAGTAACTCTCAGCAGTGGTCGTGCAATACTTTGGACAAGAGTCCTAGCACTCTTCATAAGAGATGCAAGTGACTCTCTCAGCAGTGGTCACACGATCCTTTGGACAAGAGTCCTAGCACTCTTCGCAAGAGTCAAGTGACTCTCTCAGCAGTGGTCACATGATCCTTTAGACAAGAGTCCTACCACCCTTCGCAAGAGAGTCAGTGTACACTCTCGCAGCGCCGTGACTCTCCTGCAGAAAAGAGAGTTGACGGGTATCTTCAAAGAGAGTCATATATGTGGCAAGCCCTGACTCTCCTAAAAGAGTAAGGTATACCATCTTTTTTCTTAGAGTGTATTGTGTGTCGCAAAAACGTTCGATTCAACGCACTTATTGACATCCTCCCGTGTGATTTCATGGTCATTCTAACGCAGTGTGCTTACAGTAATAGAGACCATGTAGTCCTGAAGAGATCGGAAACAATGACCCTTAAACCCTTTACTCAGCTAAAATGATGCAGTTTCGTTATGTGCTTTCACATGTCAATAACGAGCGGATACTGCATTCTTCAATTTGTTCAACCTGTCAGAGAGACTTCACATAACGGCAATTAAGGAAGATATTCGGCAGAACATACTGTGCGTGAATTGATTTTATAAAGAATTTATCTTTTGCTCTTGCTTGTTGCTTGAAAAATCCTCTAAAGCTTTATTACTAACACGTGAGTAGGCAGCGGGCAAGTTCTCGACGCATGAGGCAATCAGACATTCACGATCTTTTTGTTCTCATTTTACTTCGTGCCACTTACGATGCAGTGCGTTTTAACAAAAAAATGTCTTGCGAGATGGCTTCGTACTTCACTCGTCTAACCCTTTATTTTCCTTAATTTTAAGATTTAGTACGTCACCTAAGAAAGCCTCCGGACTTTTCGTTATTATTTTCCATATTAAATTGTAAATGCACCATAACGGATGCTTGTACCTATTCCTTAATACCGCTAATCCAAAACAGACACAATTAACACAAAAAGAAGGAATGAATATATTGACAGGAAACGACTACACAACCGAAGCCGAAGACCTCGCGCACTTTATTGGCCTCGACATCGTACACAGTTGGCGCCGAGCGGCGGGTGGACGAAGCTTATATGGCTCTTTGCGTCGTCTGCTAGCTACAGTGTTTTTGCATACACGCGTGCGTCATACATATCATCCTGCATGTTTGTTGCCCGTCCTGCGGCAGCGTTAAAGGGCAACTCCGGCGGTGTTAGATGCGAAGCATTTCTTAGCGAACTTCAGCGAGCTTGAGCGTATCTATCTATCTATCTATCTATCTATCTATCTATCTATCTATCTATCTATCTATCTATCTATCTAGCCACCTACGATTTTGTGCTCTCCTGGCCGTTTCGCTAATCGGATGTGTACGAAAATTGGTATGCCACCTCATGACTACATGACGAACATATATGACAGGTCATAAGGTGAAAATCGTGACATGCACGTCATGAGCGGCATGATTTACATGCCGCGGTCTTGGTGCTCTCCTGGCCGTTTCGCTAATTGGATGAATGCGAAAATTCGTATGCCACAACATGACTGCATGGCGAACATAAATGACGGGTCACAACACGAAAATCATGACATGCATGTCATGAGTGACATGATTTACGTGGGACGGTCTTGGTGTTCTCCTGGCCACTTCGTGAATGGGATGCATACGAAAATTTGTGTGCCACAACATGACTGCATGGCGAACATGACTGACAGGTCACAACATGAAAATCATGACATGCATGTCATGAGTTACATGATTTACATGGGACGGTCTTGGTGTTCTCCTTGCCACTTCGTGAATGGGATGTATACGAAAATTGGTATGCCACAACATGACTGCATGGCGAACATGACTGACAGGTCACAACATGAAAATCATGATATGCATGTCATGAGCGACATGATTTACATGCCACGTGTTTCGTTAACGGGATGTATACGAAAATTGGCATGCCACAAGATGACTGCATCACGAACGTAAATGACAGGTCATAACATGAAAATCATGACATGCATGTCATGAGCGACATGATTTACATTCCACGGTCTTGGTGCTCAATTGGCCGTATCGTTAGTGTATAGGAAAATTGGTATGCAACAATATGACTGCATGACGATCATAAATGACAGGTCATAACATGAAAAGCATAACATGCATGTCATGGGCGGCATGATTTACATGCCAGGCGTTTCGTTAATGTGATGTATACCAAAATTGATATGGCACAACACGACAGCATGACGAACGTAAATGACAGGTCATTTACGTTCGTCATGACACTCGTCTCATGACCGGCATGATTTGCATGCCATGGTCCAGGCGCTATACTGCCGTTTAGTTAATGTGATGTATACGAAAATTGGTTTGGCACAACGTGACTGCATGACGATCATAAACGACAGGTCATAACATGAAAATCGTGACATGCATGCCATGAGCGGCATGATCTACATGCCTCTCGTTTCGTTAATGGGATGTGTACCAAAATTGCTATGGCACAACACGACTGCATGACGAACGTAAATGATAGGTCATAACATTAGAATCATGACATGCGTGTATGAGCGCCATGGTTTACATGCCACAGTCATTGTGCTCTTGCGGCCGTTTCGTTAACTTCATATGTACCAAACCCAGCAAAGTGAGACAACAATGCAAATCCACTTTATGTTCCTTATGCATGCTTCGCATTTCCTTGATTCCCACTGCACGTGGGATCTACCAATTTTTTTTTCACCAGCTTGTGATATCGATGTTTTGGAATGGTACTGACAGCCCTTTAGCCGCAAGGGTGGTTAAATTTGCTCAGAAACGCACCGATAATTATAAATAACCGAATGGAAGGAGTGTTTGAACCGAAACGAGCAGACGGTTCATGCAGCGTATGTGATGACGTCACAGCCTCCCCGCCATCAGAAATATGGAGCTGGTGCCAGAAAAATGACAGTGGCGAGGTCATCCAACGACGTATTGAGTTATGACAGCTCTCCTACACTTGACAGCGGCGATTTGAACACTGAAGTATCAGCGTTTAGCTTTTTAAAGCACGCAGGCTCGCGTAGGTAGCGTTGAATTTGATGACATCAAAAACACAGGATGGCCCGCAGGGGAATCCACTAAAAATTTTAAAAACTCCATTTCAGGAAAACTAAATAACTTAATTGCAACCACCTGGTTTGGCTTTTCCTATTACAGTACCGGGGAGAATACATAAAGAAAATTTCAATGACATCAGTGGACACTGAAAAATCGCCGGAGTTGCCCTTTAAATTCTTTCGTGTATCCTTATTCAAGCATGAAAACGTATTAGTTAACATTGCATTGCGCCGCAGTCTTTGCTCAATCCTAAGATCACTGAGCGCCTGTGTTAAGAGCGTGTTATACCATCGCCGCACCTCCGGTGCGGCACAATTACATCAGTTTGGCTGTCGCTATATTCTTTACGTGTACGACGCAGTGCGCTTAGCATGCTTCCGGATAAATTAAGCGGGAAACATCGGCGTCTAAATGCAGCCCTGTAGCAATATCGTCGTACGATATGTGATTGTAAGCATTAAAGAAAATAACAGGCTTTTAGGGGCGAAGCTCCTTAAGGCGTGGGTCCTGTGTCCCCGATGTATGTAGTAGTAGTAGTAGTAGTAGTAGGTAGCCACCGGCGCTCGCCCTCGCCTCGAGCGCCGGGAGCCACGCGCTCCCCGACAAACTCGACACTGCCCCGGCAAACGCGAGAGACAACGTTGGCGCAGGCAGCGTCTCCTAGCGAGTTTCTTGATTGAGAAACACCGACTGCTCGCGTTGGAGAAGCGTTCACCGGCAACCCATATATATATATATATATATATATATATATATATATATATATATATATATATATATATATATATATATGTGTGTGTGTGTGTGTGTGTGTGTGTGTGTGTGTATGTATATATATAGGCACTGGATCTTGACTTGCAATGAAGTGCCGATGGGAGATTTCACTTGTGCATTGTGCATAGTTGAACCGTGAGGATTCGTAGCATGCGCATTAACTAAATTAATCCGGAACTCGGCACGATCTACGATGAACATCCCGAGCTTCGCCCACTCATCATCATTCACTCCGTGGATATGTTGTAATATTTTTCGGCTTCAGGAACACTTCCTTTATCTCGCATAAAAAATGAACTTTTGTTGTCATGGTTACGACAGTAATCGTGCGAGGTAAGCGAAGCATTTGACTACCAGAACTTCTACTGGAGGTAGGCGTGTATGAAATATCCCGATAGTGCTGAAGCAGCTTTAACATTCACGTAGCTTGACTAACTGAGCCGGTAAGTGCCTTGTCTTTCGTGGCCAGATAATATATATATATATATATATATATATATATATATATATATATATATATATATATATATATATATATATATATATATATATACTGCCTAACACTCCCAGGATAATAAGTAGATAAATACACAATAAAGTGGACGGGGGGACCACCGCCTTCGTAGCTCAGTTGGTAGAGCATCGGACGCGACATCCGAAGGTCGTGGGTTCGGGTCCCACCGAAGGCAGGTTTGTCTTTTCGTCCACTTTAATTCCTTTCTACTTTCTCCACAGTTACAACACCACAAGTAACTTCCCCTATGCTTTCCTAGGCTTCATTGTCTGTTTGCTGATTAAGTTGTTTCTACCAAATAAAGAACGAGCCCTTGACCCTTTCCCTTTCGTTATTTCATAGCTTGGGCCTCGTTGCGGCAGACTTCATGCCTTAGGTAGCATGCGAGGGCTTATTGGGCAGCAGCCATCTCATCTAAGCTCACGTTCTACGTGACGCCTCCTGGCACGAAAGTGTGTTCTACACACGCCGCCTTGGCCACGAGTGGCACTGCCTAACACTCCCAGGATAATAAGTAGATAAATACACAATAAAGTGGACGGGGGGACGACCGCCTTCGTAGCTCAGTTGGTAGAGCATCGGACGCGACATCCGAAGCGCGTGGGTTCGGGTCCCAGCGAAGGCAGGTTTGTCTTTTCGTCCACTTTAATTCCTTTCTACTTTCTCCACAATTACAATACCACAAGTAACTTCCCCTATGCTTTCCTAGGCTTCATTGTCTGTTTGCTCATTAAGTTGTTTCTACAAATAAAGAACGAGCCCTTGACCCCTTCCCTTTCGTTATATATATATATATATATATATATATATATAACGAAAGGGAAGGGGTCAAGGGCTCGTTCTTTATATATATATATATATATATATATATATATATATGTATATATACTATCAGAAAGACACACTGACACACATAGGATTTATTCGGACGTTTCGGCTAGAGGCCAGCCTTTCTCAAAGATGAAAGTTTTTCAGGGGCGCATGGTCTTAAAGTACACTTCACGAACATGCATAATGGGGGGTGGAAAGGGGGTATCTCACAAAAAAAATAAAATAAAATAAAAGAAGGGGGGGTGGGGGGCTTGGGATACAGATGTGTGTCCAGGAAGCAAACGCCAGTCCAAGATGACGTCTGCGTCCACACGGCGCCTCCATAACAAAGAACGGGTGCTGAGTCCTGGTGCTACGACTCCCGCAGTGCAGCGCGGAACCGCTGAAGCCAAATGTCGTTCTTGTATGGGGAGTACAGAGAGGAGGGGCGGGGGAACGGGAGAAAGACAGGTTGCTGTGTGCGCGGTCGGTACCAGTATAGTTCAAAGGATCGCCTCCGCGCCGTGTTTCACGGAAAATGGAGGATAAATAAACGTAGCGCATCCGCGAACAACTTTGAATGGTTTGATTCGTTAAAGGCATGTGCACACAGACACACACACACACAAAATAGAGAAAAAAAGAATAAAAGAAGAGAAAACACCACACAGAAAGAAGAGTCGTTTAGTTTGACGAGTCATACTCCGTGGAACCTGTTCTCTAGCGAAAGTGTGCGATGTTCAGCCACGGGGACATAATACAAATCTGCACCTTGCGCGCGCAGCGCTATCTGAGTGAAATATACCAGATAAAAATGAGAGAAAGACAACAAGAAACATGATGGGGAATTAAATGTTCTAAGATAATACATGAAAATAAATGAAATCAGAGCAAACAAGAAATTAATAATAGGAATAAAGTAAAATAAAACAGGTGGACATCAACAATCAGTTCCGCATCCCAACAGGAGACACTGCCCGAGTGAGCGCCGAGGGCACACAAGACATATTTGCACCTTGTGCGCGTGCAGTGTGAAATGAGCAAGACATATCAGACAACAATAAGAGAAAGACAGCAATAAACGTGATGGGGAACCAAATATCGCGAGGTAATAAACGAAAATAAATGCAATGAGAAAGAATCGGAACACATACAAAAAAGAAAAAATATTAACAATGCGTGCAGAATGAAATCGACCATCATTTCTGCATCTCAACAGGAGCGCCATGAATGTGCACCAGAAAGAAAATAGAGAGATAAAGCGAAATAGAGAGGAAATATAAGACTTCCGGGAGTTCATAGTGCACATAGACTTACCTGTGGAGCCCTAAAGAAACAACAACAACTATAATGATAAGAAGGAATATAAAATATTAAAGACACTTAGTCGCTTGCGTCGTTAATTGGTTTAGTTGGCTGGCAGGGCAAGCAAGATAGTCGGCCTGTACTTTCGTTGACGCCACCAGACGCAGTATTGGATTTGTGAATAAGGTAAGATTCGCGAACCTCCCGGTCATAATGCGTTTTGAAATCAGATTGGAGCACCACAGCTGTATGGAAGGGATGATGTATGGAAGGGATGGAAGGGATGACTAATATCATTTACGTGCTTGGATAGAGGAAGGAGGGACGTGCTTGGATAGAGGCTTGGAGGATAAGGAAGGATATATATATATATATATATATATATATATATATATATATAATCAAGGGGTGACGGTGCTGCCAAGTAGGTCGCTTTCGCAGCCGATCGCCACTGATTCGTGATCCTTAACGTGCGACGATGCGCTGCTTGATTGATTTATGGGGTTTAACGTACCAAAACCGGTTCCGATTATGAGAGACGTCGTAATGGAGCGCTGTAGAAATTTCGACCCCCTGGGGTTTTTTAACGCGCACTGACATAGCACAGCACACGGGCCTCAACATTTCGCCTCCATCGAAATGCAGCCGCCGCGGCCGGTATTCGATCCCGCGATCTTCGGATCTGCAGCCGAGTGCCATAACCACTAGACCACCGTGACGGGGCGCTTGCTTAACAGGAACATTAAACTGTGCTAAATGTAAGGGTGCGCTGCTACACCGGGACATTCAAGAGCGTATGTGCGAATAGAATATAACTTTCGATTATGGGTACTGCCGTGCTCAAGCAGTCCCATATTTCACATTCACGTTATTCAGCGTCGGTTGCACGCTACGCTAAGGTTCATGCGATGTTACTCTGTTCGCTCATGTGGTGTGATTGGGCTGCGCTTCCCTTCTTTTCGTAACAGTCCCCGCAAATTTCTGCCTGTAGTGAGAAAGTGTTGTTTAATGATGTATATGGCGTTTGATGGTGTGGCGGATATTGTCTCCAAAAACTAAAAGAAAAAATTCAACAGACATATTTCGGTTCTTGTACAAGCCTTTGTGACAGTCTTCGCTACCGCATCAAAGAACACTAGATCATCTGGAAAACTTACCCTCCCATAAGGAAACGGTCATTGTTGGTCTGTTCGTGGATGTATCGTTTCCCAGTGTAGCGCATAGGGTTTCGGGTGTTCTGGAACATGTTAGGCCACAGGAAAGCAAATTTTCTCACACACTTTATATGTTAATGAAGCAGGAGGCACCAGTTTATTTTATTTTCTCAAATGCACTTCAAGTTTCACAAAACTAAGGTCTGGACACTGCACCTTCAGAAGAAAGTATATGCAGCGAGTTTGCTTGACAAAACCTAATTGGTGGCTAAGTAAGCAGGCATTCAGGTCTTTTAGATGAGAAGCAGCTTATGGTCGCGGCTATGTCCCTCCCTCCAACCGCCCTGTGGCGTCCACACGCGCACTCCCCCCTCCTCCTCTCCTTGTCTCATCTCTCCTCTCGGCATTCCACATGTCCTCTTCTAACGGCGCGTTGACTATGGAAACGCTCTTTCTTCGATGAACGCTTTACGAGCTCGCAAGGAATGAGAACGCGCCCCCGCTCGCGAGAGACAACGTTCACGCAGGCAGCGTCTGCTTGCGTCAAACCGATGTAAACGCGACGCCTAGTCAAACTGATACAAACGCGGTGTCCATCCCCCCCGTAACGCTTCGCATCGCCTCTTCGTCCCCTTTAGCAGGAGATGGTGTAATTCTTATCTCTCTCCCACCGGCACCACCTCCAAGGTGGTGCCGGTGGGAGATTTCTCCTGTGCGTTGTTGAACAACAAAACTTTCGCAGCGTGCGCGTTAACTAAAAGCCGAATTCTTCTGTCTCTCATTCCCCATTAGCAGCCATTTCTTGCGTCCCCGATGTATGTAGTAGTAGTAGGTAGCCACCGGCGCGTGCCTACTGGAGCGCACGCACGCGCCGAGGGCGAGCGCGTGGCACCTGGCGCTCGCCCTCGCCGCGAGCGCCGGGAGCCACGCGCTCCCCGGCAAACTCGACACTGCCCCGGCAAACGCGAGAGACAACGTTGGCGCAGGCAGCGTCTCCTAGCGAGTTTCTTGATTGAGAAATACCGACTGCTCGCGTTGGAGAAGCGTTCACCGGCAAAACCCATATATATATATATATATATATATATATATATATATATATATATATATATATATATATACTGGATCTTGACTTGCAATGAAGTGCCGGTGGGAGATTTCACTTGTGCATTGTGCATAGTTGAACCGTGAGGATTCGTAGCATGCGCGTTAACTAAATTAATCCGGAACTCGGCACGATCTACGATGCACATCCCGAGCTTCGCCCACTCATCATCATTCACTCCGTAGATATGCTGTAAATCTTTTTTTCTGTGGTAGAGCTGGAGTTTTAGAATGGCATGCATTTTATTTTTCTTCGTGAAACCCACGTCTGATATATTACTACATGCACTGTAACCTCTGTTCTGGCTATTCAAAACGCGGCCAATTTCGTCGGTCTCTCAGAATTCATGACCTCCAGTGAATGAGCTTGAGCCATGAGCGCATCCACCGTGGATGTCGTGACGTGCGATATCTTGGGCCGCAGAATTATTCTTCCCATTTATCATTAAAGTGACCACCGCACCGTCAGAACGCGCAGCTAGTTTCCAAGCCCTTGGTCCTGAAAACTCTGCGGTGTCCTTACTCGCGGGGTCTCGGTATTAGCCACAGTACTTCCGCTTCCGGTTTGGTTTCTTGAACACTGACCTATCTCAGCAGCGCCAGCAACCACTTTCCTTTGGGCCGCCGCGTCTGGTAAGTACGATAGCTCTATACGCATTTGCCATGTCTGCAAATAACCGAAGTTACAGCTGCCCCCGAGCTAAGGTTTACTGTCTAGGCATCACAAGTGTAAGCAGCTAATTTTCAACCGCGGTGCCTCAGTTGAACATTGAAAGGCCTAAGGGGTGTTGCTAATAATGTACAGCTTCAGCTTAACACTAAAGCTTATGCATGATTCCCAATTTGGTGGGTCAAAGCCGTGGTGCACTTCATCTCGCTTCCTGTGCTTTACCGAGGCCAAACAGCCCAGCAGCTGCATATAACGCGTAAACTGTGCAAACTCCAAGTATTTTTAATGCGCTACATTTCTACGCACTTACAGGCAGGCATCTGGCTTGAATAATTCGAACTTATAAAATGTCTCGTTCAGAAAAAGTTTCGTATAATATTTGCAATATTTATTGGACATATCGTGTATGTAGATTCTTTCGCTCGTATTCAGCATCTGAAAAACAAATATGTATTTAAACGTGGTTATCGTAATAAATGAACAAATGTTGAGTAATATATAGTCGTTCAGAGATAGCAAGAAGGACATTCTAGGGCTGTGTTCCAATACTCACTGTGGACGGGTAAATATACAGCTGCGTGGACAGTGGCCCTTTTGACTCCCATTCCTTTTCTTGTGCAGACGGCAAAACTGACAGCTTCACGAATACGGCATCCGTTGACGAAAAAGATTCGTCTGCTGTGGTGTTCAAACAAGATGGCGGCCAAGCAGAGTGCTTCAATATACATTGACCTCGCCAGAACGGTCGTCTGCACGCAAGTACGGACTTTCTTACGCGCCTAATGTGAGCTATGTTAAGTTTTTCGGAGATTGGAACACAAAATAAGCAAATTGAACGACAATCGCGTGCGTTTGTTCAGCTTCATCGTTCTTGTATCGACGCGAGGTGGCGTTTCATCGCGCATACATAATCGGACGCGTTCCTTTACTCGGACAGGAGCGCGAAGCTCTCCTCGAAGCTGTCAAGGTAGACTGTCTGCGATGTTGTCCAGAAATAGAACACAGCCCGGGAGCCCAATCTTTGCGCTCATACTTCGCACGGCTGCGTTCATACGCACCACCTGAAATGTGGAGAGGAGACAAAATTCTGTGCGTTTATAGCACGATTCGACGTTCCGTCTTTCTCGAGAAGTACAATTACATGTTCCGTTTTCTTCCTTCCCAATGTGCCATTTGCAGTTATAACGTTCGCTCTACTGTTCCATTGCGTACCCATTTACGTCGACTGGTGTACACAGCCGTGAGATTGCATCAAGGCCCGCCGAGGCAGTCTAGTATTTACGGTGCTTGACTACGACAGACACGTCTCGATCCCGGCCGCGGCGGTCACATTTTCGTTGGTGACGAAAACGCCAGAGCCTCATATACTGTTCCGCTTTACCATAGAACGTTAAGGAACTCCAGGTATACGTAATTTGCAGAGCCCTCCACTGTGGCGTGCTTCATAGTCATATCGTGGTTCTAGCAGGCAAACAGAAGTATGTCATGAGTTATTGACAACGCGTCTGCTCATGACCACATCCTGCATCGAAGCAAGCTTATATGTCACTTGTTGTCTGCGAGCGACCGATGAATATAGCCATTATTTCTAAAAACCGATGTTTCAGGACATTAATCTGTGTATTTAGTCCAAGAATGTCCAGCACTCCTAGAGCAAATCATGCACGTTCACCGTCATGCAGCTACAGAATACTAACAGTAGTAATTATGACACATCACAGTAGGAAAATTCACACGTTATTGGCTTGGATTGACGACATTGCAGTACTACCGCTGACGCACGCTGTGTAAAATGGAAACGTGCTAGAAGCGGATGCGTGCATTGTGTCGCAAGAAAAATAAATAACTCTACGCCTCGAAACAAACAAAATCATCCATTAGACGTGCCACATCAACTTCTTTATTGTCCACGTATTCGCCAAGCTGCAATCGTAGCACGGTGGAGCTCTGTTCTGACAGCCCACGAATGCTTCGCGCACGCCAATGTTATAAGAAAAGCAAATAAAAATACGCATAAAGCAATTTATCAACTAAAAACCTTTGTCATCTACGAGCCGGATGCATTTGATTTGAGTTAGCTTCCGATCTGACTCTGAATATATCCGTCTTAGCCTACTGTCGGGTGGTAAAATATTCCGAACGGTGAAATTTCTTGCAAACTTTCTTTTAGTCCACTTTTAGTTACACGTTCATAGAAACCGATCATACCGATCATAGGAACCGATCATAGAAACCGATATATATATATATATATATATATATATATAGAATCAAAGGGTCACGTTGAAAAAACATAACATTTATTACGACGTTTCGGCCGCGAGACCGGCCTTTCTCAAGCTTCTACTACAAATGGTACGCACAAAGTCTACATGACAGTAACGGGGAAAAGAAAGGGAGGGAGCATGGCTGAAGTTGAAAGGGGGAAAAAGACGAAAGGAAGAAAAGGGGAGGGGGGCGGTGTATGGAAGAGTGGTGGCGGCCTTGAAAGCCCAAAGATAAAATTAAAACCACGTGTTTGACGTATACCGAAGTAGAAGTTAAATGAGGGAAGGTGGAGAAGGAGCGGTTTCGGCGCCGCCGCTTTGAGTCACGGGAGCCGTGCAAAGAAGCCATCAGCTCAGCCCTCTCCTCAGGGCACAACACGCAGCTCCAAGAAGCGCGGCGGATGGAGGGCTAAGGAAAGCCAGATGTAGGAAAAACTGAGAGCTGTGGCGGCCTGTAGCAACAGGAAAACTGCCTTGGGAAGTTAGAAGATAAAGGAGATACGGGGTGAGATAAAAGAAAGAAGGAGAAAAAGGAGTAGAAAAAGAACGAAAGAAATAAAAGGAAGGGGAGGGGGCGGTGGGCGCGTGGACGCCTGTGTGAGGTGGAGCACAGAAACATTTGCAATACGATGACAGTAAGGTGCACAGTCACAAATACAAACAAAACGGGCTCAGCTGAACAGCCAATACGGATAAAAGCGCGCAATAGAAATATACAGTAACAGGAGAAACAGAATACCATTGCGAGTGTCTTACACAGCAATTATACATACGTATATGTATGGAAACATGCACTAATACACAGACGTATCTAAACACACCTACGTACATACACACTCAAAGCATACCTATTTATATATATATATATATATATATATATATATATATATATATATATATATATATATATATATATTAATTTTTAAGGAATGGTAATTTGCCGACGGTCTCGTTAAGCCCGCCAGACATAGTGTTGAACTTGTGTATTAGGTATGATTCACACGCCTCCCTGTCGTAATGGGTCTGGAAGCCGGATCGCAGGATTGTGACTCTGAATTTGTCGAATTGGTGTCCAATGATATTTGCGTGTTGTGAAATTGGAAGTTGCGGCAGTGATTTTACGTGGGCCCTATGGTTATTAAAACGAACTCTGAAGGAAGTTTCCGTTTGTCCAATGTATTGTACGCGACAGACTGTGCATTCTAAAAGGTAGACGACGTTGCGTGTGTCACAATTGAGTTCACCCTGAATTTTATAGCGGAAGGAAGATGCGCTGCTTTGCGCCACGTCAGTTGTGTTAATCACACGGCAGACCATGCACCTCGGTTTGTGACAGGGTGCGCAACCTTTGTTATTTTCGCGTGTCGTTGTGGATGTTGTTACTCTGTCCCGTATATTTGCTGCACGCCTGTAGGCTACACGAGGCGGTTCTGGAACGAGTTGCCGCATTTTCTCGCTCTGTAAAAGGATGTTGTGATGTCTCCGCAAAATGGAGTTAATGTTAAGTGCAGGAGATGAATAAGTTAGTATGAGATTGACATGTGCGTTTTGTTTGACATGAGTGGTTCTTCGAATGAGGTCACCGCGCTCTTGTTGCCCGGCTTTTCTTATGGCATCCTCAACGACCGACGAAGGATAGCTTTGGCGCTTCAGGTCCGCTCGGAGTTGCTCGCAGTTGGATGCGAAATCCTCTTCTTTAGAGCATATTCTTTTAAAGCGCAGGGCCTGACTATATGGAATGGAGGTCTTGCAGTGTTTTGCGTGGCTGCTGTGGAAGTGCAAGTAGTGGTGCCTATCGGTCGGTTTCTTGTAGACAGTTGTTAAAAGCTTGTTGTTGGTAAAGGTAATTGTCGTGTCTAGGAAATTTACTTCCGAAGCCGAATATGTAGAGGAAAATGAGATACTTTTATGGACGTTGTTATAATTTGATATGAATTTCAACAGTTCAGCTTCCTCGTGAGGCCAAATTAGGAACACATCATCGATGAACCTTTTGTAGAGGAGGGGCTTTAGTTCGCAGCTCTCAAGTAGAAGCTTGAGAAAGGCCGGTCTCGCGGCCGAAACGTCGTAATAAATGTTATGTTTTTTCAACGTGACCCTTTGATTCTATAATTGACCTGCTGCCAAGGATTTATCTTTGAAGTATATATATATATATATATATATATATATATATATATATATATATATATTATGCGTTGTTCTTACACGTTCAGGAACCACAGATGGTGAAAACTTCAGAAGCCCTCTACTACAGCTTTTCTATGCTTTCCATTCCTTCACTCCCATTCCCCTGGCCCCACGGACGCTGAGACTATGGCTGGGACGTGCTCCCAAATGAAGTCCCTAGCTATTCCGTTGTACTGTCAACCTTGGCTGCAGAGAATGGCGTCCTTAAGTTGCATTCTTTTGTTCGTACATCTTTCACACAAGCATCACTCGTGTGCTACATGATCAACGCTGACCATACGCGCCAAGCAAGCGTGAGTTTATGGTGCCTCGCATGATATAGGAGGTGCCCAGTGGACGGCAAGCAGATGCACCCGCAGGCGATGCTCACAAGAGTGAGCTCAGACGCAGTTTAACGAAGCGCCGCTGTTTATTTTGCATCACGTTTTTAAGCCCATGTAATCACCAAACGCTGCGCGACACTGTGCTTCTAATACACCCTCACGGGGCAGCTGGAGTCATATAGTGCATAAAACCTGCAGTGCGGCCCTTACTGTGCACTTGAAGAAGCGAGCGATGGCTCATTTATATGTATTTAGAACACTCAACCTTTACACACTTGAAACGATAGCACATTACCTACACGCCACAAAAATTTCGCTTTCAATTTAAACACAATTATATCTGGTACTTAAAATTCTTCGATGCCCCTAATTCATGGCTCAGTGGAAGAGGCAGCATTTCTATCACTACAAGACATTCATAGATTCCTGAGCGTTTGTATCTTTCTAACCGCAAAAAGCCAACAAGTATCTTGTGCGGGCGCAATTATCGCAAATATTGCGTTTCTAAAGCAATTTTTTGTCGCAAACAACCCTGTTTTTTAGTCGCAATATTATACGAAGCCATGAGAACAAACACTAGCGAAATCCTTGTGCTACCCGTCGTGAAGCGCCTTGTTGGAAACTCCCACCGAGACTAGGGCCACAGCTTCCTCAAGAGTTACTCTAGGAAAACTCTACGCTCTTGTTGCGTAGGCTTCCTTGCACTGCGGCGCGAAGAACAAGAAAACATGAGACGGTGAGCAATTCTTTCGTACAAATTTGTACGAGACTTATGCACAAAAGAAACCTCATTTCTTCAGAGTAACCCAAACAACTAACTACATGATAAAGTAACACCAATGATAGCGTATCACAGACAGGAAGCGAACAATATGCTTACGAGCAGTAGATCATTGAAGGTAGCCCTTGGGTACGTTTTGCTTATTACGAGCCCCAGCTGAGCAGTCGTTACAACGACGCAACCAACGAGCAAGCGAACAGCTAGCTGCCGCATCATCATCTAATTTGAAGCAGTCGCCTGTGCGTATGAGCTCTCAAAACCTGAGCACAAAACAACTTGAGGTACAGCCTTACGTTTAACATTTGTTTACGTAAACACATCTCTTTGGATCTCAACAAGTCGTGAATCCTTTCTATCCCTTTTGTTTTTCCTTTTTATCTGTGTAAGGCTATCAGAACAATTTATTCTTGAGCAAATCTTGTGCGTCAGCAGCTGCGCTCCTCAACCGACAACTTTTGATTTTTCCTATGCCCTTTTGAATCTCTCCCGTGGTGAAATTTTCCCGGTACAGGGTTGTTTACTCAAGTCTTTTGCACCACGGAGATACTTAAAGTTGAGCCTGGGCCATGCGTCGGGCGATCTCGTTGTGCTTGTCGCGCTGAAGGCAAAGGAGCCTCAACCTCTTGCCCTCTACCCACTGCTACGTCACAGCCACTGTGATGTGAAGAAGCACCGTTTAACTCAAAGTTGCGGGCTCGTTCACCGCAGTCACGGCAGCGTTACAATAGGGTGACATGCAAAGAAACAATTGGCGTATAAGTGATAACTGCAATGATTTTGCAGCTATGACCTATACGGCATTTTGAGCAATTAATATTATTATTATTAGTAGTAGTATTAATATTATCTTCCGGACTCTTACATAAAAGAGTCGTAAAGTGGTTGCATACTGTGGTTTGATGAGTGCATGCAGAAACCGACTATAACGTCTTTTCGCTGTGCAACACAGGGAGGCTTAGCTTGTGATAACGGTTTTGTAATATTGATCTCCGTATAAGCAGACCGTACGGTGCGACTATACGCATGACATGTGATAGTCACGGAAAAATTTATGAACGACACTTCTATTCTGTGTCGTTCAGCGGCTGGGGCATATGTGAAAAAAAAATATGCTCAGGTCCTGCCAGACATAGGCAGGAATTTAGCGTTTGCAGGCAGCACAAGGGAAATTGGAAACTGGTTTCGATCTTTCTTGCACATATAAGTGCGCGTATTTGTTGAAATTCCTTCTGTACGAATCAAATTGCACATAAGGGCATTATTGTTTCTTTTACGTACACCTATATAAAAACATATTTCCAGTACAACGCTCTCTTCAATAGCAATAACCGGCATTTCGGAGTTTGCCCTTTATTATTGCCTAAGAAGCGGAACCTACGTTTCTTTATTTGTCGATAACAAACTCTTTCACGTTTTCTTCCGAACGGCTTACCTTTTCTAATCTTGAGTAATTAGGCACGTTTTTCTCAACAATAACTCAACGCTTACTCGTTTTTGCTGTCTACTATCTATTCCATGATGTCTCTTACTAGCGGGACTATGTGTGCGTGTGTGTGTGAGAGAGAGAGAGGGGGTGTGGTGGTGTGAGGAGTATTACTACAACGTTTTACTTAGAAGGGCCTTCCTGTCGCGTACTTCTAATGTAAGCAGGGCGCAGGCTCTCACGCTGATATTTTTGCAGCTCCTACCCAAATAATCTGTCCCCCTTGACAGTACATATACCCCGATATTTACCCGACTTATTCCTGCCTGTGGCGAACCTGCAACTTTTTGTCACATGCTCTGGGAATGGGGCTTTTAATTGGCAAAAGCAGAAGAGGGGGTGAGGTACAAGTGCCCTGGGCGCCATTTGAGAACGGACGCCGAGCCGAGTCCACCCAACATGTGCCCGAGGGGAAAAATGCAGCGGGACAGCGTGAATGCCGCGGGGAGGCATAGCCACAGATGTCATTGTTGACGAGTGCTAGTTCCGGCTTGCTTGTACACACAATGGACACACGGGGCGTTATGCCTGGGGGCACAAACGGGGCTCTAGCACCCCGCGACCCTCGGAAAGGTTGCCAGTGTCCCCTTGCAGCAAGCAGCACCTTCGCTGATCCGGGATCGAACGGCGCCGAGGGTGCCTTGTGACGCCACCAACCAGCCTCGTTAGTTGTCGGAGGTAATTTCCACATTAAAGCTTGCAAAGCGGTGAAGTGTTTATGACGGTGAGGTTACGCCCACTGGAAAGTCGTTCTTGGGGCCTGGTACGAATAGAGACAGACTCCCCGCTGCGTCTGGAGGAGTTATGCAGTTCAAGATACGCAGTGAAGTTTACATTGGTTATTGGTCCACAATGTCGCCGGAAATCCATGAACGTTCAATCGTTGTTCATAGGAGAAACATAAGAAAATCTATAAACAGCACAAAAGCAGCATAGGGTATCACCTTCGTGATATGCTGGCAGAAAACGAAGAGTCGGCACGATCCCATATGACAAGAAACAGCCACCTCACAGCACTTCATAGTCGATGACTGCGCGCATGTGAGGCACATTTCATTCAAGAGATACTGTTGAACGAAGCTGCGCCGCATGAATGCGCGAACATACATCCAAAAGGGTTCGCGAACCGTAGGTCCAGGACAAGGTGACCGAATATCAAGTCCAGGGTCTGAAGGGGACCATAACACAAATCTTGAATTCCAAGTAGGGCAGCAATTTAGTGATAAGCAAATTGAGCAAGAGAAAAGCTACAGTATTGCAGACTATGTGCTTGGCACTCTGTCATAAGTAATCTAAAACAAATCCTGCATGCATTGCGGGAATCGGTGTCGCACGCGTAAATTGCCATGTGTTAGCAATTGAGCCATGTGTTAGGAATATGATGAACGTCCTTGCAATCGCCGGCTTGTATGCCAGGCTGCAACCACATGATTCAACACAACCACCACCACCGTCTTTGCAACTTGCGCGAGCGAGCGTTGCTTAACGTGGGCTAACCTGGAATTTCTTCAGCACGATGGCAACCGAGTGGGAGCTAATTCAACGCATTCTTGGCAGTCCCGTTAGTGCCAGACGTCTGCACTGTCAAAAAGAAATGCCCTGCCACGGTGCGCTGATGCACGTGTCATAAGTGCCCTTCGTTGAGGTGCTCCTATGTGATCGACCAGAGTGGGACAAAAGCATGCTGAGTGGTACCAGGACATTGTTTATTCCATCAAAATCTCTTGTTGGGCGAGTAGGTACATTCTTGAGACCTAAACGTGCCGGCGCAAACAGACGGCACAAGGAGAGAGACAAGGACACAAAACCGCGCTTGTGTGTCCGTGTCTCTCTTCTTGTGTCGTCTGGTGGCGCCGGTGCCTTTAGGTTTCAAGATCTTTTTTTGCATCGCTATTGTAACTGTTAACATACACCAGAAGCAAAATTGACGTTACACGAGCCCTTAAGAAAATGCCATATAGGGACAGATATGAAAAAAGCCATATACGGTTATATTAAAAATTGGGCAGATATGGTCATATATGGCATACACGGCCCTTAGATGACTATATCTTCCCAATTTTGAATCCGTATATCCCGTCTTATATGGCCATATCTGCTCAATTTTTGATATATTCATATATGGCGTCTTATATGGCTATATCAGCCCAGTTTTTAATATATTCGTTTATTTATTTATTTATTTATTTATTTATTTATTTATTTATTTATTTATTTATTATTACCCTCAGGGCCAAAGGTATTAAGGAGGGGAATGGGTTACTGCAAATGAACTTAAAATAAAAAAACAGTTAGAACGGTCAAGTACAAAGGCTTCTCCTTTATACAGTTTTAGCTAGGGTTAAATCGTCGCAAGAAGTTGTTACAAAAGTATGACAGTGAAATGGAAAATACAAAATACAAAATGCACTTAAGTCACAAACATACAGTAGGAAAAATGCTTCGATTATACAATGTTAGCTAAAGACGCTCGAAACCTTTGGTTATCGTGAATGGATACGATTGTGAATGGATCAGGAAAGTGGTTTGATTCCGTGGATGACCGAAGGAAAAATAACTGCAAAAATGTTTTAGTGTGAAATGATTCGAGACAAACCTTATAACGATGGTCGATACGAGGCGATACATACTGTGGCTGAAAAATGAAATCATCGCGGAGTGTTGAATGATGGTATCATCATCATCATCATCAGCCTGTTTAGATCCACTGCAGGACGAAGGCCTCTCCCAACGATTTCCAATCCACCCTATCCTGAGCGAGTTGGTTCCACTTTATGCCCGCACACTTTTTAATTTCATCGCTCCATCTAACCTTTTGCCTACCTCTGTTGCGTTTTCCCTCTCGTGGTATCCCTTCCGTCGCTCTTACTGTCCACCTATTATCCTTCCTCCTCATGACATGTCCTGCCCAGGTCCACTTCTTTCTTTTAATTGATAAGATAATATCGGCTACTCCTGTCTGTTCTCTGATCCATTCCGCTCGTTTTTTATCTCTTAGCGTTACCCCTATCATTTTTGTTTCCATTGCACGTTGCGCGCTCCTTAGTTTCATCTCTAGTTTTGTCGTTATTCTCCATGTTTCTGCACCGTACGTTGTTGTTGGTGGCTTGAGAAGAAAAGACGCTTCTTTCTGCAGCCCTTGAGGGGGCACGGCTAAGCGTCGTACCCGTACGTTAGTACTGGGAGAATGCAGTGATTGAATACTTTTCGCTTTAATGAGAGCGGTAAGTTTCCGGTCATGATTTCGTAATGCCTTCCGAATGCGCTCCAGCCCAGCCTTATTCTACGGAGAATTTCATTTTCCTGGGTAGGAGTTCCTGATATTAACTGTCCCAGATATACATATTCGTTTACACATTGTAAGGGTTCATTGTTGATTTGTAAGGGTTCATTGTTTTAAGGGTTCATTGTTGTTGATACTTTCTTCTCGTCGCAAAATCGCACGTTTAGTTCTTTTTCACAAGCTATACCATCATTTTTCATTTTTTTTAAATAAAAAATGATGGTATAGCTTGTGAAAAAGAACTAAACGTGCGATTTTGCGACGAGAAGAAAGTAGACTAAGCGAAAGGTTAGTTTTCATGGCAGACACACTTGCAGTTCTATTATAATTACGTAAGATGAAACGAACTGAATTTAATGAATTAATTAGGATATCAGTGGCAGGATCCCAAACAGCACATGAGCATTCTAGTTTAGGACGTATAATGGTAGTACAAAGAAGCATTTTTAGGGATGGAGGGGCAGTTGAAAAGTTACGGCGCAGGTAACCAAGCACGCGGTTAGCATTGTTAATAATGTAGTCGGTGTGAACATTCCAAGATAAGTTAGCAGAGGTATGCTCAGCTAGGTATCTACAAGAGTTAACCACTTCCAGGGGAACATTATTTAAATAATATGTATGCATGCTGTTGGTTCTTCGGGACACATCCATCACTTTACATTTGCCAACGTTTAGTTCCACTAACCAATTTTTACAACAATTAGCTACAGTAGTTAGATCTGACTGCATGTGGTTAGGATATTCTGCATTAGTTATTTCCAGAAAGATAACACAATCATCAGCAAATAAGTGAATGTTAAATGATAGAGAGGAAGGGAGGTCGTTGATATAAATGAGAAATAAGAGGTCCGAGCTCTGAACCTTGCGCTACGCCGGAAGTTACGCTTCGAAGTGGAGAGTTATGGCCGTTTGCGGTAACAAATTGAGTGTGATTAGATAGGAAGCATTCAATCCACTTCAGGATGTTAGTGTCAAGGTTCAGCTGCCTTAGTTTTTAAAGTAAAGCTTTATGACAGACCTTATCAAAACCTTTAGCGAAGTCTAAAAAATGCAATCTGCAAATGATGAACGATCGAGAATACGATGTAATTTATGCGTAAAGATTGCAAGCTGAGTTTCACATGAAAATGTTTTTCTAAAACAATGCTGAGCTGGTGTGAAAAATGCATTTGATTCAAGGAAGTTAGCAAGATGTTTGAAAATTATATGTTCGAGCAGCTTACAGCAACTACTTGAGAGTGAGATGGGGCGATAATTGGCTGGTAGATTTTTGTTACCTGATTTATGTAGTAGAACCACCTTCCCAATTTTCCATTGCCTAGGTTGAGCAGATGTATCCAGTCATTGCTGAAAAAGTTCGGTAAAGATAATAGAACTAACGGCGTTTGTATGTTTTAGAAATTTAGCGTTAATGGTGTCGTAACCAGGTGAAGAGTTTTGATTCAGGGAATCGATTAGTTTCGCAACGCCAGCAGTTTCAACTATCACTGGAGGCATAGCTGCGTAATCATACTGGCGAGTAGCAGGTAGGCGGTCATGACAGGACACGGAAAAATTTTGCACAAATGCGTCGTTATGGGTGGCAGCGCACTGTTCATTATGTATATGGTTGCCCAATGGGTTTTAAAGAGATATGTAATCATTGCGCAAGGGCTTGATTACACTCCAAACATTTTAACGTTAGTCATTAACAAAGATGCAAGCACTTTAGATAGAAAATTACATTTAGCGTCCTTTAGTCCTGTTACGTACGTGTCGAATGCGGACTTATAAGCGGACAAGCGTGTGCCAGGTGGCGAGTGTATTGTAGAACGATGTAGGCGTTGTTTGTGGTTGTGTAGCATCAGAATTGGAGGTAATGATGCGAGATGGGATGTACTTTTCAGTTCGTTCCTTAATATTTGCGGCAAACATGTCCCAATTGACCTGAAGCGAACGATTTTCGAAATCCGGCAAGAAAGTGTCCAGGAAATACAGTTAATTCGTTATTTATGGCTGTAAAGCTGGCTTTCTTGTAAATACGCATAGTTTTCCTGAGCTTACTGGCTTTAGGTGCAGAAAGAATAATTCAAAATGCAATTAGGCAGTGATCGCTTAAACCAGGTAAATGTGTAATCTCCGAAATTGTGTCGGGGTTGGATGACAAAACTAGGTCAAGGGTATTTGCGGCTTTAGAAGGTACACGTGTAGGCTGGGTTACTAGCTGTGACATGAAAAAACAGAGCACAAGGCTAGAAATTGCTTAACCTGTGTTGAAAAGGGAAAGAGTGAAGGCGATTGATGTTTCCAGCATATGTTTGGTAGATTAAGTCGCCCAGGAGTAGAATGGGAGATGAGGGAAAACGCGTGCGAACGAGATTAATGCTGTCGTGCAATTCATGTTAAAATGTAGGTGGTGCAGACGGTGAGCGATAGCATACGCCTATGATGAATTTTTTGTGACGAAAAGCTATGCAAGCACAGACGGCTCCTAAATCGTCGCTCGTATAAACCAAAGAAGACGGAATATCATTTGAAATTGCCAAAAGGACGCCACCTCCTCTACGCGCAGTACAGTCGCAACGATAAACACGGTATTGCACAGCACCGTGGAACAGTTCCGTATCGGTGACATGCGCAGGCAACCATGTTTCGGAAAGTGCAATGATTTTTGCAGAACATGCGTCGATTGCAGACGATAAAGAATTGTATTTATTGAACGCACTTCTGACGTTAGAATATGGACCCTTATATGGCCATATCTGCACAACTTGTAATATATCCGTATATGGGCCCTTAAATGACCATATCTGCGGGGCACTGCAGGCTACATGTGAGTGCTGAATACATATATAAACAAAAACAGAGCACAAATGCAAGATGGACCTTTCACGTGTGTATTTATTTTCCGGCTATGTTTTTATTCCTCGGAGTTGCCTTTTGTGTTATTGTTTCTCGGGTCGCTGAGGTTTGCGCCCAGGGATAAGATTACAAGTCTTCCACTGTAGTCGAGCTGGCACCTCGTAGAGAAGTCTTTTGTGCGAGCTGTAAATGGCAAAACACAATTGCAGCATGAAAGTAATGCTTATATATTCAGGGCCGATAAATAGCTCTAAAATATGTGCGGCTGATGATGCAATGACACAATATTGAAACGGGCACAGGGGTACGCTTGTATTGGGCTATATTTCAACTACGAGGAGATTAGCCGGTGCAGCCCCAATGGCGGACCGTCAGCCTGCGCCCCACTGCTACGCATCCTTTGTTCCTCTCGAGATCATCGTCTCCTTCCCTGTTCTTGCACCGTGACATCACCCCCGGCGGCAAAAGCGCCGACACGGCGCCAGCTGGCCTGCGGCCACGTGGTATGGCTTGAGACGACTGACGTGGACGACATCAGATGACACGGATGACGAGGATGCATCGGCAGGAAGTATTTTATACGTCACATCACTGAGTTGTCGGACAACGCGATAGGGGCCGGAATACCGCGATAGCAGCTTTTCCGAGAGGCCGACGTGCCTTGAAGGAGTCCACAGGAGGACGAGGTCATCCACAGAGAACTGGACATCAACGATGGCGGCTGTCATATAGAGATTTCTGTCGTGACTGGGACTCAGAAAGGACGGTCATGAGCAATGTGACGTGCTTGGGCTCCAAACAGATCGCGCACTTTCTGCTTACATAAGTCCCAGCTGGTCAACTCTTCGTGCGTGTCAAACCAAATGCGTGCGGATCCCTGGAGGTAGAAGAGAAGGTTTGGGAGCATCATCGCGGGGTCCCATCGGTTGTGCGCTGCAACTCGTTCGTACAAGCCAAGCCACTGATCCACGTTCTCGTTGGACTTGCCGGAAAAAGTTCCAGGGTCACGAGGGTGAGTAAGGACAACTGAGTGTTGCGGCGTCGAGGATGCTGACGACGCCGATGCTGGCGCCGTGTTTGATCCAGAGGCCTGGTCGTCGATGGGCATTGTAGAGCGGTTGATCACAAGTCCGCTGCGGAGTTCCGTCTATTTTATATGTATACATGGATGCATTCACGCAGGCGCCAAGCACAACAATAAGAAAACATCGGAGCAGGCCCATATCGTTAAACCGTCCTGCATGACCGTGACTACGCAATGCGCTGGTCGATATGCAAAGCACCTTACAAGCAGTTGCTCAATTATTATTTCAGTTTACTTCCTTGCACTTAGAGGCGAAGGGAAGGGAGATGGTTGTCTCTGTTTGGTCAAAAACAATTCATGGCAATTAAGCTACAGCTGTCACGTAGGAAAAAAAACCACTGTTTTTCTCAACGACGTGATTAGCTTGGTAATCAGGTGAGGCCGGTTGTCCGAAAAGGCATCAAATATATGAACATAAAGCACTGTCATTGACAGCTGAACCAGTAAGCATGTTTATACATTATTACAATAAAGCAACTGTCTTTTGATGTGTAGGAACGTCTGGGTGTATTGTAACCTCTCCGAAATAGTGTGTGGCGTGCTCAATTTGGTAAATAATAAATAAATGCGGATAGCATCTAAAATGCGGCCACACCGTGTTATGCTCTATATAACGCTTTCAGCTGCTTCTCAAGCAGCATGCAGTTCCAGCCTCATGGCTTCGTGGCAAACGCACCAGCAGCTGTCTCAACAGCTGGCTGGTGCCACATTTCGCGAATAAGCTGTAATAACGAGAATTCACTACTGAAAGGGAGGAGGAGGGACCCGTAAAACTAACGGAATTTCAGCACCGACCTTTCTAAGACATCTTAAAGAAAAAAAATCTGCAAATGATAGCGTATCTAAGCTCGGTACATCTGTTGGGTGATCTTCGATCTCGCCACAGAAGAAAATAGTGCATTTGGCGTATTTTTACAGCGCCGCTAAAGCCCCGCCACGGCGGTCTAGTGGCTATGGTACTCGGCTGCTGATCGTACTGTCGCGGGATCGAATCCCGGCAGCGGCGGCTGCATTTCGATGGAGGCGAAATGTTGAGGCCCGCGTACTGTGCGATGTCAGTGCACGTTACTCTCCGGAGCCCTCCACTACGGCGTCTCTCATAATCAGAGCTGGTTTTGGACGTTAAACCCCACATAACAACAAAGTGAAAAAGAAGAAAATATATATACAGAACGTACTCGCAGTAAAACTTATGTATACAGCACATCCAAAAAAAATGTGACAAAAGCGACGAAAGGCGAAGCATGTGCAGGAGCAATTTAGGGATTCGGACACATATATACACATATATACACTAAAGCGTGATGTGATTTCGTTGATGAACAGAATACAATGTAATAAGTTAAAATGTATGAAAATCTCAGATCGCGTTATGCTTATCCTAATTGACAGTAGGAGCAATAAGAAGTCTTTGGTGCTTCTAAGGATTTTTCAGCATTTACTCTTCAGCTATCGATCAAGGCAGGTGATTCCACTCTTCGATTGCCAGATGAAGAAAAGAAAAACGAAGCTTATGAGAAATGTGTTATGATTTAAGGCTGCCAGTGAGACACGTATATGTTCTTGCTTACCATAACGATTGGACTACTTTTTGTTCGCGAAAGTACACAGCGTACACACGAGCGCTAGCTGTGGCAGCGCTTCCCCCGATGCATGAAATCTGTTCCACGTGCACGCAGAAAAAGTGAGGGGCGTTCTCCAAGGGTCCCGCACACTGTTCCGAGTAAAAATGCAACGTTCTTTGCGGAAGAAAAAACCCGGGGTGGGGGGAGGGGGGGGGGGGGGGCGTAGAGGGGCTCTTTTTTGTCGTTTATATTTTGGCAGGTCTTTTGGAGTCTTTTGAGCAATGGTTGGGTCAGCTGTAGAAAGAGTAGAAGCAATAGCCCTCTTTCGCGCCGCCCGCGGATAAGATGAGGTGAAGAAAACAAAAATAATAGTAAGGAACGTTGCTTACATATTCTAACAATCATTCATTTATCTATAAATTACAGTGAACATGCAATCTAGGCGCTTATTGGGGTAAGCTGGCACAGGTTTGCATTATAGCACCACTATATTGAGCACGTATATAAAATTGCTTTTGGCTTTTGCTACTGCAACGTGCACCAAACAATAATAGTTCCGCTTGATACATCGTTTTTATGCAGATCATAATTAGGTCGTGCTTAGGTAAATCGCGTATTAATTGAAATTATGATGCCACGAGAAAGCAGAACTCACCAACAACCCTCCCTTAGTGTCTTTTACCATTTACACTTCGTGTTTACTTTCTGCATTGATTTCTTCTGTAATTACTAAGTTCCTGGATATATATATATATATATATATATATATATATATATATATGATATATATATATATATATATATATATATATATTATAGTAGTGACAATGTATGACATGCGCCCCAACGCCTGGATGCGGAAGACGACGATCGGTGGTTGTTACCCACGCTCTTGCGCGCGCTCGCCTGGACCCAGATCTACCCTTCGTGCTAGCGGTCTGTAAGGCAAGGTCGCGGCCTGCTTGAAGACCAACATCCACATTTTAAGTGGTGGAGGTGCTGGGAGTGCTCATCGTTCATCCTGGAACTTCGCAGCCAGACGCTACGGTCGCCTTTGATCATGGTTTGACCAGCTCCATCGCAAGCGGCTCCCGCACCAATGATGATCTTATGTGCTGGCGCGACTCACAGCGCGATCCGCCTGTATTCAGCGGCGCCGACGACAAGGACTCGAGGATTGGATTGCCGAATACGAACGGGTAAGCTCCTGTGACAAATGGGACGGCCGCGCCAAGCTCGCAACGTCCCTTTTACATCACTGATGTAGCTGCTCTCTGGTATAAAAACCATGAGAACGAAATAATGGACTGGTCGACCTTCACGACAGCCACCACAGAGGCATTCGGTCGTCCATCAGTGCGTCGACTTCGCACGGAACAGCGCTTGCGTAGTCTAGTCCAGCGCAGAGAGGAGATGTTTACGAGCTACATCGAAGATGTTCTCTCCCTTCGCAAGTGCGTCCACCCATCTTTCGCAGAAGCAGAAAAAATAAAGGATATAATGAAAGGAGTCCGACGACGATGCGTCTCAAATGCTCGTGGCAAGGTACCCACAGACGGTAGCCGACGTGATACAGCCCTGTCAGTCATACGACGAGCCGCGAAAGCAGAGTGCCTCAACGCGCCGAGCTGTTCAAGATCAACCAGAATTTGCACCCTTGCCAATGACGTCGCTGCTGATCACACCGCTCTACTGCCCCACATCAAGCAGTTCATTCGTGAAGATGTTGCACGCCAGCTGTCGCTTGTCGCCCACACACCTCAGCCGGTGAGTTCGTCTTTGGACCCGCCTCTTCGCCGTGTCATCGAGACGCAGGTCGCCCAGGCACTACCACCTGCCCCTGCGCCTGTTGCTACACCTCTGACCTACGCTTCGGTTGTTGCCAGGCAAGCCCCACCTGTCCCTGGCGCCTACCAGACCACGTGTCCCTTGTACACGTCGCCGCCACCCTCACGCACGGTGCCATATTCCTCTCCGGCCCCCGGACCAACCAGGCCTAGCCCATGGCGCACCAGCGATAACCAGCCCATATGCTTCGCGTGTGGCTTTGCGGGACATGTAGCCCGGTATTGCAATCGTCGCCGCTTCCGATATCAAGACAGTATGGCCTCCAACCTATCCAGCTCACCATTCGCACCGAGCTCCTCCTCCAGTCGCCGAGTCCTCATTCTACACGCCGCCTCTTGGCTCATACCGCTCGTTCTTCTCCACGTCGTCGATCCATCTCACCGATGCTTCGTCGCCCTAGCCCCGCTCGAGAGGAAAACTGACAGCCGCAGTTCCAGAGGCAAGAACTGCGACTTCGTCTAACTGTCCAAGAACCTCATTTGTTTACCCGCCAACGAAATTGATGTTTTAGTAGAAGGGTGCTGTGCGTGCGCTTGTCGATACAGGAGGCTTTGTTTCTGTAATGAGTGAAGAACTTTGCCGCGATTTGAGAAAAGTGACCACGAAGAATTTCCGACCTTTCTCAGCGAACAGCGACCTCGCATCACATCAAGCCTACCGCCCAGTGCACAGCCCGATGAAATTATTCAAAATGAATGTATGCCGTTAAATTATCGTCCTTCCCCGCTCTTCCTACTACGTCATCCTAGGATGGGATTTTCTCTCCGCACATAAAACTCTCGTAGACTGCTCTCGTGCCGAACTTATATTGTCGGACGCCGTGCCCTGAGCTGGACGACCACAGTGCCCCTAAAATGTGTTGCCGCAGCCGACGTCCCATTGCGCCCGTGTCTGCCGTTCTCGTGCCGGTATTTTAGCCTGCCGTCACTGTTCTATTTTACCATCCGCAGCTTCTGCTAGCGCCGAAAATTTGTCCTCCCGTTTGCTGTAATTACCTTCTGCAGTGGTTCTCGGCAATCTATGCGTGCAATGTCTCTGCATGTCCCGTTACTTCTGCTGCGCGGCGAGTATCTGGGGAGCTTCGAGACATTTGACTGCGTCTTCGAGAATGCAGTGCTTAGCGACACACATAAGACATCGCTCAGGATAGCAAATGGCAAGTACCGCCATTTCATCAAGTAATAGCACTCCTTGTTGCTTCAATATACACTTGTCAAATGGAGCCTTTAAGCTGTTAAAGCAGGCTTTTGCTACTCCCGTGATGACAAAACGAAAGCAACCACCTTCTTAAAGTTTTCCAACATTTGGACGAAAATTGACGATAACAAGTTTGTTGACAGAAGTTGCCAATAATCTTGTTATCTGATGTTCGTACACCTTTTTTATTTATTTATTTATTATTTATTTATTTATTTATTTATTTATTTATATTTATTTATTTATTTACAAGATACTGCAGGCCCGACTGGGGCCCTAGCTGGAGGGGCAAAAGTGAACTCAAAAGGATACTACATAGACACTTTTACATACAGTGCATTGAAAAACAAAAGACAGTGTCTAATTAGTACAGCAAAGCACGAAAGTAATAGCACTTTGAGTATCGCCAAAGAAAGGACCATAAGTAAAATAATCCAACATCAATCCTGAGGACTTTCAAATATTTTTATGCTTTGCACTGCTGGTATTGGCAGCGAGTTCCGCTCGTTAATTGTGGTTATCTACAATTAACCAATCAAACACGCAATAACTACTAGTTAAAAATAACTACTAGAACATATCACGTGACACTGCTGTAAGTAATTTTGGCAGAAACATGACACGTGACATTTTGTTACGCTCTTTTGGAAGGACCATGTCACGTGATCACCCAAATCCCGTAACACAATATCACGTGACCTGTTTCTCCCGAAATGACGTAAGGCAATGTCACGTGGCATGTTGCCCCGAGGTCACATAACAAAATATGTTCTTGCCAAAACCAAGTAACGTAACGTCATGTGTTGCCACAAAAGTCACGTTACGCTATGTCATGTGACATGTACCCCCAAATCACATACACAATGTCTAGTGACATGTACTTGCCTCATTCGCGTAACGTTGTGCCACATGACATGTTTCCGCCAACATCAAGTAACCAAATGTCAATTGACACGCTTCGCCAAAGTGACGGAACGCAGTATCATGTGGTATTGCATGAGCCTGGCTAATTACGGCTAGCTTAAACAGCTTCGCTCCTAAAAGTACAAATAAGTTCCCTTATGTCTTTCTTCGCTCATTGGCTGTTATCTTCATGAAATTGTGCCTAGCATAAAGCGAGCCCCTGTAATTTCCCCTATCAGAGCGTGGGTCTCATTCTGGTAGGCTTGGTGCCTTCAGGGAGCATGCAGGGGTTTATTTGGCAGCGGGATCTCGTAATATTATCCCGTACTAAGTCACTCCTTCTGGCAAAAAAAGAGGGCTCCACACTCGCCACCATTCCTACGAAGGGGCTGACAAACACTCCCAGGAGTAAATGTACAGTAAAATGGCCTGCGGTTCCCACGCATTGTGGGAGTCGGTGGCAAGCGGAGCAGGCACCGAGGAAGTTGCCCGACGAAATGTTTGGCACTCGGCAAAGTGTGACAAGTAGGATCGATATCTTTGTCCAAAGCACATGAGCATACGCATTCTTAACGTGGGCTAACAGGATCGTCGACAGCACCGTGGCGACTATATGGTAACTCATGCTACGACGTAACGTAATTCACGTTAGTCTAAAGCGCACACACGTCTGTTTAGCCGAAAATGCATTATACAATGCGTTGAGGTGCTTATCATAAGCGTCCTTGTTGAAGTATTGCTACGGGATCGAGAAAGTTGCACAAGAGCATACCGAATGTCAGCAGAAAATATGCATTGCGGCGGGGTACTTATCACACATTAGAAACTCGGTTCACGTTACACAAGCACCATCGTTATAAATGCTGGTCCAATAGGTTTATTTACGCTACATACCGTTAATCATGGCGTAGATGAAGGGTATATCATGAAGTGACACAAAATTTAGTCATTCGTGTTCTCCATACATTCATACTTTACCTCCCAAATATTTCGGTATACCAGTTGAACGAGGCGACCAGGAGAGCAATGGGACTCAGGCGGCCAGGTAGATACATACGGTCAAAGTGACTTAAAGGGCAACTCCGGCGAATTTTCATTGTCCACTCATCTCAACAAAACTTTCGGTCTATGTTCTCCTCGGTACCGCTATAATTTATGCCAAGCTAGAGTGTACTTCTAGTACACTCTAGCCAAGCCAAGCGTTGCAAGCCATTCAGTTTTCCTAAAGATGAGTTTTACAAATCTTTAGCAGATTTCCGCGCGAGCCACCCTGTGTTTTTGACGTCATTACCTGCAACGCTGCCTTCCCGAACAGGCGAGCCGCCTAACGCAAAACAGCGATACTTAAGCCCTCAAATCATCGCTGTCGAGTTCGGAAGTGCTCAATACCTCGTTGGATCACATCGCGACTTTTATTTGTGTGGC
Organism: Hyalomma asiaticum; assembly: GCA_013339685.2. Lineage (NCBI taxonomy): Eukaryota > Metazoa > Arthropoda > Arachnida > Ixodida > Ixodidae > Hyalomma > Hyalomma asiaticum. Next base: position 59,225,690 of record CM023490.1, on the reverse strand, counting down.
AATAGCTACAGCAGCTTCATATTTCTGATAGCGGGGAAGCTGTGACGTCATCGCATACCCTGCACGAAGCGTCTACCCGTTTCGGCTTCGCTTTGAACGCACCGTTGATTCGGTTATTGAAAACGATTAGTGAATTACTGAGCAAACTGACCGACCCTGGCTACTTTACAGCTATCAGTACTATTGAAAAGGAGCGATATCAGAATAAGGCGGAAAAACCGCCGAAGTTCTCTTTAATGTTCATTAAATGTTTCGCATTTAATACCAAATAAAGTGAACGATGGAACGACCGCCGCCGTTGCTCACTTCGGAGTCGTCGCAAGCCTGATGCGAAACGTCTCGGTAGAGCTTCCCTCTGCGGCTGGTGCGTTCTTTCGTCCACTTTAGTCCTTTTGATTTATGTCATTACTATCCCACAGCTAATTACTACAAATAATTTCCCAAATGCCTTCATTGGCCTCATTCTGTGTTAGCATCATGAGGTTACGAGAGCTTTTGCAAATACATAATGATGTTTTGCAGCTTACTGAAAAAAAAGCAACGATAAAGAATGTAATAGATTGTATGGCTGCGTATCTACAAATGCGTACGAATGCGTAGTAGTTTCATAAAATATTTGAATTTTAAAGAGATCAATACATTTGTACCTTTTGTTAAAGGTAGTTGCTACTACTACGGGCTGTACTTGGAGATGGTCAAACTGTAGAGAGTATGTGTCCATGCGAGAGGTGGAGATGTGACGTCAAGCCTCAACGATATTTGTGGAAGGGTAAGACATGCATTCAAGAAATTGGGATTGGCATTTGCTTTATTGCTTGTTCAAATGAAAGAAAAGGAAAGGACTGACATAAATGTGCATTATTGGTATAGCACAAAAGTGAAACGCGTTCTCACAGACGCACATGAATGTCATTGGCTTAGAGCGTCTTGTGGCATACCTGCGTAATGGTATACGCTCGGCGATGAAATTGCAAGGCGGGACATGCATTGGGTATTGTGGCATGAGAAGCTCTTCCAGATAAAATTTTGCGCATCAGGAAACCGCACACCGTTTCTCGACAAGTAGCACTCAAGCGAAAGTTGTCGAATGAGTCGAAACTGGGATACTTTTTGGGAGATACTGCACCACACGCGCCTATAAGCCCTACGCAAATCCACCATAACCCTTTTGTGGCTCAAAAGGACATGTTGAGATAGATGGTTCATTTCCTTTTAGCTGTCTTATGTGTCGACAGTCTTCGCAGGTCAGATTCTTTCGTGCGTTAACCTCGCCGCTGTGTCAGTATGCCGGTCAAGGTTTCTTCCCTACTGCATCAAGCGGAAGTTTGCGCCAGTGTGTATTCTGCCTTGTCTGTGCCCCGCTAATTTAGCGCCATACCTATTCCTTCCGTGGCGACGTGCATGCTTGTATACCCAATTTTTATTTGCCATTCCTGTCGACTAGAGGAGAACAAACACGGTGTCCATTGACTTATGGATGAATTCTACCTTTCTAACCAATAATACGTTTTCTGTTAACATCGGTGTGCTGTTTCAGGGCAGCAGCGCTCATTTCTTTAACGTTCTACCATATTCTACGGGCTGTGTATGGACTCGCATTCCGAGAGCAACATCAAAATGATCAATTTGGTTTGCTCCTCATAAATATTATGTTTACCAAAATGGCAGATGTATTTCCAGACTAATATTGATTTCTACGTAAGCCAAAGTCAGACTTTGCCAGACTCATCAGTATTAAATATTTATCGATTGCTATTGTCAAACAAGTACTAAACAGTACAGATCGACATATAACGACCGCCTCTTTCATGCAGTGGAATATGGAGCGCCTTCAGCTCAAGCTGAACAAAAAAAATGCTCCTGGACACTCGATCGTATTCCCGCCTGAAGGGTAGAAAGCACAAACATTCACAAATGGTGAAACCGTGCAAGCGAAGCCTAGCGGATTGTCAAGATTGTTCGTCATCTTAGGGTCCGCTGCATTCAAAGGCGCACGGATTACTGATTGGCCACCGTCTTGTGGCTCTGCTTTGCTCGCGGCGTCCTGCTGGCGGGTTGCTTGGCCAGAGTTATAACTATTTGGTCTTCCTATGCAATGTGTGTGACAGCCGGTTGAGTTACCTGCAATACATTAGTGAGCCAAGTAGAGGCGCTACTTGCCTCACTCAATTTGAATTCAGTTCAACCAGTTGGATTCGCACACGCTCGGCTATCGGAAAGTTTGGTCAGGTCTCGCACTTTGATCCCGGAAAGTTACAAGGCACAACACTTCACAGCACCGTGCCTCGTGCTGCGCCAACATCTACGTGACATATAGCCGTCGGCGTCGTTACCTTCCATCGGCGATTGTTCAGCCGCTTTTTCAACGAAAAAAGCAGAAGGAGATGTAGCGACACCAATAACGCATGTCGAAGCTACAATACATTGGCCACGAGGCTTCAAACACTAATCCGACCTTGCAGACAAATCACAGAATAATACAGGTTCGTCGGGAATGAAAATGTAGACATCGTGTTGCACTGATAAGCTAAGCTTCACTGGGACTGCCCAAATGATCAGTGTCGTTGTTGTTTTTTGTGGGGTTTTACGTCCCAAAACCAGTTCTGATTATGAGAGACGCCGTAGTGGAGGTCTCCGGAATTTCGACCACCTGGGGTTCTTTAACGTGCACTGACATCGCACACACACGCCTCACCATTTCGCCCCCATCGAAATGCCGCCGCCGCGGCCGGATTCGATCCCGCGACCCTCGTATCAGCAGCCGAGTACCTTAGCCACTAGACCACCGGGGCGGGGCCAATGCTCAGTGTCAGCGCTTTTTAGTGCTATGAGGAAGTGCTTCGCGTCAGCGCTCCTAATCGTGGTTCCACCGCAGTTAGCAGCGCAAAAAAGATTGGAAAGGCGTTCAGGACGGATATAAGGCTCATTTGTGCCACTGCTTGTACGTGGGTCCATGGTATAGTGGGTAGAATATCATGCATTCACCGTTGCTGACGGAGAGCTTGTCAGTTCAAATTCGTGTTTCAGTGATGCTGTTTCTACGTAGTTTTCTTCGTCAGATGTTTGTGTGTATTCTTTCCGACGACATTTCCCATACGAAATTCACGTTGGTTGGACGCAGTAATAAGACACTTGCATGTTAAAAACGAATAACGTACACACGCCGCAACGAAAAATTGACGGCAGATCCACGAGGTGAATGATGATGAGATTGGGCGAAGCTCCTGGAAGTAATCATCGGTTAAACCGTGAAATTTCTTCCGTTAATTCGCCCGATAAAAATGACGTGAAACGATTGATTAAATGTTTTATCAAACTTTCATTATGACCGCTTGTGGTCGGTGAAATGTAAGCTAAGTGGTTCTTGCACTGGTTGCAGATGAAAACCATTGCTTTACCTGGCGTCTTTCGTTAAGCAGCTGGCGTCTTTTCGTTTTGCTTTAGAAACATCTGGCGTCTTTCGTTAAGCAGCTGGCGTCTTTTCGTTTTGCTTTAGAAACATCTGGCGTCTTTTCGTTTTGCTTCAAAACATCTGGCGTCTTTCGTTGGTTTATTTCATCAATCAACGCCGTTTTGAACAAAATTTTATTGTTTAATCACGCACAGTAGAATCTCACCAGGCACTACCTTGGAGGTAAACAATGGCTGCTACTGGAATGAGAGACAGCAGAAGTCGGCTTTTGACACTTCTACTTCTACTAACGTTTCCTACTGGAACATGCCAATGGCTGCTAATGGGGAATGAGAGAGAGAAGAATTCGGCTTTTAGTTAACGCGCACGCTGCGAATTTTTTTTATTGTTCAACAACGCACAGGAGAAATCTCCCACCGGCACCACCTTGGAGTCAAAGCGTAAGACTGGTTACGCACTACGACTACGACTACGACGAGGGACGAACGGTGCCGCTTTAAGGAGCTTCGCCCCTAAAAGCGCCGCTGCAGATGGAAGCGTACATCCATTATGAGAGGCGCCGTAGTAGAGGGCTCCGGAAATTTCGACCACCTGGGGCTCTTTAACGCGTAATGGCATCGCACAGTACACAGGCCTCAACAGTTCGCTTCCATCGAAATGCAGCTGCCGCGGCCGGGATACGATCCCGCGAACTTCGGGTCAGCAGCCGTCTGCCATAGCCACTAGCCCACCGTGGCGGGGCGTTTTGCTGCATCTTGTTGCGTGTGACTGTTTCCTGCGTTTGAAGCTTGCAAAGCCTGCAAAGTGCCACGTATTTGACCATGACAGGGAAATTAGCATCCACCCGTTTTGTAGCACAAGGACAAGGAAATCCATACGGATTTCACAGAAATGAAAGCTTCCTAGTTGCCGAAAAATTCGTCCTGGTCCGGGTTCGAACCCGGGACCATCGCCTGTCCGGGGCGCTCGCTCTGCGAATTTAGCTAACCAGCAGGCCAGCGAATGACAGCGCGAGGGCGAATCCATCGACAACTCGAAGCACATGGGCGTTTCCCTTTCATAAACGTTACTCCACCTTGCGGGTTTCCGCAGAACTCATTTGCCACGTATTTGACCATGATGACTGCAAGGCTATGCCGACGGAAACACTTGCGGCGGTGACATAAGACTTTTTTTATTAAAAACTGCCGTCTAGGACTCACCATGTAGGTGTCTCCAGAACCTCGTCTCTTAAGTGACCGATGAAGAGGAGCTCAAAGCTGCCCTTACGCAAGGAACACGTAACGTTGCATCACGAACTTATTATTCTGGAAATTCTTCACTGCCGACATAGCGTTGGAGGTGCGCTATAAGCGCCACCTAGAACGCCGAGTCAACCATTCGCCAGTAACTGTAGTTGCATTCACAGGAAAGGAGATCTCCGGAAGTACTCGTGCACTCCCGCTGCGTGCGTCACTGCAGGACTCATCTTCCCTGTGGATGGACAGATCATTTCAAGCAGGAGGGGCAGGCTTGCGGACAATAACGTGACTTGCTGTGTTCTTCCCACTATACTTCTTCATGCTGAAACAGCACAGTATTTCATGGGAAAGCTTGAAAAGCAAAACAGACAAGCACTTTCATCACGAAATCATACCAACTTCCCCAAACATCCATGGTGACGAAATTTTTTGCCTATACACACGAGAAGCAACATCAACTGTAATGAAGGGAAGCCGTTACATCTGGCGGAACTGCGTGCTTTTGAAATTTTTATGCATTTTGTGATTTCAAACGATCACATGAAGGACTAACTTACTTCGTGAGGTGTACCCTGTAACATTATAGGGGAACTTCCTGTCATATTTCGGTATTTAACTCGGAAAATAATATCTTTCGCCCAAAACTGGCCCATGGTTTCACCAACTGACCATTGCTTACAGTAGACGATCTAAATATTTTGACAATATGCCCGACTAGCAAGAGGATATCTATTTACAAGATATATTGTATAATGGGCTGCAATACTGAATCAATGACAATAGTATCCAATTCTGGATAATTTATCAAATGTTTCAGTGGTGACATTACTTGCAATATGAATTGTTCATCAATAGTTTTACACGCGTTAGTTCTTGTCACTATCGGTAGGTTCAAATAAACTACAGTACTATGGACATTCCACTTAGCGATAGTTTTGCATCACTGCTAGAACAAGGGCTCGCGGAAAAGTAGGAGATATCGTACTTTTCCACATTGTTGATTGTAATTAAAAGCTACACAGAGGATTTTCGCGAAATCAATTGCAAGATGAGAAGATCCTTCTTTTCTTTTTTCAATTTAACGTCCCCATTTGACGCTCTTTGGTTTATTATGGCATGTACATCCATATGTACACAGTCAACAGCAAAAGTCTGTGGGGTCCGAATCATCCGGAGAACCTATTTAGCTTCGCAGCATATCCTCGAAACAAATATGTCAGTCGCTACGGGTATTTGCGATGTACACGCTGTATCTTTTATTCGAGGCTATGTTCAGAGACTGAGTAGTAATATATGGATTTTCGGACAGTTTTGCGTCCCGTAAACTATTGCTGCTGACTGTGCATCAGTACGCGTGCACGGATACATCTAGAAGCATATGTGCGTGCTCCATTTTTACGGAGGGGGTGTCACATTTTGTGTTTGTTTTCCTCTTGCGCCTTCATGTTTTATATTGCCAGCCATCTAGTGGATAAGGCATTCGGCTACTCATCGAAGTTCAAGGGATCTAGTCCGGGCCGCGGCGGCTGCATTTTCGATAAAGACGAAATGCTGAAGCCCCCTGTACAGTGCAATGTCTGTGCGCGCTAAATAACTCCAGGGGGCGGAAATTTTCTGGAGACCTCCACTACGGCGTCTCTAATAAGCAAATCGTGGTTTTCTGGCGTAAAACTCCAGAAATCAATCATTCGTGTCTTATGTTGCTCCTAAGTCAAAGCTTGCCTGTTTTATATGCAGCATTTTACGGCTTTCTGGCGCAATTGCGCTTGCGTACACACCTGCACAAAGCAGGGTGCGGGATTCCTCATAGCTGGCTTACTTATAATAGCATAGCGGTTTTTGTGAGAATCAGGTCTCGCCGACGAAATCGCCTGGTCGAAGTTGTTTAGGGAAAAGAGGATATCAATAATCAATCACTGCCTTATTGATTCGTAATGAAATGCACAAAATAAGAGTATACGGAAGGAGCCCCATGATGCAAACTCTGTGGGAACCTCCTGCACATGAAAACATCAGTGTACGTTCGGAAACATTAAAAGCAGGACGGATGCGATTACACAGACATATATCAGATATGGGATATATATGGGTATATGGGTATAAGTGAAATAGATAGAAACAATATCAAAACGCAGAAAAAATAAGAAAAGAAAAGAAAGAATATACGCTTGAACGGACAAATTCTGGTGTGCATAGTTGTTGTCTATAGGGAGTATTTCCCTGGGCTTCCATCAAATTGACAAGGCGTGCCTTTCTTCTGGATTCTCCTGTACCTTTCATGGACCCCTGATTTACTTTTGACTACCTGGCCAGTTTAAATATACTGGGCAAACAACTTCGCCTGGAACTCATGCTGCATTGGAAACTGTTCCGAGTACTGAAGGATAACTTGCTTGCTGATCTCGCATTGTCGAGGGAGTTAATGAACAGACCGTTAAGAACGATCTCTTCATCGATTTAGGCGTTCATCTTCTCCTGAGTCCTTCTTCTAGTTTGGATTGTGCAGATATCTACAATGTTTGGGCTAGAATGTATTGTTCTGTGCTCAAGGGTAATCATACTCTGTGAAGCTAGAAATGTCGGATATCCAAATTGGTAGAACTGTTCACGTGTGAATGCAGCCGATGCTCGCTGCCCGGGAATAGTTGCCGAGTGTGACATTAAGTTGGCATTTTGTATTCCCTTTCTGTTACTGACTTCTCAATACTGTAGGTCATAAAATGTTGTAATTAATGTGAAAACCATTCCTTCAAAATTATATTGGCAATACTGCCCAAAACGGCAGTATGAAATACGTTGCATACGTCGGCGCTTTTGTGAAGTCTCTCACGCATCTACCACACCACGGACAGCACCGGCTTATAGCGGTGTCACTGCATGATGCTGTTTTTCTACATTTAAGCCATCCATTGAATAATTATTGCCTAATATTCCCAAGGTCCTATTCTACAATGACAGTGTCTTGGTGCAATTTCATCAAAGCTATGATAGGACTCCTAAAGTTTAGTACACAGGCATTTAAGAATTTTCTTCATTAAGATGCAGCTGCCGTAGCTGGACCCATTAGGCACGCACACTGATGCTAATAAGAAACTACTCGTTCATGTTCTCAAATCTCCTAGAACTTAGCGCATTGTCTCTCCTAATAATTGCAGCAACATTGTATGTTTGTGTTCCAATTTAACCAATACTGAAAGTGCAAAACATCTCTTTTGCTCAACCAGATGCACTCCATATGATGCCTCATTTCAAGGTTATGATTTACCGTATCCAACTGCTGTGGCAACGTTTACAAATGAGTCTTATGAGGAAACATTTCTCTCGAATACGTATGTACAAATAAAATGACGGTAACCCTGCAGCTACCTGGCCTTGAATGTTTTCCTATAGAGCATATTTGCTTCATGTAAGTGTTAACAGGCAAAATTTATGTTTGCGAGAAAATAATGGCTCAGGAATCATTTGCACAAAACGGTGAATATATTGATATGTTGTGACTACTTGCAAAATACTGTATACCAAACATACTCCGTGAAGTACAAGAACTTTACATAAACTGAAGCGCTTTATGATAAAATAGGGCAGGACTTACAGGCACGAATACAGGAAATTCAAACCACAGTACACAAACGCCACAACACAAACACTAAAAAGGAATTTTTTGTGTCTGTGTCTAGGTTCGGTGGTAGCGTTGTGCTACCACGTAGCACAGCACCTGTCACAAATATAAGCACGCAATTTAAACAATTCATGTGGCAATATTTACAGTCAAACTGTATGTGGCTCTCGCAAATCTCTCATCCGCAAGCGAAACCCTAACGCGGGTATGACCAAATCCTATGCGGGTCAGCCACACTCGACTGATTCAACGTAAAATTTTGCAGCCCATGCCGACGCGGTGCTCGGGTGCCAATATTCCGTTAGGACCGGCAGCAAATCTTCACATTCACCTTTGCATCACTAATCTGTAATAATAATAATAATAATAATATAATAATAATAATAATAATAATAATAATATGTAGTAACCAGTGAAGATTCGTTCACTCAGTTCGCTCTGGAAAAGTTTCGTCTGAAGAGCCACATCGTCTAACTTATGACGTGAGTGGCCTAACCGCTGCTTTCATAAAAGCGTACATGTGGTGACATTACCATCTGGGTATATAACCTTCGGTGTCATTCGTGTCCAGGCCGGGACATCTACCGGCGTGCCGTCCCGGCGTCGTTCTTCTTCTTTCTTCCTTTCGGCTTTGACTCTATTGTTTGAGCTCTTTTTGACAGAGAGACGAGTTACCGTTCTCCACCTTAATATCAATCCTCTCGTATGGGTAAGTCCCGTGTTGTGGGAGATCATGAGGAGCAACGCGCCAGTCAGGTCGCGTTGCTCCTTGGCCCATCAGAGAATGCGTGCGCGTATGTGTGTGTGCGTGTAATAGAGAGCACAGGAACATTACCACCTGATAACACCACCTGTGCGCAAGAAAACGAGGATGTTCGTGCTTACGAGCCAGCGTTTCAGTTTTATCGGTGCTGTGCTGCCCGATGGACCTCCCGAGCTGACCTTACACTTACAAGATGCTTATGAAAATGCATATTTAATGCATCAAAATCCTTCATGTACAATATTATGGAACTCTGTTATCAGGGAACCTTATTTCAAACGCTTCGATAACCTTTGAAACATGATGTATTTCTTGGCGAAGAAGAACACTTCGGCATTTCGTCTGCCTGCCTGACTGTCCGACCGTCTACGTTTTTGCGCTGTTGTCGGTATTTCGGTGACAGCATTTGCCTAGTTTTGCGCGGCATGACATCAGGGCACGGTGAACATGAATGACATTCGATCAGGTCGAGCATGCAATGAAGCGGGTTATACGTCTTAGCACTGTAGCTGTTTCCTACCTTCCGATATGCCGGAGTAGCCATCACATAGGCTTAATGACGTGTACGAGGCCCTCAAATGTTCAGCTAAAGTGCGCGAGCGGCGACCTTTTCGTGTGGCAGCGCCGTATCACCGAACACGGTTCCACAAAGGTTGAGGCTAAGCGCATGCCCACAAAGCACGTTCAGCTACGGTCAGAACCACTCCGCCAGCTCTGTGGTATCGATGAAGTGGAGATGGAGGTAGGTGAAGGGCAAGGGCGGAGTGACCGCGTTCGTTGCCGCGGCGCTGGTGAAGAATTTCCTGCAATGTCGAGCATGGCAGATTTATTCTGCCGTTTCTGCCTCCAAATTCTTTCCATGGTGGAGCAAGCGAAGCACACTCACGAAGTAGGAGCTTGAAGACATCCGTCGTGTGGCCCGATAGACGGCAGGGAGCGCACACTGACAAAGGTACGATTCCACGATGT
>CM023490.1:59166614-59215586 GCA_013339685.2 Hyalomma asiaticum | reverse complement strand
CCGACCCGGCGCGTCTATGGAGACCCTGCGGAAGGCGGGTGTAACGTTGAGCCTCGAGACATGGACGACGTCACGTGGTAGCAGACCCGACGCGTAGCGGGATCGGCGGGTGCAATTTCATAAGTGACCTCTGTCACTTGTCGAAGGACAGGTACGGTAGGGGCCTGAGTATCGAGATAGCAGCTTCTCAGAAAGTCCGGGACGTCGTGTTGGGGACCAAAGAAGAACGAGCGAGTTCGTAGGAAAACGTTCGTCACGATGGCGCTGGTCGTAATGTCGCTTCTGGGTCTGTTGGGACGTCGTTAGTCTGCGACGGGCAAGCTGACGGGCATGATCAGCGCGGGCAATCGCGTCACAGAGTAAGAAGTGTTCGAAGGTGGAACTGGTGGAAGGGACGTGTCCAACGGCAAAGTTGGTTCACGGCCGAACAGGAGGTAGAACGGGGAGTATCCAGCAGTGTCGTGGCGAGACGAATTATATGCAAAGGTAACGTATGGTAGGCAAGTCCCAATCGAGATGGTCATCCGACACGTACTTAGAAAGCATGTCGGTCAGGGTCCTGTTCAGGCGCTCCGTGAGGCGTGGTCTGCGGGTGGTATGAAGTTGCCAGTTTGTGCTGTGTAGAGCAGGACCGCAGGATATCGTCAATTACTTGAGAAAGGAAGGTACGGCCGCGGTCGGTCAGCAATAATTAGTGTTTCCTAATTACACTTAAAGAATTCTAGTTGGTTTACGCCTTTTGAGGGCCGGCTGTATCAGGCGTAGCGTAATTACTGTCAGCCTAATTAGACTAGCAATGTTCATATTTTACCTCTTCAGTCTCAGGCTAATTAGGCTTGGCCTAGTAAGTAGTAGCTTAATTATGCTTGCAATAATTGTTCCTAACTTAGACTCTGTGTAATTGGTATTAACCTATAAGGATTTCCCATAATTAGTCCTAGCCAAAATAATCCTGATTTTTATTATTAGCTTAATTAAAATTGCCAAACTCAGTCGTGCTATTATTTAGCTTAGCTGAACTGAGCTTGAATTAGTCATGATTGATGTATATACGATTAATTAGACTCACACTATTCTACTTAGCTTAATTAGGCTTTATTTAAATATTCTTAGTTACTTCACATTGGCTTCGCTAGATTGGCATAGTTACCACGCCTAGCGGGGTTTTCTGCGAGTTTCAGACGTTTTAACGACGCGCTTAAACCGCTTGGCTGTTAAAACTAATTCATTAAAGCCTACCCGGGTGTTTCTTTCAAGTCTATCAGACTTTATTTATCACTTATTAGCCGCTGCAGAGCTTGCACCAGCCCAAGCGGGATAGGCAAAAGGAAAAAAAAAAACAAAATCTCGGTTATGAAAGCGTCAGTCGAGCGCGAGGTGCAATTTCTTTAAACAATTATTTCAAGCAACATGCAGCAAGCTACAAAGCAAAAACGAAAGAGCGCGTTTGAGTTTTCCAAGAAACTACACAGGTGCTTGTGGTACTATCCCGCGTACAAGGCTTTTGGACACGCAGTGCGTAGGCGCCAGTAATTCGGAGGCTGCCGGTGGGATCTTTATATTTTATGGTGTTGGAGTTTTCTAAGGTGATCGTTCTGGCTCTTATTGAAATAGAAACTCTACAACCATTGCAGGAGTGATTCGTAAGGAACGGTATGCAGCATCTGGGCAGAATTTCCGGACCGCAGTGACGAAACCGCAATAGCGGCTAGCTTTCGCACACGCGCTATTCAAAGCACGGGCACTGACAGGGCGGCCGTCTTCGAAACCGGTGACATTTAGCGAACAGTAAATGTCTCCACCCTACACGCAGCGGCGAGGGAGGAGGACATTGAGCCCCCTCGAGGTCGTTGGATGAAGAGCAATGCATTCACGAAATGTATTCTGTCATTCGAGGAAGAGCAATGCATTCATCTAAAGAATTCAACCTCTTAACGCTTGAGGAAAAAAAAAAGGCAGATCCGACGTCAACTGGGAATCATGGAAATGCAAAGGACGCGCCAGGAACCTGCAATGGATCTGCATTGTTTTCCCTCGCTATATGTTTTAGTACATATGAAGTTAACGGAAAGGCGACAAGAGCGCGAAGACTGTGACGCGTAAACCGTGCTGCTCATGACACGCATGTCATGATTCTAATGTTATGACCTCTCATTTACGTTCGTCAAGCAGTTCGTGTTTCTTCATAACAATTTTCATATACCCCATTAACCGAACACGTGGATATAAATCATGCCGCTCATGACATGCATGCCACGATTTTCATGTTCTTAGAACGAGTCAAACCATGGTCGTCAGACATTGCTGCCTAGCCATACCAACTTGATTTATGTCAAGTTAAAGAAACACAGGCAGAGCACCAGACCATGGCACGTAATCATGCCGCTCATGACGTGTGCCATGATTTCAGATTATGACTTTGTCATTTATGAGCTCTATGCCGTCATGTTGTGCCACACCAATTTTCTCGTAAACGAGATACCGAACGGCCAGGAGAGCATCAGACCGTGGCATGTAAATCATGCCGCTAACGATTGTTAGTTTATGACCTGTCATTATGCTCGTCATGAAGTCAAGTTGTGCATACCAATTTTCGTTTACAGTCCACTAACGAAACGGCCAGGAGAGCCCAAGACCGTTGAATGTAAATCATATCGCTCTGACATGCTTTCCTGATTTTCATGTTATGACTGGTCGCTTGTGATCGTCGTGCAGTCATGTTGCGGCATCCCAATTTTCGTATACATCCAATAACGATACGGCCAGGAGGGCACCAAGACCGTGGCACGCAAATCATGCTGCTCATCACATGCATGCCATGATTTTCATATTATGACCTGTCATTTATGTTCGTCATGCAGCCATGTTGAGGCATACCAATTTTCGCAGGCATCCCATTCGCGAAACGGCCAGCAAAGCACAAAGTCGTAGGCGCCTTGATAGACAGACAGGCAGGCAGACAGACAGACACACAGACAGACAGACAGACAGACAGACAGACAGACAGACAGACAGACAGACGCCAAGTTCGCTAAGAAATGCATCGCGTTTCTTAGCGAACTTGGCGAAATACGGCAAATACAAAGTCGCCAAGTTCGCTTAGAAATGCTTTGCATTTCTTAGCGAACTTCAGCGAAATACATTGTTAGCACAGTAAAATTGTACTAAAGTTGAATTATATGTGAAAAATGATGTTGAAATCAGCGTGAACAACCAATACAAGAATTTCAACCTTTCTACTTTGTCTCGGCTTGACAATGTTTAAGGTCAGCCAGTTGAAGTAGTTGTGTTAGCAAATCGGTACGCCTATAGCGATTGAAAATAAACCGCATTGATTTCCTTTGAAACTTTTCCAGTGTAAGAATGTTATTTTTCGTGTGCGCAAACCATGCCACACTGGAATATTCCAATATTGGTCTGATAAGGTTTGTGTAAACAAGATATCGTGTTCATAGGTGGAACGTGGAGGCGAGCGTTTTACGAAGAACAGTTTATTTATGCCTTCTCATATACGTGTTGCACATTGCCGCTTCTATCTGAAGTCACTGCTTATTATGACCCCCAGGTATTTGTGCTCTGAGACATTCCGATGCACCTGACCGCTAATGCAACAAGGAAAAACTACGGTTGATTTCTTTTTTTTTTGTTATGTTCATACAAACCGTTTTTTTCTGTGTTTACACGCCATTTGCCAGTCTGACCCCCACGGAGCTACATCGTTAATTATTAAGTTTTAATTGGTCGCCATGGTATTGTGTGATACAGTGCGAAGTCGTCTGGAAACAACCTGATGTTGACATCAACGTGATTAGTTATATCGTTTATGTGCAACAACAAGAGCGGTGTGCCAGAACAGAACCTTGCTGTACACCGGAAAAAAAAGGGAACGCTGCCTGACATGCAGTTATCGTGCTGGTAGCGGTAGCACGTGCTTGTAGCAATCCGAAAGATAATCTTCGATCTAGCCAGTAAGTGCACCATCTCAGACTAGGCATTTTAATTTACAGTTGAGTTTATGGCGGGAAACGCGATGAAAAGCTCTAAAGAAGTCCCTAATGATTACATAGAAGTTGCTGTACGATACCTGATTAGTACAGATGGCCCTCTTTTGAACGTGTCTCCGTCTCCTTTCCAAGTCGACGCCTGTGTGAACCTCATCGTCACCTCAACGTGCCGCGCTAGGTACATAGCCTGCGAAAGAGAATCATACCGAAAGATGTAAGTGCAATGTTTGGTTTCCTAGAACCGCGTGGGGGCCTTTTGAGGCGTATCTGCAGATGCCTAAGAACGGAACTATGGCGCCAAGTACGGAGGTTTGCGCTCTTTCTGTCTGCCTCGTTCTTCCTGTGATTGTCCATTCTACGCGAAACAAACTTGGAAAAAAGTCATCCACCAACTCGCCCAGCAAGAAGTTCTACGATAAACAAGGTAATTTTCTTTGCCGAAATATTTGAACATGGAACTTCACGTTCCGAATGGAAGTGTCATAGACGCACTGTAATGCTACCACTCTTGCAGAACATCTATATAAACAAAGCCTATGAACGCATTGTACTGGCGATTCTGAAACTTGAAATTAATTTCTATGCTAAATATGGGTGTTCCAATTAAATTTTAAAATTCTTGTAAAAGATTTTCACTTGGCTAAATTACTTTGTTGTGTTCTGCGGGCTTTGAGGTCCCAAAACCAGCTCTGATTATGAGAGATGCCGTAGTGGAGGGCTCCGTAAATTAGACCACCTGGGGTTCTTTAACGTGCACTCATATCGCACAGCACACGGGTCTCAACATTTCGCCTCCATCGAAATGCAGCCGCCTCAGCCAGGATTCGATCCCGCGACCCTCGGATCTGCAGCCGAGTACTATGGCCACTAGATCACCGTGGCGGAGTGTTTTTGAGAAATTTAATTTTGTTCATTGAAGCCCTGGGTGCGATGGAAAACTTCCGGTGTTTCCACTGTAGAGGTGTTGGGTTAGGTGGCGCCGCTGTAGCCAGAGGCAGAAAAAAGAAAAGCCGCTATCCCACCTCGTGACGTGAGTGTTCAGGAAGCTGTATCACAGACTGCAAATCAGGAGTATGCAGTTGTCACTTCGCATGAGGGGTTCAAATGAACTCAAATGGTCCTTTAGATGTTGACCGTATGATATCGCCCGAGGTATAGATACTGTTTTAGATGCGAAACAGCTTATGGCGGGGGCTTTGTCCGTGCCTCCTTCCCGCGTCCCCGTCCCACACACCAACAGCGCATGCGCGTCCCCTCCCCTCTCCTCTCCTACGCTCCCACCTTTCTCTCCTCTAGGAATCCTCTACTCTACGGAGCGGCGCCCGCGTCCCGCGTCCCACACCCCTGCCTCCCACACCCAGCCTATACGACAATTGGTTTGACACACATGACTTCATGACGATCCAGAGCCGTATATTCCCTTCGGGAGAGTTTGGCGGTTTCTTGATCTCGCCGCCAGTCTGGCAACTGCTCGCGCCGGAGTCTGGCAACACAACCCTCCCCGCTCGCCAACGCCATTTTGTGTCTAGGTGTCTCGCGGTGTTGGTGTGCGATATTTGGTTATGGCCGTGTGAAGTTCCCGTCGGCTGAAACATGCTTATTCAGAGGCTAGAACACCACCAGTTTGAATTTGCATGATTGCATTTCTGCATGCTCACAAGTACGGTCCATTCTATTTCTGTTGATTTCTAGCCACCAAATAGCATGCCCCTTCACCTTTTTTTTTTGGCTTGTAATTCAACTCCTTCAAGCCCTTTGTCGAAAAGTCCCTCAAGATGTATATTATATGAGCAAACAAAGGAACATCTGGTTCTGAGATTTTCATAAGGCATGAGTTATAAAAATGGGCGTGCGATAGGAACACATACTCTAGTGAAATCCTCATAAAAATGAGCTCAAAATTACGTCACCTACCCGCAATATAAGCGTAACGTGCCACAACAAACTCTTACTAGCACAGTGTACATAAGACAGCTTCACTGATTAGCATTTTGTTCGCGTGCTTTTGGTACCATGTTTCTAAACGATAATCTCCTTTGCCATGCCCTTCACTGAACCTGCAGCAAGTTTAATATAATCGAATCAGATGAGAAACTTGCGGGTCCGTTCTCAAACACCGTTTAAGTGACAACTGTCTTATCGCTATTTTAAATCAAATCGGCAAAAAGTTGTGGTGCTGACGTCCGCCGAAGTGAATGCGTTATATTTTTGTCAGCAACGCCAGTTAAACGCAGTTCTACCTTTCACGCTTCCTAAGCTCGGCTTCTGTAAACACACCTTTCCGTGATCACATTACATGCACACGTTATTTGCAGTTATTTGTTTACGGTAAAAGCTCACCAGCGATGCATCGCTAACGCTCGCCAAGGCGAGCGCCGGGCTCCTTGGCACAAAATGGCGGATTGCGCGGCCGCTAAACCTGGCTGGCTGTTGGCCCCGCCCATCCGCCAAACTCTCCCGAAGGGAATATACGGCTCTGTGACGATCATAAACGACAGGTCATAACATGAAAATTGTGACATGCATGTCATGAGCGGCATGATCGACCATCGTCGATCGACCATTCGTCATGCCACTCGTTTCCTAAATGGGATGTATACCAACATTGCGATGGCACAACACGACTGCATGACGAACGTAAATGACAGGTCATAACGTTAGAATCATGACATGCGTGTATGAGCGGCATGGTTTACATGCCACAGTCATGGTGCTCTTGCGGCCGTTTCGTTAACTTCATATGTACCAATCTCGGTATAGCGAGACAACAATACAAATCCATTTACGCTTCGCATTTCCTTGATTCCCACTGCACGTGTTTCGTGGTTTTCTTTCCTTGGGGTTCGGGTCTGCTTATATTGGGGCACAGAACTGGCTCGGGGTTTGTTAGTAAGATGTTTTAGTCTAGTCATGTAAGCTACGAATATATTGATATTCTTTCGACCAACAATGCTAGTTTCCGCAACTAGCACAAGAGCATTTACCGAAATGCCCTTGTTTGCACAGAATCATCGAACCTTCATACTGACCTCTATACTGCATGTCTGGTTGGTTGCAAAGAAAGATATGCCGTTTGCGTTCAATTGTTAACATGGCGTTTTGTGTTGATGCCACCAAATTTTCGGTAAACGAGTTGCATACAACTTCGCTGTAAGAAAGATACCGCTGCGATGGCGTAAAAAGCCAACTGATTTATTCTAACACTCAAACGGTCGCCCCACTCGCGCCTCCGCGGACTCGTTTGCCATCGTCGCATCGGCGCGAGCAAGCGACACAATACTGGAAGAATATTGGGTATTCGCGACACGATTTTCGGCAAAACATTCGTGGTTGCGCATAATGCTAGAGTTTAGGCAGAACGGCGAGTAAGGTCAGTGTTCTCCAAACACGATGATAATATCGACCTTTTCCGAGGGCGTGAGTCTCACAAGTACGCAAACGCCATTCCTCTTGCCGATGTAGGTATTTTCGCAACTTCGTATTGCGATAGAAGTAAACTTAGCCTTCGAGAGTTTTAAATCGTGCGCAAACTCCTTTCGTGGGTGAAAGTTTACTGTACATATTGGAGCCTCGGTACATGTCGACGCGTACAGTCTCGAAATATTCGACACCGTGACATATCCCAGAATGACCTTCAGTGCCTCGAACCTAAGGAACGAAGGTAAACGACATTGTCATGTCGCTTTGGAATCACTTAAACAACACATTGAAACGGCGGACACAGAACCCACCAGTAACCTCTCAGATATGTTCGAACGAAAATATTTTAAGGAAGCTCATCATCCTCAAAAGACAAACATCTACAGTATGTAGCTTAGGTCAGCCTTGTTCGATTGCACTGCACAAATCTTCATGTGTAAGGAATGTATTTACACCGAGCAAACACAAAAGCCCGATAAACTTTTACGAATAAGGAATAAGGAAAACGACTGGGAAATAAAAGGAAGTTGTTTTCTGTCCGAAATGTTGCTGTAAGCTACTATAACTTAGATTTCATCGACTATTCGCCTACAAAAGGCGACCATGTGTACCGTACGAGAACACCGA
The DNA here is from genome assembly GCA_013339685.2 of Hyalomma asiaticum. Classification (NCBI taxonomy): domain Eukaryota; kingdom Metazoa; phylum Arthropoda; class Arachnida; order Ixodida; family Ixodidae; genus Hyalomma; species Hyalomma asiaticum. Next base: position 59,207,535 of record CM023490.1, on the reverse strand, counting down.
GTGGTAACGCTGGACAAATCACGAGGTAATATTGTATCAGCAGCCAGACAACACGCGAAAAGAAGCGATGACGTTCATGAAAAGGAAAGCATGAAGTGAAGTTCACTAACCACTTATGATTTACAGAAACATTGAAGACACAAACACTCCTTAGCCTTGGTAGCATGGGTACGTTGCAGAAATCGAGTCATCCAGCCTATAGTGCTTTTAGCAGTGTGGTAAACCACTATAATGATGCTTCGAAACCTAGCTAGGTCACATTCCATTCAAGCGCTTTCACAACATTTGGTTCTTCAAACATGGTATCGATTGCACAAGCTGAATATCTTTTACGCACCAACAACAGCAAATATTTGCAGAGCTTTCCGTTCATTCAGATATCGCAAAGAACCTTGCTGAGCATGTTCATCATATAGAGGAGCCCCATACGTCTTCCATAAAAGACCTCCTCGCCGTCTGACATCGCGCTAAGAGATCAACTGCAGAGAATGACCATGTGCTGACCTGCTCAATGAAATTGGGCTTGCGCCATTCCATTCCCACGTCGCGCACAGCCCGACTACTGCTGCCCATACCATAAAAATGTGCTGGTGCACCGGTGGTCTTCAGAAAATATGCTTGCAGCAAGACCTATCTGGTCAGGCTCGGAACACCCGACAACGAGTTACGTGCACTGATCCGCTCTATCATTACAGAAAAAAAAATGCACGCGCATGGTCCGACATGCCTCAGTGTTGCGCACACTGCGGGCTTGTCCCAACGTCGTGAAAGAACTGTCGTCGATGACGCGGTCGCAGGTCCGAAGGTCCATCGTACGCCCAGATTCCTGCTCTTGTGCTGCTCCTCCAGCAAGAACTTCAGCTGGCGCCCAAAGTGCAAAGTTCGCTCAATGCTCTAATTCCAAAAGCAACGCTTCTCTATTCGAAAACCCTAGCGCCCCCTTCGCCCGGTCTGATTCCATTGTGGCAATCGAGGCCATAAATAAAGGTTATGAAAACGAAAATTAATTAATTGAAGGTTATGAAAACGAAAGCATCCACCTGGTCGTAGCAAAAGCGTACAAGAAAATCCTTATGGATTTCTAACACGTCAAATCTTCCTAGTTGCTGAAAAATTCATCCTGGTCCAGTGTTTGAATTCTTGTCAATGCCTGTAATTTACCATAACTCAAGGTTTTCTGAACGTCGCGAAGAGAACGAGCGACGTCGTTGTGGATATTTTCAGCGGAGGGAGTTTTTGGGCTCTGAACCGCAATATCGTCGCTCTTACCCGGCTTATCGACGCTGCTCAGCGTCACTGCAGTTCTCCAGCACGGCCGGTACTTCCACTCTCCCGAATCTTGGCTCTCCTTCTCTCGCAGACTGGGCGCTTCTGTTGACCACTGAGACCTCGCAGTGCTGCGTCAGGCAAGCTAGCTTCATTTCTCAGACTGCATCAAACTCCCCCGGAAAGTTCGTCAAACATAGTTTCGGTGAATGTTGTTGTTATGCAGGGTTCAACGTCCGAAAACCAGCTCCGATTATGAGAGACGCCGTAGTGGAGGGCTCCGAAAATCTTGGCCACCTGGGGTTCTTTAACGTGCACTGACATCGCACAGCGCACGGGCCTCAACATTTCGCCTCTATCGAAATGCAGCCGCCACAGCCGGGATTAGATCCCGCGACCCTCGGATCACCAGCCGAGTACCATAGCCACTAGACCAGTGTGTCGCTGAATGCCGAAGATATTCGTCTTGGTGGTTAATAGTGCATCACTTTCGGTTATTAATCTTGAATAGTGTCCTTTGAGAAAAGAGCCAGGCCTGCGCGAAACCGCAGGACAGTGACAGCGTAAGCTAGAGGAGCGGTATTCTCGGACGCCAATTTGAATGCTTGAGGAAACTAGTGCAAGTAGAGGGGGCAGGTATACCCTGCTCCATAACACTTATCATTGCGCTAAATAGGGAAGTACGCACTGCGCTATAATTAGTGCGGTGTTGTGAAGTACAATCTGTATAATTGCACATCTTAGAGAGCCTCTTGACGTTGTGCTCCCGAAAACGAACCGAACTCTCGGCCCGACGTCGATGGCGAGCAGCGGTTTGGGCTTCTCTCAGCACAGCTGTCTGTTGTGCCCGACGTTGCCTTGCTGTAGCCGCGAGCGTAGCTCTGCAATTCGCTTCTTCAGCAGTGGTCCGCACCTCACGAGGAAGCGCCATCGGGTATATCGAAGAGCCAAGTCAGGTTGCGGTCGGCGCTGCGCACGTCGCCTGCCGCGTGATGTATGGCACAATACAACAAAACTGCTTCAAAGGGCAGCGCTTCGTAATATTGATGACGGAAATGTTAAAGAAGATTGTTTCATAATGATGATGTTGATGATGCCTCTGTAATGGGTTCAGAGCTACAAGCCATGCAGCCCTGTGTTCTTTCAAATAATTCCTCGAACTCTTCATGCAATCCGCTCTGCCCGACGTGTAGTGGCATATTATTATTCTGCCACGTAACACTGCATTTGTTATTGCGATTCCTCGGCAGACGTTATACCTGTTTAGGTTTTTTAGGAAAGATTTTTCAAGCACAGGGGTGGCTCAGTGGTAGAGTGCTCGACTGCCACGCAGAGGGTGTGCGTTCGAATTCCCTTAGAGGACATGGTTTGTATCATCCTCGGTGCAGGTTATTTTTTTTTTCTAACGTTTGCGCGATAGCGGTTACGGACGCCGGCGGCGGTGGCGGACAACTATGTCGCCAAAAATTGTCCTTGTTGGGATCTCATACTAGCTTCCGCTGTAAACGACGTCATACAGTGGCCCTCCCTTTTTTTGAGCTAATACCCCAGTCACACGAGGCAGCTTAAGCGCACATTGAGCGAGTCCACTTACGCTCAGAGGGTACAATTACGCTCACGTGCTGCTAAACGAGAAAGAGAAGTGTGCTTTGGAAATGATGGGAGTGTCAATTGGTGAGTTACTTGCTGAACAGATATTTTGTTATTTTAAGCAATACCGGTTGGTTAATAACGTATTATAGGCATGAATATAATTTAAAATAAACCTGCGGTGCCAGTGAAGTAAATCTCAGAACCTTATCGGTCATCCTTAGCCGAACCAAGACACTACGAGGAGGAGAAAAAAGAGGAGGGGAGAAAGTAGAGCGCGGCATGGTAGTGTGGTCGAGGAACGAGGGGGAAGGGGAAGTTAAGGGTGTGGAGGAGGAAAATGTGGAAGGTGAGGACCTGCCGCGCACTGTCCTCACCGACACAGCGGTCAGGACACTTTCTTACTGGTTATGCCTTGCTCGACTTAGCGCTAGCTGCGCAATATTTTATTGACTGGATTATTGAACAACTTCAGCTGATCAGGGTGTCATTGCGTACACAGCGACGTATGTTGGGATGCGATTTCCTTTTATTAGTATCCGCCTTGCTACCTTCCGAGCGAGTGACTCACATGATGTCAACTGAACTGTTATCTGATAATTACATTTTTATTTTGAAATACGGTCAATCCCTGCAAGGGATTATTACAGGAGTGGGAATAAACACAAACAAAATCACAAGAGAGGTGATGTAAGGCACGCAACATATGCTCAAAGGCAAGGATTTAGACAAAGATAATTACATCGTTTTTTGCAACACCAATCATTTGGCAAGACTAACACAGCAGCAATGACGAAAAAAATAGGCAGTGAGCAAAGTAGTATGCGCGATTCTCAGATACTCGCTTCTACGAGTTCAGAGAACGATTCCGTCGTTGGTTGAAGAACAATGTATTCATCTAAAAATTCCAGGCTCTTTAACGCTTGAGGGAAAAAACAGAGAAGCGAAATGCATTGCTAGCACTGTAAAATTCCTCTCAAGTTAATTTATGTTTCTGGCGCGTTTGTCTGGATGAATTATATCTGACATATGGGATTTAGCTTGAAATCATTGTGGAAAAATTAATGCAAGAATTTCAACCTTTCTGCTTTGGCTAGGCTTCACAATTCCGTAAGGCCAGCCAGTTGAAGAACTTCTGTTAGGGAATCGGTACGTGTGCAGCGATTGAAAATAAACCGCACAGATTTCCTTTTAAGTTTTTCCAGTGTAAGAATGTTATTTTTCATGTGCGCAAACCATGCAACACCGGCATATTCCAATATTTCTCGGATAAGGCTTGGAAGCGAGCGTTTCAGGAAGAACAGTTCATTCAGTGCCTTCTTATATACACGTGACAAATGTGCGTGCCAGGTATTTGTACTGTGAAACAGTCCGTAGAAGCTGACCATTAATGCTCTAAGAAAAGAAGAGTGTTGATTTCTTGTTTCTTATGTTCATATAAACCATTTCTTCCCGATTTAACACTATTTGCCACTCTGAGCACCACTGAGCTATTCGTGCACAAAAATTATTAAGCTTTAATTGGTCGTCAGCGGTTTTAACTACGTGATACAGTACGCAGTTGTCTACAAATATCCTGAGGGGGAGGATATTTCACCATCCGAGGAGGCTTTTCCAGCTTGTTGAAATTGCTGCAGCTGTAGCGAGTCAGCGGAAAGCTGTTTTTGTTTGGGGAAAAGCCTGGTATGTCCCAGAAGGATGTTAGGGCATTCTCCTGCATTGCAGTTGTGGTTATCTTGTGGTAGGCTTAGATGCTGTCTTTCGGGACGAAATATTGACGCGTGGAGCAGGTAACTATCCCTAGATATTGGACGACGTAACCAGATGTTCGAGACAGGTTGTGACAGAGCAGAGCAGGTTCAGCCGACTGCTTGGCACCAGCGCCTTCTGCAACGACCTGTGTCCACAAAGGTGCTGAACCTTTGTACGTCGAGTTATTAGCCTGTCGCTGGGGATGCTTTCACAAAGCCACTGCAATTCTTGCCGGCAACCTTCCGAAAACACTTTCTAGCTTTTTCGACACTGGAGTGAATGTATTCGTCGCTCACCCAAGCCGTCTTCCTTGATCCAGGTGTGGCCGCGACGGCGTAGCGCCGCCAAATAACGCTTCGACTTTGCACGCCAGAAGTTCAGTTAGAGCGCTTGTGCGGGGTCATTTTTGTGAGAGCTGTCTTTGCGAGGAGTCTTCCAAAGGAGTGTGCTAATTGCGCTACTCGTCAGATGCCTCTCAGCATCCAGGAGAGACCCCCGCCCCCTTTGGCTACAGGAGACATAGACAGGGGGTGAAGTTGAAACCCACTTGGAGGCAGTCACTTTTGGCGCCGGAGATATGAACCGCTTAAAACGGACATTCGCTCGGCGATTAGACCTTTCTAATTAAGGAATATGGAATATTCACGAACTAGGCATCTAGTGACATCAACCGGTATAAAACAAGGCGCCGAGCTACCGTACAGTTGCTTGCGTGGGTCTGAATGGCGTATCAGGATTCTGAAGCTTGAGGCGCGAAACATGCACGATTTCACTGCGAGGTGTAGCGGTTGGGGAGGTGGATCACGCTGGAGAGATCTCATAGGTGACAGGAGTCACCTGTTGTAGAACGAGGTAAGGCCCGACGTAATGCAACATGAGCTTTTAGCAGAGACCAACAGGACGAGATGGGAGCCACAGGAGGATGAGGGAGCCCTATGGAAAATAGGTGTCTTGGTGTCGACGATGGTAAAGGGCCTTCTGTGTGCCCTGGGAGGACGAGAGTCTAGCACGGGCTAATATGTGCGCGCAATCAATAAACGGGTGATGGCATCATGAGCGTAGGAGGTGGTGGACACCAGATCTGAAGGCAGGAGGGTGTCGAAAGGCAGTAAGGGGCTGCTGCCATAAAGAAAGTAGATGAGTGAGTGGTCGACAACTTCATGACGTGGCGAGTTGGAAGCGAAGGTCACGAATGCAGAGCAATGTCCCTGTCGTTGTGACCATCGGAAAGGTACATTGAAAGCATGTGGGTCAGTGTTGGTTGGGCCGTTCAGTAAGTACGTTAGTGTTAGGGTGATGTGACGTGCAGAAGTTATGACAAATATCCCAGCAGGTCGTCTGTCACGTGAGACAGGAAGCAGTTGCCACGGTCTGTGAGTATGTGGCGAGGAGAACCATGGTGGAAGATGATTTCATAGACCAACAAATCGGCTGCGTTGGTTGCACAGCTGGTCGGCATAGCTTGCATAATTGCATAATGTAGTCAGTAGCAACTGCGATCCATTTGTTTCCCTGCATGAAATTTGGAAAATGGGCAAGCATATCAAGCCTTACTCAATGGAACGGCTAGAATGGAACATGAATAGGCTGAGAGAGACCAGCTGGTTGGCTCGAACGTTTTTTTCAACGTTGGCACAGGTCACAAGATGCCGCGTAATGATGAACGGAACGATAGAGGCCCTTCTAGAAAAACCGTCGCCGTATGCGGTCGTATACCCTGGTGACGCCCAAATATCCAGAAGTTGGGGCATCATGCAATTGAACAAGTACGTTCTTGCGCAGATGATGTGGAGCAATGACGAGAAGTTCGGCTCCATCGGGGCGCAAGTTGCTACTATGAGAGGCGTTGTCTTGGAGTAAAAAGATGTTCAATGAGGAATCGGTGGTGCCGGACTGAAGACGGTCGATGAGGGAGCACAATGTTGGATTTTTACGTTGTTCATCACGTGAAAGAAGTCTCTTGTGGATAAAACGGCAGCGTCGGAGTCTGAGTCGATGGAGTTGGGCGGTTCAACGGAATGGCGTGACAAGCAGTCGGCATCCTTGTGTAACCTGCCACATTTGTAGGCTACCGTAAACATGAACTCCTGTAGTCTTAGTGCCCAACGGCTGAGTCTCCCGGTGGAGTCCTTAAGTGTTGACAGCCGGCAGAGCAGATGGTTGCCTGTTATGAGTACAAACGACCGTTCATAGAGGTACGGACGAAATTTCGCGATAGCCCACACGAGGGCTAGACACTGCCGTTCCGTACTAGAGTAATTCTGTTTAGATTGTGACAGAAGACGACTAGCGTACGCTATCACACGATTTGCGCCATTCTGCACTTGAGCCAGGATAGTGTCACGTGGTCGCCACAATTTGGAAACAGCAGAACTCAAGACGATGTCAGACGAAGTGTTTATTGCGCGAATCTGTGCGTAGGAAAACAAAGCCAATCACACTGGAAAGCAACAGCGGCGTGAACAGCCGTCGGTCGAGGGAAAAACTGAAAAGGCGGTAGTTAAATTTGAGAGTGGTGTTGTTCTCTCTCTCGATGATGGTTCCGATGTCCGCGGCGACACGTTGAAGGACGGAATCTGGAGCAAGACGTCCTCACAGCAAGACACTCAGGTTTATTTACATTATTTACAAAACTTGGCCGGGGCGGCCAGTACTGTCACCAGACATCTCAAGAACACAACTGAGCTCAAACCACACCAAGTGGTTCATCCCGAGCCCTTAACGTTTGCACTTAAACGTGAACAAGCGCTAAGCTTTAAAACTTCATCATAACTCGTCAGAGGCAGCGCCAAGCTCGACCTCTGACCACCTTGCCGCGCCTGCCGTCCAAGTAAGCGCTAAGCTCCCTCTGCGATTCTCTTTTCTCCGTTAAATACACTTGATCGCTTCTGCGACCGCCTCCTGGGACCAACCCATATGCAGCACTTTACCAATCACGTACATGTTCACCCTCTCCATGAGAGCCTACGGTTACGCCCTCGCGGTCCGACCTTTCGACCCGCTTGCTGCACCGAGCTTCACCGAAAGATATCATCCACTAATCACGTGATCAGTTAGCACGACTCTGCAGCAGGCCCACGTTGCCACTCTGTTTACACGGCGGCATGCAACCCAGCCGCACTTCAAGAGAACCGTTTGACAGGTCTATTGTACCCAAAAGCACTTCCGCACATTTCCACGGTTGCGTCATTTCTTCCGAGGGGCAACTGCTTGACAACCTTTCAACCGAGCAGGAAGGTCAAAGGATTACTTTGACAGCGAGCTCCCGCTGTCTTTGGAAGCGACTCCCCCCCTGTTGTTGCTTTCTCGGATGCTCTTCCGAAATGTCCTACATGCCGCCGTGAAGAGACCTGTCAACCGTCATGTCAACCCTATGCTGTGCAGCTATGTCCGTCACAGCAATTACTGACCACGTGCGTCGCGGGAGCAAAGCCGCCACTTCTGCTGCGTACAGAGTGCATACCACGACGTTTCTACAGGAAAAGCCATGCGCTAGGCCGCCGTCGCCTGCTCTTCTCCGTCGATCTGCCCGCCGAACATAACACCTTCCAACCCGAGAATGTTGTATGTACACTCGTTGTACATACAACATAAAAAAAAAACTTCCCTGCGCGCGGGTTGACGGGAGGCGTGCGGGGTCACATTGCGGTACACATCTGCGGTTAGCATTTCCCAATCTGATCGCTCACACTTGAACAGAAGCACACACACAACAACAACAACAATAACAAAAGCATTACAGAACATCCTATCAATCATGATACAACACTAAACTGACACAGATGTACGGATGTCAAAACAGTTCGTGGCTTGTCCAACGCACTAATTCGCACACACACACAAAAAGAAAATAACACACACAGTCACAGAGACACATCTGTTTGTGAGGTCCCTCACAAGTTGGACCCTGTCCTGTACATTCCTTGGTGCACCTTAGCACGTGGTAAGCATTCACGCACCATAAACTCACTGACCTTTCATCGTACAAAAGTACCCTTGAATGCGGGTGCCTATCGTAGTCTTTATCAAAACTAGACTTTTCGCTTTTAACCCTCAGCTTCCTCTGCTGGCACGAACTGTCCAACCGCAACAAGGCATCCGCGCACTTCTCGACTGAAGCATTTAGATCGCGTGAGCGAAGTGGATGGCACTCTATCGAGCACTCTCCTGCTCGAGAATGTTCGCTAGGTTTGGCGAATCTGACACAATTAAACACGGGACAAATAAAAGAATGGATAATGAATAAAATAAACAGCCAAAATAAAAGAAAAGCTCTTCCCGTGCCCCCACAGCACGACTGCCAGTGCCTTCCAGTGTCCGATGTCACTTTCCGAGTCTGTGCATTGCGAATAAGCTCATTCGTCTCGTTTCTCGAAAAATGCTCGTCACGCGGTGCACCATGTGCGGACGCCAAGACTTCCCCGCGGCGCGTTTCACGCACGACCGGTTCGCGACACTGCCTTTCGTTCGCTAGCTCACGGTGGCACAATAGGCTTCCGGGCATGGACATTCCATGCATCTCCTCACGGGCCTGATCACATGCTGTCCGCAGTGAGCCCTCTACTCTTTGTTCTTTTTCGAACATTCCGTTGCCCGCTTCATTCTCTAAAGCATGCGACTGTTTACGAGACCCTCCTCGCAAATCCTTTGAACCACGCCTGTGCTCTGACATCTCCTCTGCGCTCTTCTCGCATTTACGATCGACTTCTTCGACAACTTTCTCCGCTCTGACCATATTAACTGCAAATTCTACAGATTCTCTCTGAATTTGCCTGAGCTTGTCGAAAGTGCACGGCGCTAGCAAAGCATCTACTCCTCTTCCGAGCTTATCGGTAACCGCGCACAATTCAACTACTTCAGGGGTAGCACCTCCCTCGGGAGAATGCATCCCCAACGGTACGTAAACCAAGTCAGCCGGGACTGCATGCCCGAATGGCCCTCTCAGACGTACTTTGCCTACCCTCTTGAGCTTCGCTTCAGTCGGGATTACTCCTTCTCTGAGAACCGTTATCTCGGATCCTGAATCCAAGCATGCCTTGAACTTTCGTCCCGCGCTCACCAGCTCAACCCACGTTAGGCGTGACCTGCTGGTCCTCTCTGTTGCGGGAATTACACACTCCGCTTTAAGTTCGCACACAGCCCTCGCGATAAGTTTCTCAGGCGGGGAGCGAATTTTCTCCCCATCTGCTGCCGTTGATTTCGGCGTCGTTTGCGGGCACTGCCAACGATAACGGCCATTCTCACCGCATCCGTAACACTGAGTCAACTTCCCCTTCGGTTGGGGTGGCCTGTTCGCCGGGCGGCGATTAACCCTTTCGCCACTCTTCAAACTAGGAGCTGCTGGTCTACCTGATCTTATACGCCCAGTACTCTCGTCGTACTTTTGCGCCAGCTTCGCTAAATCCTGGGGTTTTAGCCCCTCTGTCGTCTCGTGCTGTAGTACGTACGTGCGCATGTCTTCCCCCATCAGCTGCTTGACCCGATCCGAAATCATCAACAAACGCAGCTCCTCCACGCTCTTTATCTCCCTGCTGCGAAGATAATAATCAAGCAATATATCCAGCCTCGCTGCGAACTGCCCGCACGTCTCGTCCCCTTTACGACAAGCATACAGGCGGCGCTTATATTCCTCGGGCGTGAGTTTTAGCTCCTGCAATATGAGGTCACGAACCTCCTCGTAAGCAAGCACTCGCGTGTCCGCTTGGTTTGCTACCAATGTGCGGCACTTCTCATTTAGAAACGGTAGAATGATAGCGCCCTGCACGTCCTCAGGAATCGCACAACTCCTGAGCATGTTTTCGGCGCTCCGGAACCATGCTGGCACGAGCTCATCAGACACTGGCATTGGCGACAACACTGCCCGTAACTGACCCGCATACCGTGCCAGGTCACATCTATCGCTATGCCCTGTATCACTTTGCTGAGACTGAAGCTTTAGTTTGTGGAGCTCGATTTGAAGCTTCAAAGCCTCAATCTCCAGCTCCTTTATCCGCACCTGTGCAGCGGAATCATTAGCTTGCACACGAAACGCATCTGAGTCCTCAAGCTCCGCTGATGCCTCGTCGCGATTTACCTCGTGCTCATCAGAGCTAGTCCCTGCCATCTGACTCCTGGTAACTCTAGTGGTTGCCATGGTGCACCCGGAGAAAACAGAACAGGGACCCACCTGTGGTTCGGTTCGCTGTACACCGATGCGTCGTGTAACGCTGCTACCACGTCGTTACGTGGTGGAGACTTCCGTCGGTCGGCCAGGGCACGTGTTCTCCGGTGTCCCGGGTTGCAGCCACGCTGGTTCAGGCTGTACCACTTGGGCTGGAAGCACTGTGCAGAGTCCAATGTCTCTCTCGCCTCACCCACTTCTCGGGTGATCGTCAGGAACGCTGGATGAGACGCGGATTTCCAGCCGTGAAGTGGAGATCTTCCTGCGGATGTCTTCACCTTTTCAGGGCTTGCATATAACTGCTGGTTGCTTCACCGTCCTCCAGAAAGCCGCCGCGGAATCCTGTCGACTGCGCCAGTTAAATTTGAGAGTGGTGTTGTTCTCTCTCTCGATGATGGTTCCGATGTCCGCGGCGACACGTTGAAGGACGGAATCTGGAGCAAGACGTCCTCACAGCAAGACACTCAGGTTTATTTACATTATTTACAAAACTTGGCCGGGGCGGACAGTACTGTCACCAGACATCTCAAGAACACAACTGAGCTCAAACCACACCAAGTGGTTCATCCCGAGCCCTTAACGTTTGCATTTAAACGTCAACAAGCGCTAAGCTTTAAAACTTCAACATAACTCGTCAGAGGCAGCGCCAAGCTCGACCTCTGACCACCTTGCCGCGTCTGCCGCCCAAGTAAGCGCTAAGCTCCCTCTCCGATTCTCTTTTCTCCGTTAAATACACTTGATCGCTTCTGCGACCGCCTCCTGGGACCAACCCATATGCAGCACTTTACCAATCACGTACATGTTCACCCTCTCCATGAGAGCCTACGGTTACGCCCTCGCGGTCCGACCTTTCGACCCGCTTGCTGCACCGAGCTTCACCGAAAGATATCATCCACTAATCACGTGATCAGTTAGCACGACTCTGCAGCAGGCCCACGTTGCCACTCTGTTTACACGGCGGCATGCAACCCAGCCGCACTTCAAGAGAACCGTTTGACAGGTCTATTGTACCCAAAAGCACTTCCGCACATTTCCACGGTTGCGTCATTTCTTCCGAGGGGCAACTGCTTGACAACCTTTCAACCGAGCAGGAAGGTCAAAGGATTACTTTGACAGCGAGCTCCCGCTGTCTTTGGAAGCGACTCCCCCCCTGTTGTTGCTTTCTCGGATGCTCTTCCGAAATGTCCTACATGCCGCCGTGAAGAGACCTGTCAACCGTCATGTCAACCCTATGCTGTGCAGCTATGTCCGTCACAGCAATTACTGACCACGTGCGTCGCGGGAGCAAAGCCGCCACTTCTGCTGCGTACAGAGTGCATACCACGACGTTTCTACAGGAAAAGCCATGCGCTAGGCCGCCGTCGCCTGCTCTTCTCCGTTGATCTGCCCGCCGAACATAACAGCGGTGAAATGCATAAGGTTTCAAACACACGTCATAACATGTTGTCGCATTATCTCTGAAATTCCAGAAGTGAAGCCTGCACGCCAGCGATGCAAAGTTTAAATATTGGCCGACACGGTTCCCGAAGGAACATGCAAGATAAACGCGGCCTGGGGTGGGGGGGTTACAGAAAGTGATAACGGCGCCAAAACAACCGCACATGTCACTAGCACCAATGTGATGGACACTTTCGTCTGTGGGAATCTCGGTTCTGGCGTCTGGGTCAAAATGGGCCAGTACTAGTGGTGATGTGAGGGCAGAAATGAGTGATGCGAGGGATGCCTATTGAGCTGCGCTCGAGGTAAACAGCATATCCTTTTTGAGAAATTCCGTGAGAGGCCGAACTACGTTGGCAAAGTGGCGAAAGTAAGAGCATGGCCCAACAAGGCTGCGTACCTTTGTGTAGAACGCGGAACGGGAAAATATCAAACGGCAAGAACTTTGTCAGTATCAGGTTGCACACCAGTAAGGTGCCCAATCAGTTTTTTCTGACCCCGTCCAATGGTGCACTTGAACGAATTGACTTGGAGGTAAGCCCGTCTAACTACGTCAAGAATAGCTAAAATACGAAGTCGGTGGCTTTCGAAAGTGGGCGAGAAAACGATGAGGTCATCTAGGTAAGAAAGGCATGTGGAGCATTTATGACCACGTAGCAATGAGTCCACCATTCCTTCAAATGCGGCAGGAGAATTACACAACCCAAATAGCATGACGATAAATTGATAGAGGCCGTCGGGAGTGATGGAAACAGTATTCTTTCGGTCCCACTTGTCGATAGCAATTTGTGAATACCCCGAGCGGAGGTCGAGGGACGAGAATACTTAGGAATATGGAGGCAGTCCAGTGCGTCATCAGTGCGTGGAAGAGGACAGACGTCCTTCTTAGTTATCCGATTGAGATGGCGGTAATCGAGGCAAAACTGCCAGCAGTATTCCTTTTACCCGAGCACCACAGGTGATGCCCTGGAGCAAGAGGATGGCTCTATAACACCTTTATCAAGCATTTTCTCGACCTCCTTTTGTATAACTTGGCACTTGCAGTGCGACAGACGGTTAGGGTGCTAGTGAAGCGGGCTGGCATTTCCGGTGTCGATACGGTGGGCCACGACATTTGTTCGGCCCAATAGACGATCTCCAATGTAAGAAACGTCCAGGTACGAAAACAGAACGCCACGGAGCTCTTGAATATGGGAAGGTAGGAGGCCGCTGGATATCATTTTGTCTAGCGTTAGTTGACGCTGATATTACAGGTTTAGTCGCCGTCCTAGTATCAAGGGTGAAAGCCGAAACTATACAACATTCGAACGGCGAAAGCTCTGCAAGTGCAATTTATTCGAGAAGAACATGGGTGCATGTAGAGAAATTGAGCACTGGAATGAATGTTTTGTTGCTCGCAATAACTATTACGGTGTAAGGAAGCTTGATGTTGCGGGAAAGGATCACACCTGTGAGGGGAGCTACGAGAGAGACACCATCAAGGGGGCGACATAAGGACGTACGCGGCAGCCGCAGAAACTCCACAGAGCGTAGACGAGTGCGATTTGGAGCGGCGTCGGGTTCATCGGAACACAAAGTCAGTTCAAGCCACAAAAAATGGTGGAGGAAAAATAAATGAGGGCTGAGTGAGCGGTCAAAAAGCCAATACAAAGAATGTGGTCGTGCGGGCAAGCCTTGAGAGTAGCAAAGATAACTTAAGTGTGGTGGCCGGAGACAGTAAGACGAGCAGTAGCCATACCAAGAACGGGCGCCCAGTTTCCGTTGGCTACTCGCACTGTGGGCGACAGCCGGAGTAAGCACTTTTGTAGGCGTGATCGGAGCGTAGAACTCATGACAGACATATGGGCACCAGTATCGATAAGGGCAGTAACGGTCAAGCCATCCACAAGAACACCTCAAATTGTGCCGTGAAGTAGCAGTCGGTCGAGGGTTTTTCGGTCTGGGTCGTCACGGCAGCGTCACCTCTAGGAGCTGCACTGGTCGGTTTCCCGAAAGGTGCCCAGGGAAAGCCTGTGATGTAGAGCAGCGACGTTATGGAGAGCGGGACTAGCGCACTTGAGGAGATGGCGACCGGCTGGGCCAGTGTCTCTGTGAGGCAGCGTCGGCATATGTTGGTGCAGAGCGTGAAAATGGACGGGGAGGGGTTCATGGTCTTGAGGGTAGTCATGAGAAATAGGCGCTCAAGAATACAAGCGGCGATCTTGAAGGCGGTAACTGGAGAAGTTTAGGTCGAAAGTACCAATTATTGTGGCAGTAGCATAAAAACCGCCGCGGTAGCATGAAAAACATTGGTCGATCGTCCGGAGTGCGCCACTCAGAGGGATTTCGGTAGTGTGGCAAAGCGTTCAACGTCAGCAACTGTGGCACGCATAGCCTGCAGTGCGTGACGTATGGTTGGTGGACTTATGATGTCCATATTTGCAACCGCTTGGTCCATGACGGCTTGAATGAGAGATTGCCATGCGCAGGGGCCTCATAAGGGGTTGGGGCCATGGCTTCGAGCTCTTAGCGAACAGTCGTTGCAAGGTTGTTAGGTGTGGAGAACGCAGAAGGCGCCACAGGATCTTCGCACAAGGAAGTCGGAGCTGCGCTTGGGAGTCGGCTAAACCGCTGAGTTATCAGCGCGCTCTTTGCCTGTTCAAACTGTCGGCATTCGCTTCTGATGGCATCAACCGTGCTGCAGGTCTTGCACATGGTGATGTGGACGGCATTGTAAACTATCCCACTTAAGACGTGACAAACTTTGTGCGGCTCCAGTATGTCTTTTTCGATCTTTCGGCACAGAGCACGGAGGTCTTGGATGTATGCCACGTACGACTGCGTTGGCGTGTGAGCTCTTGACGTGAGCTCATTGCGGGCTGCCATTTGTCGCGCCACTGTTCGTCCAAACAGGTCACATGTCATCTCCTTGCATACGTCCCAACTTGTTAGCCCTTCATCGTGTGTTGAATAACACGTGTGCTGTATCCCTCAGGTAAAAGATGTTAGCGAGCATGAGTGTCGTGTCCCACGTGTAGTGCTTGCTGACGCGCTCGTACAGGACGGGCCTCTCTTCGACATCATTGTCGTCCGTGCCACAGAACATACCCAGACCGAGAGGAGGCGAGACGGCCACCGTTTTCCGGAGCTGCTTACTGAGGCTGCGAGGATTCTGGGGTGTCTTCAGGCATTGTAGCGGGACAAACGGGGCGTCCACGACAAAGTTCCGGGGCTAGGCTCTACTAGGGCCCGCAGCTCCGTCAAAAAGGAGTATTTACTCTGCGAGGGACAGCCTACAGTTGTCCAGGCAAAATTGATCAGAACGCACTAGCTGTAAGGGTAGCTCCAGCCCGAGTTTCACACCCAATGTCTTTGTCGTCGTCGCAGCTATGCTGTGACACTATCTATCTATCTATCTATCTATCTATCTATCTATCTATCTATCTATCTATCTATCTATCTACCTATCTATCTATCTATCTATCTATCTATCTATCTATCTATCTATCTATCTATCTATCTATCTACGTCGGTCTGTGTCTGCCTATCTCATGATCACTTGCGGCCGGATCGGAATTTGTTCGCTTTTCACTGCGTGTGATATGCTTTGGTTATGCTTACCTTGTAAGCGGCGGCGCGCGGCCCCGATTTTGCGTTGCCACGTTTTTCTCTGCACTTCAAGTGCTTAATTTTCCGAAGGAAAGCAAAATATTTCCTTCATCTTCATAAAACAGTCCTGTTTTTATGAAGAAGAATATTTTTTTGTAGGAATATATTGTCTAAAAGAAAAGAAAAAAAAGTGCACGTCAACTTTCTGGGACGTTGACCGCTTGCCCATTGGTTGCTCGTGCGCTCCCGTTGTCGCCCATTTGAGGGGTCACCCTGTCATAAAACAACACGCACTCGAACAAGGGAAAGTGACCAGTCATGGAAGCCGGCGCCGCACTCAGACGCAGGAAATCCGTAGCTCGCGCAACGAGATATGCCCTCCACTCTCCACCTCCCCCCCCTCCCCCTTCTCGTGACAGTTCAACGAGCGAACGCCCTCTTTTCCGAACAATTCAATCTTGCCTTTGGTAAATACCAAAACTCAGATTGTAGAATGTGGATGTAGGGCGATGAATAATGACAGATCGTAAGCTCACTAACAAAATATACATGTTATGCACGCCGTGATTAATGTTAATGCGACCACGTATTACCCATACGCGTTTAGGCACCACAGGTGGTTGAATGGGGACGTGTACATGCTACGTCGATTGAGGACCCACCAAATAGACATTAAAAATTTGAGAAGAACGTATTTTGCGCGGGCTTCTTTGGACAATGGTGGCGACATATGCGGCGCGCATCCCCCGGCAAGGCTGCACAAACCGATTACTTGTATTGTAGGCTTAGTAACTCTATCGTTGTCGCTAGTATGGCTTCCTATCAAGTCGTCACCCAAGTTTTCTATATATTTCCCTTTTTGTTTTCAATAAACAGTCGGTTGTCGCCTTCGTTTCTGTTATCGTCTTCGCGTCTCCTGCACCCAAAATTTTTAACTTTGTAAATATTTGCTGGCGTAGATGTGATGGCAAGAAGCATCAGTCGTGCTTTCATATAGCGGTAAGCAAGAAAACACGGCCATCTAAGAATCAGCTTGTGTAGTTATGTGTGCATTCCTCATGACGACAATTTGGTCTCGCAAATTATGCTTCACAAGCAGATATTTAATAATTTATTTATTTATTTTTCACATACAGCAATCAATAATTTTAGCCAAGAGAAGCATTGTGTCTTCAAAAATATCTTACCATTGCTATATATCATTAAGTAAGTAATGTACGGGGAATTTGCGTGCTACATTTCCCGGAAAAGCATTCCAGCACTCAAGTGCGACGGCAAAAAAAAAAAACGGTACCAAAGCAAGTTTGAAGCGGAACTACATGAACAATGGAATAGCCCTGGTAAACAGTTTTTTTTTTACTTAACACCAGAACTTACTTCGGCAGTACGCATCGTAATTTGCTGACGTCAAACGCAAAACAATCTGTTTCGGAAGTTCAAAGACGTCATCTCATAAACCCGAAATGCCTCCCTTGATAATCCAAAGGTCAAAACACAATCCCAGAGGTCCTTGCCTCAGTCTTTGCAGATAGAACAAAGTTATTAAAATTAGCGGAATTCACTCTTATTTGTAGAAATGCTAGCAAGCGCCTAGGGCCTATAGTATATATAGTGCGTCATCGACACCGAGTGGTGTCTCGATATCAAGAGAAGTCGTTGGCAGCAGCCCGCATTTCCTCCTATCTAAAGGTATGTTGCACGTCATTGTTCAAGCGAAGCGTATTATGCCGCACGGACGTCGGCGCTGGTATTGGGTAGGTGAAACACTGCTGCTAGCGTTCTTCCTTGCTTCATCAGGAAGTCGTCTGTCCAGATGTGCTGCCAACGTTTTTTTTCCTCTTTCTCTGTAGGATAGTCCTTGGTATGTATCGGACTTGATTCCGATCCATGAAAGCCAACGTCGCCAGTCTGAAGGCGTGCCTTGCGCGCCCTGCTAACGAATTCTGCTTTGCTTAAACTGGCGCACTGAATGTTAGTTCCAGTGGCCTTAAGAATTTCAACTCTCTTCGCCTTAAGTGCACGGCACACTTTCTTCAACATTGTTATTGCGGGAGTATTGCTATAGCTCACCGACTCTCCTTGCTAGGGCTGTACTTTTATCAGTCTGTGCTGACATCACTATCTTCAGTTCCTCAACAGTTTCATTGAAGTACGGCAGGCTCATGTGGAATTCACATCTCTCTTAAAGGCTTCAGAGAACATTTCAAGTTCGGCACATGCCTTCAGTTTATCATCCTAAGAAACAGTCCGACTAGGCTAGAAAGTTTTCCCTGCAAAGCGTTTTCTGGCGCTTCCAGCTGCGATTCGAGCTTCACGTTTGAGGACATGGTGATAGTAATTCAAACATTAGCTTAGCTTGCACTAGTAGCACAACGCTAGCGTAGCTGATAAGCACTTGGCTGGTCCGGTTTTGTCTTCGGCACACTCGCATTTAGTCGTGGTCTGAGGCTTCGGGAAACACATCGCGAAGCACCGCGAAACCCGGCGAACGCTTCTCAATATTTTTCACCGTTCTCAGCTTAAAGACGATCGCGTCGAATCACAGGCGCTGCGAGACGTGGCACTCGTGGCCTCGGCGTGACGCCGCCCCAACCCTTTTCTGTACAATGTGTTTGTGCCTAGCTACGCCCCCTGAGACGACGCATGCTCTCGCGGTGCGAAGCTATGCACGAGCACATAGCTTCGCGAGACGCTGCGCACTGGACAAACTAATCCACTCTCTTTGCCTTCTTCTTCTCCTTTCACGTGCAACATGTCCGGCCTTCAGCTGCAGTTTTAGGGATTGATTGATTGATTGTGGTTCGGTTAGGAAAGGACGCTAATTTCTGCAGCCCATGTAGGGAGCACGGCTAAGCGTCCGTGGGGGTAGGGGGAAAGGGAGTGAAAGAGATAGAGAAGAGAAATAGACCGTAGTGGAGGGCTCCGGAAATTTAGACCACCTGGGGTTCTTTAACGTGCACTGACAACGCACAGTACACGGGCCTCTGGCATTTTCGCCTCCATCGAAAATGCGACCGCCGCGGCCGGGATCGAACCCGCGTATTTTGGGTTGCAGCCGAGTACCGTAACCACTACACCACCGCGGCGGACAGTTTTAGGGGCGAAGCTCCTCTTAGTCTAACCTTGTCACGCGTCAGGCATCAGTCGTCAGGCCTAACCCGCGTGCCTCCCGGCACGCGCTCGCCCTCGGTGTTCGCCTCGGCGCGTGCCTCCCGGCGCGTGCCTCCCTCTCTCTCTGTCCCGGCGCTGCCTCCCGGCGCGTGCCTCTGCTGTCTTGTGTATGAGAGAGAGACACAGAGACAGAGCGAAAGGCGCGCGTTGGCTATGGAAGCGCTCTTTCTTAGAGGAACGCTGTACCAGCTCGCAAAGAAGGAGAACGCGCCTTCACCCGCGAGAGGCAACGTTGGCGCAGGCAGCGTCCCCTAGCGAGTTTCTTGATTGAGAAATACCGACTGCTGGCGTTGGAGAAGCGTTCACTGGCAACCCATATATATGTATATATATAGACACTGGATCTTGACTTGCAATGAAATGCCGGTGGGGATTTCACTTGTGCATAGTTGAACCATAGGGATTCGTAGCGTGCGCGTTAACTAAATTAATCCAGAACTCGGCACGATCTACGATGAACCTCCCGAGCTTCGCCCACTCACTATCACTCACTCCGTGGATATGCTGTAATTTTTTTCCAGTGTAGCAGTGTGCTGAGAGCATGAGCACAAGAGACCGTGTCGCTTTCGAAAAAAAGTTCGTTTGCAACCTTTATAGGAAACCAACGGATATTAATCGATACTTGCATTTTCACAGCAGTCATGTGCGGCACTGTAAGACGGTCATCCCGCACAGTCAAGCACATTGACCTAAACAGATATGTTACAATAAAGAAGATTTCGACAAGAAATGTGCACAAATGAAAAAGGTCCTCCTCAAACAGAAATACCCGGAAAAAATTATTGACGATGCTATAACTCGCGCCGGGATGCTTGACCGCGCTGAAATTCTCAACAATCCGTCATCGAGCAGGGAACACAAGACTAACTTAATACTAACTCACTCTGCGTCGCTGCCAAAGGCTATTCTTAAGAAACATCATAACATTCTTACTCAAAGCGGTCGCCCCAAACGCATATTCGTGGAACCGCCTCGTGTCGCGTATAGATGAAACACAAATTTACGCGACATCTTAACCAAATCAACTTTAAATCCACGTCGTGGCACTGGATGCAGGCCGTGTAATGAGCCACGCTGCCAGGTCTGCCCTTATATTAGAACAACGTAAAAAGCAACACGGACCGCGTGCAACTTTTTTGTTCAAATTAAAGGAAACTTCACTTTGACGCGACTAATTTCGTTTACCTGCTTGAGTGCACTAAATGTAATGAACAATATATTGGTCAGACAGAGACAACTTTCCGAATACGGTTTAGCAATCACAAGTCACACGCGAAAAATTCCTTGGACCTGCCCCTGTCTAAGCATGTGCGCCTTGCCGGCCATTCATTTAGCGACCTGAACGCGATGATACAGGGAATGGGGCTTTCGGCATGCACCACGACATCGCCAGGTTCGTGAGTCCTACGTCATTTAGAAGTTCAAAGCCGCTACCTCGGGCATTAATGAAAAATTGGGTAAACCACATGTTTACCGAGTGACTAGGGCGTTGCCATTACGAGGAAGCCATTTCAAGCAACTCAAATGCGCTCTTTATCACACCTTCGCTTTTTGCTGAACTTTTTATTATTTCATTGCTTTATCTGTTACATTATTTCCATTTTTCTTCCTCTTTTGTTTATGGTTTATATTTTTTAATTACAAGATATTCTATTCGATTCTGGCCAGGAGTTTGTCATAAATCAGTTTTGTTGGTTTTTATCCTTTTTGTTATGGCAATTACCATTTTTACAATGTGAAGTGCCTGTATAGTTTCGTTACATACAGGTATGCGAATCCTTCGGGGTTGTACTCCTTGGTGTTAATTGAGAGGCTACAGTGTGGCATCGTAATTCGCCGCAGCCGACACGCGCTCTGTCCAGGCAGACTTCATAGCCATTCCCTGTACAGACACACACCTTCGTAGCCCCACTTTCCCCCCTTCCTGCACCCTTAAAAGGAAGGTGCTCTGCAGCAACTTTTTACTTCGATGAACCTCGGTCCACCGGCCGCAACGTCAGCAAAGTTATATCCTTTTCGTATATATATATATATATATATATATATATATATATATATATATATATATATATATATATATATATATATATATATATATATATATATATGACTGTATATGCAAAATAGCTTGGGTTGCCGCTAGTTTATAACAGAATTGACGATGCGCCTCTTAGAGAACGACGGTTTATTAAGTCAACGTTTCGGTCGGAGCCCGACCTTTTTCAAGACATGTAAGCCACAGGCCAGTATGGCCTTATATACACACTTTGCCTTGTAGTAAGGAGAGAAGGACAAGGGTGGGAAAGCGAATGAGTGGGTTGAAAATATACGGAAATAATAAAGTAAAAAAATAAAAATAATAATAAAGATTGCCGGCATCTTCACTGCAACAAAAGATGAACAAGTCATGCAAAGGGAACTCGCACGCACGCACGCACGAACACACACACACACACACACACACACACACACACACACACACACACACCACAGAGAGTGAGAGAGAGAGAGCGAAAGAAAAGAAGAAAAAAAGAAAAGAAGAAAAAGAGAAAGGGGCGAAAGTCGGGGAAACAGCGAGAAGGACGAGTGCCGCCCGCCGCGCCAGTGCTGTCCGAGTCCGTAGACATCTTTAAGAGCAATCCATCAATTAGGTATTGTAAACAGTGGCGCCGGCTTATATCTGGTGAAACTAACGACACTTTCCGTGGCGTACCTTATGCGGTTTGGATATTGCCTCTGTGGTGCCGCTGCCCAGCAACGCGCCCCAGGAGGGAAGAACGGGGGAGGTATTCAGGCATGAAAGGCACAGCGTTCTTGTTCCCGGTTGCAGCCACATTTGTAATACGCACTCGGCGCCACCGCGTGGCGGGGTAAGGTAGGCAAGGAAGAAGAAAGGGCGGCATGAAGGAAAAAAGCCGCACAGAAAGGCGAGGTTTTGAAGCAGTAAAATTCTGTGTACAACACAATGACGCATTGTCCCCTCTTGTCGTACGATCTCCGGAGCCACTTTGCGTGTGTCGGCTTGCACTGCGCGGGTAATGCAAACAGGGCCAGGCCGATAGATTCGGGCGTACACAGCTTTAAAAAAAATGAAAAGTCGCATGAGGCAATGATAATTGGCGGGAATGGCCGATCTTGTAATTGAGGATATCAATCAATTCGACTGTTCACTTCCTAACGATCGTAACACCGAGAGAGCGCCAGGATGTTCATTTATGCCATGCTTAATTGTGCCAAATTTGTAGATAAAGTAAGATTCCCTTTGCTCACGTTCTCTGGTGCTCCGAAAGTTACTTTCCAATAGTGTGACCCTGACATCCTCAAAGCTGTGACCTTTCAAGTTGATATGTTTAGAGAGCGGAAGGCCAGGTAGTGAGCGCACATGGGACCGATGGTTGTTGAATCTTATCCTGAATGGTGTGTCCGTCTGTCCTATGTACTGCATGTTACATATTCCACACTCTAAGAGATAAATAACATTGTTTGAGTCGCAGTCAAGTTGTCCTTTTATTCTGTGCTTAAAATTCGAATGTGTGCTTTCTGCAACTTTTGTTTTCTGGATGTGTTTGCACACGCCGCATCTGGATTTCCCACAGCGTCGACACCCGTCGAGAGGCACTGTTCCTATTTTTGAATGTACAACGTGATCCCTTATGCTTTTCGGTCGCCTGTATGCCACACGCGGAGGATCGGTAAAAATTTTGGAGAGTCGCTCGCTTTGTTCCAATATGTTAAAATGTTTTTTCAAGATTTTATTAACGTTCGGTGGATTGCTAGTAAAGGTTAGAACAAGGTTTTTTCGGCGTTCGTGGTCGGTGTCTTTCTGTTCATACAGGAGCGCCTGGCGGTCGAGATTTTCAGCTTTCACAATCGCATCCTCAATGATAGTTGATGGGTACTTTTGATCGACAAGCACTTCACGCATCCGTGCGGTGCTTTTGTGGAAGTCTTCCGTGCGGGAGCATATTCTTTTGAATCTGTGTGCCTGAGAATAAGGAATGCTAGTTTTACAGTGGCGCGGGTGGCAGCTATTGAAGTGCAGGTATATATATATATATACAGTAGAACTCCGCTGTTACGTTTCCGGCTGCTGCGTTTTCCCGGCTGTTACATCGTTTTTGGCCGGTCCCGGCATAGCTCCCATAGGATTCAATGCATTAGGAACCCCGCTGTTACGTCGCAATGTGGGAACCTTCACGCATGTTACGTCGGGAATCGACATTCCAAGCGGCCACTGGCGACGGAAATATTGACATTTCCCGTAGCTTGACTTGGCTCGACTGTAGGATTAGCTGCACAATGGGCGACGCCATTTACGTTTCCAGCTTCCGCCATCTAAATTATGACACAGCGATACAAACTGTTGGTGACGGAATCGCGTACAACGATTACGTTTCCATCGATGACGCCGCTGTCACCTCCGAGGTTTTCTCTGTCGACGAAATGGTAGCCGAGTGTGCCGATGCGTGCACTGAAAGCGCTAGCACTGAAATAAAATTGTGTGCCGATCACCACTTCTCTGATTTTTCAATTTTTCCCATTTTTGGCTCTTACGTTTATATTTCACGGTCCTGTGGAAAATGTATCAGCGAGGTTCTACTGTATATATTGAGCTCAACATATGACTGGCTCTTCATCACAGCACATCATCATTACTTGTACATTTTCCCCCATCTGCATGGATCATCAACAGGTGCTTGGCTAGCTCTCCATCTTGGTCGCCATAGGTCGACGCTCGACTGCAATAAAAGCAGTTGCTCACAATTGGTGTAAGGTGCTTTTCGTTCCCGAAGACCTCTCCCACGTTCTCACTTTTTGCGTCGATTATCGCGAACTGAACAAAATCACACGCATGGATGTTTACCTCTGCCACGAATCGACGACGCACTGGAGTCGTTACACGGCGCCGAATATTTTTCAAGCCTTGACCTTAGATCAGGCTATTGGCAGATACTGATGTGCGATTCTGATAATGGAAAAAACCACTTTTGCCATCCCAGATGGGCTTTACGAGTTGAACGTGATGCCTTTTGGGCTTTGTAATGCGCCTGCCACATTTGAACACATGATTGATAATGTGCGCGGATTGAAATGGAAGACATGTCTGTGCTATCTTGATGACATAGTCGTGTTTTCAACCACGTTCTCTCAACACCTCGAACGCCTCGACCAGGTGCTCGCCTGCCTCGCACGCGCTGGGCTACAGCTCAATACCAAAAAGTGCACTTTCGCGAGCAAGACCATCAAGATCCTGGGGCACTTAGTCAGCAAAGAAGAAATTCGACAGGATCCTGAGAAGCTTGCCGCCGTTCTGAAGTTTCTTCGTCCAATGCGTCAAAAAGACCTGAGTTGTTTTCTCGGAATTGCTTCTTTCTTCCGCAGATTCATACGTAACTTTGCTACGCTTGCTTCTCCCCTCCATCAGCTCCTTTACCCGTGAAGCCCCATTCGTTTGATCTGGAGAGTGTGAAAGTGCTTTCGTGGCTTTGAAACATGCCCTGACGTCCGACCCGGTGTTATGCCACTTTGATCCGAGCGCACCCACCATCCTCCACACAGACGCCAGCAGTCATGCTCTCGGTGCCATTCTCCTCCAACGTGACACCAGCTCCCGTGAATGAGTTGTCGCTTACGCTAGTCGCTCTCTGACCCCTGCGCAGAGGAATTACACCATCACCGAGATGCAGTGCCTTGCTGTTGTATGGGCCGTGCAATAATTTTGCCCATATCTCTACGCCCGTCACTTCACTGTCGTAACCGACCACAACGCTCTGTGCTGGCTTTCATCGCTAAAGAACTTATCGGCTCGCCTTGGGCCCTGGGTGCTTCGTTTACAGGAGTGCGACTTCGAGGCAACCTACAGGTTGCCTCGAAAAACACCAGGATGCCGATGCCCTCTCTCGCTACCCCTTGGCCAAGAACGACGAATCACCATCGACTCTGCATACTAAAGTACAGCACGCGTCCCCTTTGTCGGCTTCGCCCATCTCGACGCTCGATTTGCTGAAGCCAGGACGGTCATCTGTTCTTGTGTCTCACCAACGTATTGACCCCTACTGCAGAAGCATTGTACGGCGTCTCGAAGGTTCTTCTTTCCCACCCAGCGCCCGACCTCGTCGACAACTTAGACAGTTCAGGCTTCACGATGGGGCTTTACAACGCTACATTTATGTTGTTGGTGGTAACAAATGGGTCCCCGTCGTACTTGGTTCCTTGCATCGGGAGGTGCTTGCAGCTTTTCACGATGATCCGACTGCAGGTCATCTAGGCTACCACAAGACTTGCGACAGAATCCGAAGTCGCTGTTCCTGGCCTGGCGTCTCCACAGCCGTTTCCAAGTACGTCGCATCCTGTGTCCGTTGTCAGAGCCGCAAGTGACCAACTTCTGCTCCTTCGGGCCTCTTGCAGCCTCTTCCTTGCCCGGCGTCGCCTTTCGGAGTCGTTGGCATAGACTTGTGCGGCCCTCTTCCGAAGACCCCTCAGGCGCTACGCTGATCATCTGACCATCTCAGGCGCTACGCTGAGACAGCCTGTCTGCAAACTGGCACTGCCGCGGAAGTTGCGGATTTCTTCCTACACAACATCTTTTCGCGTCATGGCGCTCCACGCGTTCTCCTCAGTGAACGTGGCAAAGCTTTTCTCTCGTCCGTTCTGGCTGAAGTCCTGCGTGCCTCAGGCACCATTCACAAGACCTCGTCGAGTTATCACCCGCAGACCACCGGCCTGACAGAGCGTTTCCACCGTACTCTCTCGGACATGCTAACCATCTACATCGCCCCAGACCCCATGAACTGGGATGCAATCCTCCCGTTCGGAACATTTGCCCACAACACGGCCACGCAACGCACCACTGGCTTTTCTCCATTCTTCCTCGTCTATGATTGCTCACCAAGTTTCGCTCTAGACGTTTCATTTCTGTCGGCTTCTGCACACTCAGCAGCTCCTTTCTCTGACCAATTTCTCTCTCGACTTGTGAACTGCCGTCGCCGCGCACGTATTAACACCGATATTTCCCAGGAGGTACGGAAGTGTCGCTGCGACTCTGGTCACCGTGCTGTGACTTTTTCTCCTGGCGATGAGGTGCTTCTTTGGACTCGAGTGCGCGCTACAGGCTTATGTGAAAAATTAATCCAGTCGTTTTATTGGACCATACACAGTCATTGAACAGACATCACCGGTGAATTACCGCGTCTGCCCCTTACGCGCCCATCTGACCACCGCAGCAAAGGGACAGAAATCGTGCACGTTTCTGTCTTGAAACAATATATTCGGCGAGTTTCGTAATTCCTCAGCGCGGCCAGGCGGCCGCTTCCACCGCGGGAGGGAATTAGTGTGAGCTCAACATACGACTGGCTCTTCTCCATCACAACACATCATCATCACTTGTACATTTTCCCCCATCTACACGGATCATCATCAGCTGCTTGGCTGGCTCTCCATCTTGGTCGCCATAGATCGAGGCTCCACTGCAATAAAAGCAGTTGCTCACAATATATAAACTCTACGAGGTGTTTATGGGTCTTGTGGGGTCCGCCCAACATTTTCGAGCCATCACAGTCGTCCAGAACGTTGTCGTTCAGGTGCAGTTGAATCTCACCCGTGTGAATCGATCGCGTAATGTGTGTGCCCGAAGTGCTCTCTATCTGTCGTTTCCACTTCGGCATATATATATATATATATATATATATATGAGTACTGGACCCTCGAAATTGGCCCCAAAAATGGATGGAAAGCGCTTATTCAACGTTTCAGCCGGAGGCCGGCCTTCATCCGGAATGCCTACAGTTGTATTCACACTTCTCTTTATACCTGTCTCAGAGAGCTTTAAAAAGCATTTAAAGGAATAAGATAAAAGAAGACAAGAAAAATAGAGAACATGAAAGAAAGGGAAAGAAGAGTGAAAGAAAAGCACACGACGTGCGTCAGATGCGAGCATCTCCTCATCCTCGCTCCCACTCCTCCCCTCTCTCGGATCAGGAGGCATGTTCCCACTGCCCGGAATATAGGTGTTGATGGTGGTTAAAAGAACAGTTCAGGCAAGCAACGTGTGAAAGGATGAATATGCCTGAACGGCTATGAATGAGTTTTGTAGCAGCGAAGTGACGACTGACTACAAAGCGAAGCCCCGTCAGTACTCTCAAGGTCTACGGCATGTTCAGTGCTCCAACTTAGTATGTAAATGTATTATAAATGTGTTACGTCTTATTGCTTCACAAGGCTCACAACTCTAGGATGGCTGATTCAGTGACTCTCGGCGCTACTGGAAAGCTATTGCGCAGCCCCTTCTGTATTTGTGAGATTAGAGGGAAGCGAGTCATGGCGTGTGCGTCTCTGACTTTGTCTTCTTTTGCCTTCCTTTCTTATTTTTTCCTTGTTAATTAATTTTTCTTTGTTTCTTTCTTTTACTTCTATTCTTTTTCTTTCTCTCTCTCTTTCGTTCTTTCTTTCTCTATTTTTGTTTCTTGCTCGTTGTAAACCATCCTCCTACACTAAAGGTCCTAAGCACGGCGGTAGAAAATAGAAGGCCCTCTCATTGGTCAGACACGTTCACGTCCTGCAAGCACGTGTATGTACTCTAGTGGTGACGATTATTGCTCCGGAGTGTGGAGTCCGTCCGGGAAAACACTTTTTGCTCCACAGATTGCGTTCTTCCACCATTTCATAAAGGGCACCTGGACTTCCTCTTTTCTGGATGCAACTGGCTTTGTCATAAACACGCCCAATTATTACTATGCCGACACAGGGCTAGGTGGTACGCGCTTCCCTTCGATTTGTACACGAAGGCAGGTTGTCCATGATAAACGCAAATAATTGCTTATGTGCAAAGGCCCCCGGAGCAAAGATCATTATATGTTGATATGCTGATCGAGTATTGGTCTCTTTTCTTCTTTCCGCATTTTGCAGGTTTTTATTCAACTGACTGAAGAAGGAATTTACAATTCATTTTGTACCGACCATGACCTCAACATATAGTTTAACACACTGGATTGTGCTCGCTGTGGGGTTGACACTACGTAAGTATATGTAGATAAAAGGGAATTTATTTTCCCTAGAACACAATGTAGTTGTTCTTTACGTCATGTGATTTTACGAAGAATTTGTTCCCTGCACACGGTTTCAAAGCAGCAGCGCATACAGCTAGCCTACGGAATTTTACCGCCCAAAACACGATATGATTATGAGGGATGCTGCAGTGGAGAGCTCTGACAATTTCGACCTCCTGGGGTTCTTCAACGTGCACTGACGCCATACAGTACACGGGCCTCAGCGTTTAGCCTCCATTGAAATGAAGCCTCCGCGTGAGGGATTCTATGCCGCGAACTTCTGATCAACATCCGAGTGCCATAGTCAGTAGACCGACTGTCGCGGGGTATTAGCCAACTGAAAAGATCCACAGAATATGCGTTGCAGCTGTAAAAGTCGAAAACAGTAACGCCACGACACAGCATCTGTCAGTACGAACTTTTTTCTGACACTACAGATAGCACGCTGTCTACACACGCACAAGCACGCTGATGATAGTGTAGAACCACAAGGCACGGATGACAGCTCAATGTCCAGTAAGAGTTCACACATTGCCGCTTGTATTTATGACCAAGTCGGTTGTGGATGATTAAAACATGGGATGTCGCAGAAGCCAACATTTCGACAGTGGACTTGTCTTCGTCAGGATGGCATCTGGACGGCGGCTGTCGCCGACCTGACGAAGACAAGTCCACTTGTCCAAACGTTGGCTCATGCGACATTCCCTGTTCAAAATCGTTTTTAGCGAGTTCTTCTCGATTGAAGCTTCCATCTTCCCCTCAGCTTCTCTCCTAGTTTGCAAGTCGGTTGTAGCGCCTCCGATGCGGTGCCACTTTTCAAGCTCTGTTATGGTGCCCAGCATTTCCTGTTTTCGCTGCGGCAACTCTTCACGTTGTGCTAAGGTCTGTATTCGTAAACATACTTCATCCTTACTGTTTGTTTCCATTGTCCTTCTGTACCCTTATCATGCTTAATGGATTAATTAGTACAGTATCTTGAAACAAGACTTGCGATAGTCTTTTGCCCTGATTACCATCTAAGGTAAAACGCTTAAAGCGCCTTAATATCGCAGGGGGGATAAGAAACACAAGCAATAAAGATAAGGTAGAATTCTGAATACGGGCCTAACGCATAATCTTTTTTCAGCCTTATGTGCCCGAAATTGATTACCTGTCCTGGCTTCCTAAGCGGCCTATGGTTTTTGTAGGCTTGC
Source organism: Hyalomma asiaticum (assembly GCA_013339685.2). Taxonomy (NCBI): domain Eukaryota; kingdom Metazoa; phylum Arthropoda; class Arachnida; order Ixodida; family Ixodidae; genus Hyalomma; species Hyalomma asiaticum. The sequence continues at coordinate 59,178,334 of CM023490.1, read as the reverse complement.
TCCTTCGGTGAATAGGGATAATACCCATCCTTTTCACCGCATATTATATATATCGCTGCTTGTACTCATCACTCCAGTCGCTGCCGCTCGTTCTGCCTGACACAAGAAGCCGTTATCTTGAAACCTCTTTCAACGCGCTTGCACTTTTTACTTCAGAACATCACATATTGTATAGCTCGTGTGTGAATGAACAAGAGCAGCACAGAGAGTGGCACCCGAATCGCATGGCTACGTTTTAGGCACTTGTAGGCACTCGCACCAATGGCTTCTGTTATGGCCGAACAAACATCTTAAATATTTTGCTGCCGGCGTTCACAAGATGGTCCAAACTAGCTCGGTAGCATTCGAAATACATCGACCTGGGGGTAAGCTCCTCATTGCCAGCCGCATAGTACGCCTTCGACATTCTGTCGTATTCGCCAATTATGCAACACCCACCTCGAAGACTGGCGGTCCTCGTTGCAGACGGTGAATGCTCAAAGCATTTTGAATGATTGACGTCAGTTCTATGATTTCTGTATCAATGTCGATATATCCACCGTGCGAATTCGTGGTATGCCTTATCTGCAGCATTCGAGGTCATTGAGTTACTCACGCTTCTAATACCCATTTCGCTTCACCGTTAAGCTGCGCATGTCGCCCAAGCAACATCCCGTTACTTTTTCGCATGCAAAACCAGCAGAAATGCCTTGTCTTCATTACGAGTACGTACACACCACTGTTTTCGACTTTCAACCACGACGTGTTCATGCCCTGCCTTCGATGGCCCGTGCTGATAATCCTACTTTATCCTTATCGCTTTTTGTCCTTATCTTTCTTGTGCTCTTCTCATGGTTGACGAATAAATTAGTCTAGTATCTGCGAAAAAGCGTTATGAGAGTCTTTCAGACTGATTAGAATTTAAGCCTCCTTAACAGCCCGAATCACAGGGGTGATAAGGAAACCAAGCTATAAGGACAAAGTAGGTTTATGAATACAGCCATAAGTCTCAGGCGCTGCTGTGCAGGTTGTACTGTTGGCCATTCAAGCACAATTTGCTTGCTAGTTTGTTGGTGACCTCCTGTAAATTCATCTGCGCAAACTATCACTTCATCATAGAAACTGTTCCATTAACCATTTTACTACCTATCTGCGATACCGTTTTCAGCGCTACCAGAGCCTTATAGCTACCCGAATATTTACTCCAGCTTTCAGCAGCAATGATATTACCGCGACATTGCTGACGATATAAGTTGAAAGAGAGCTACGCGGACAACCGCTCTGGTCGCGATTATTCTGTCAGGAAAAGTTGGTGGAACCAGGACTATTTAGTGAAAATAGGATGCGAGGGACTATTCTTATCGCCCTGCACTTTTGTGTTTCCTTGATGGGTTGTCTATTTCACGACGATGATTTTGGTGGAACCATTAACTACTGGCACCCTCATTTCTCATAGATTGCTTCATGTTCGTCTCAGGACAAAACATGAGTTAGAAAATGCGACAAGCAATCGAAAAGCATTTAAAGTATAAGCTTCAGGAAGCAGTATATGTTTATAGTCGTGCATTATAGATACAATATCAGATGATAGGTCCTTTATAATTACAGGTATTTGGCGAATAGTATAGCAATTTGAAGTTGACTTACAATCACATTCATCTGTGGCTCGTACTCGCATCAGGTGGGCGGATTTGAGCGAGGGATATGCAAGAATGAGGCACATACAAGAACGAGAGAGAGAAACAAATCACGAAAAGCTAGCTCATGTCTGCATTGGATAAGGTGGGAAGGCAGATAGTGACAGAGACCACACATCAACGATCGCAGGCTACAACGGACGTCACAGGGAAGGAGTATGTTTCCAGCAAAGTTTTATATTTCGAGGTTTTTTCGCACGTACAAGAAGCTTCGTCAGTGGTGTTCAGTCGAAAACAGTGAAGTTGCTGATGTAAAAATGTGGTTTTTACTTTATTTTTACAAGTTTGCGCTTATTATTCACTTTTCGAACCAGAGAACGTGCTGCAGTCGACGACGGCTGGTGCTCACTCCACCGATTTTGACGCACCTGTGCAACACCACTCTCCGATTTTCAATAACTTGGTGCATTTGTGCTCGCACGACCCACGAGTGCTTGCGTGTGCGCGCGAGTGTAGGACGTGAACAGGACAACATGCGGCAATTTTCAAGGAAACAAATCCGCAGTTCCACCCGCGAAGCAAAGCATTCATAGACAGGACCTTAAGTCCAGTGATTCAGCTAACGCTCATACATGAGTGGGGTGTTTAAGTGATCCGAGATTTATAGAGAGATCACTTCAAAGATGTCTGCATTGCACCAGCACGTGCAGGCGACATTTTCGCTTCTTTGTGCATCACGCAACTTAGCCACGAACAGCTTCCGCAAGAACCCTGAGCAAGAAAGTGACCTAATATGGCGAATCCTAAATACCTCTCAGTCACATGACCAACTGAAGTCTAACGTAAGACCTCGAATGCACATTAACCACACCCTAATGCAACGTAATGAGGGAACTTCTGGTATGTACTGCTTTAGGTCGACTTCGTAGAAAATATTCGCGCAGAAATAAATTTCCCGCCGCAAGTAAATCTCCCTGGATGACAGCAAAATGTTTTCCGACAACGCTCTCCTAAAATCACGGTCCGCTAATGATGTACTCAAAGCTTCGAAAGGTTGGCTCCTGCAACATCCCCTGTTCTAAATCGTATTTTGTGATCTGTTCATCGACTGAAGCCTCCATCTTCCCCTGAGCTTCTCTTCTAGTTCAGACAGGAGGCGTAATCTCAAAGGTGGCAGAAAGTAATCAACTTTTGAGGCCAGCGCCCCGGACGGAGCTTGTTGACTTCGTGTGAGGGCGAGAAAAAAAAACCGATGGCAGGGAACCAGGTTTGCACACCACGTGATGGGCATGGAAAAAAAAAAGGTATTGATTCCATGTACATGAATAAGCTTGGCTGTGGGATCCAGTCCTGAATGTTCGTATTATGACAATCTAACTATTTTTGGTTATTTTACCTAGCTTAAGATTTAACATAAATAACATCATTCTCCTGATTTTCATTACAGACGAGTACCTTCCATTCGCCAACACCGCTGTTATGCAACGAATCACGTCCATATTTGTAAGCCGCCTTTTGTCATTTGCTACAGCAAAACTTTGCCGCTCTTAAATACAACGTTACGGCAACCACCGTAAGGTGGTAGGAGCGGCCTTAGAATATTGTGGTACTCAGTCGCACTAGTGAGCCGAATGTGGCAGGTTATGGAATATCCACAGAAGTGACGCGAATTGAGGCGCAAGAGTCTCCCTCGGTACTTGCTGCCGAATTAGATTTTTAAACTCTGAGAGTCTTCATAGGTTTTTTGCTGAGAATGCTAGAGGTCTCACTCAGCCACGCCAAGCATACGACGCTGTTCTCAACTTACTGGTCTAGCATAACTTGAGACTGGGCGAAAATCTATACACGGCAACAACTTAGCCGAGGCTATTCAGCCGAAATGAACCCCCGGCATGCTTCAAACATTCACGTGCGTGTCCCACGAACACATCCCTGGGTCAAGCCCGCATTGGGTGTGGGCCAGGGACATGTAAGAACGGCTGATGATTTTATGTAGCTTTGATGCAAAACTAATATCTACTCTTGTTTCCAGCCTGCAAACAGCTCCGAGAAACTATACCTCGTTGGCTTCTCAGGAAGTCTCGAAACGTCGAACGTAACCTGCGTGTCATCAAGTTTTAATAGCAGGGAAGGGGATAAAGTAAACAGAACTCTGGACTGGAAGCAGTGGACACAAGTGAGTCATCACACTGCTATATTGAAAGAAATTTTCTTTCTACATATGCTAGCATATGTAAAAAACACTAAAACTAGAGTTATTGGTGTTAGTGGATATACTGATTTTGACCGTGTTCGTCTGTAGCGCGTTATTTTGGGCCGTAGGTAAAACCGAATATCACGCGACCGCGTTGAAGGAATATAAAGACGGCGCTTCGCCGTGGCACATGAAGCCGCGGGTGGTGTTCTTTGCCTGGGGTCGATTGGCGGTCCGCCATCTCGTTCTTTCAACCATGAAGCATCATAAATAAGCCTACAAGCGTTAATGTAGGAAAACGGTCGATCAGACCGCACCCTACCCTGAACCAGCTTCACGTCTCCAAAGTTCCTGGACGGTCCCTCTACGTCGCCCACCCTTCTGACACCAGAACCCGCAAGCTTGGTTTCACCCTGTCGGGGCAAAATTTTCAGTCCACCGCGCCTTCTCGGAAACCACGGACACACGACCATGTAGCCTCAGTGCTTTTTCCTGATGTTGCCAGCTGCTCTCAGATGCCCTATTTAAGCCCACGAGCGCTACATCATATCAGCATCTCTAGAGCAAGGTACTGGAGTGATTAACGCCGTCGGAGGTCGCTCGCCTCCATCAGCTTCTTATAGAGGGGGACCTAGATGACTGGCGCCTCTACACAGTGCTGCGGCGCTTGTGACCGCTTGTCGCAGAGTGAGACTCCACTCACCGTTTCTTTGCGAAGACTTTCTCCAGCGCACTTCCCAGCCCATCCGCCTTGTTCTGGTGGCAGCCGACGACGTTAACCTCGATGGCCTAGCGAAGCTCGCCGATAAGGTTCAAGAGTCGATCTCCCCAATCGTCACATATCCGTCAGTCCGCCTGCAGGGTTATTACCGCTTACAGGAGAAGGCTACACTGTGCCCTGTGAGAACAGTTCCAGTGCGTGCTTTATTCGCTCAAGATATCGTCACGGTAGAAAAGACGTTTGGCAAAATATTCACAAGCTGTGTACAACCGGCCTGAAAGGGGGCATACAAGATGGAGCCCGAGCACGGCTATCAGCAGACTTCGTCTTCGTCACTATTGCTGCTTTGTTCTCCACTGCAGAGCCTCGTTGCAATATACTCGGTAATAAACGCCTAAGTAGTAATGTATTTTTTAATATTCCATTCACGGCTATTGCACAAAGATTTGACGTATCGTGGGTGTGCCGGATTTCATCATGTGTTCAATGAAAACGACCACTTTTCGGCGTACATTTCTACGATCATAATGCACACGAGTGGGTATTACGATCAAGTGGGCGCATTGATGGCGGATCGAACTCGACGGTCGAGAGAGAGTGAGAATGAACTTTATTTAAGTAAAAGAAAATCACCGCATCTCCACTAGCGTGAATCATGCTGAGTGGCGAACCACTGGCTATCGTACCTGGGTGTCGCCGTACGTCACTCGTGCGTTTCCACAGCGAATGTGAAATGAGTGACATAAAGTGTACATATATACAAGTGTACTTGTTTGGTCCATCGTTAATGCTGTTGCATTTAAATCCTCTTGTTATAATTCGTATATCCATTTGAGTTCTGGATCCATACACACACATGTTTCGACTATAGCAACGGTTTTCTATATACCATCACAGCGAGAGTAGACAACAAAGCTAGTTCCTAAAATGTTTCGCCCCTAAAATCATGACAGCTCACTAACGTGAAATCTGGAAAGGTGCGAAACAGGCGGTGTTTCCCACAGGAAACGTCAGCCGCTGCAAATAAGGTCGCTTTACCGTGGCGGGTTTTAAGGCACGGATTGACCCCGCTACACGTAAACTGGTGGCCGTGTCGAGAGGAGTGAGGGTGGCCATAATGCTGGGTGCGTAGATGTTCTACTGCGGAGGGAAGCGGAACGCCTCTACGTATGTCGCAGCGCAGCTCGACCGCTCCAAAGAGCTGTGTATCCCTCCGTACTGTACGCACACTTGGTCCCAAAGTCCAGCAGAAACGCGCAGTAAGATAGAAACGTGAAGCGCAAAATTCAGATTGCCGCGAAACAACCGCTGACAGTAAACTGCTGCAGAGGCTAGACGGGTCCTTTTCGAAACTCCATAAAACGCTCCTACATTCATACCCGAAAGTCGCAGCTACAGCAGAGACGCGGCTTTCGCTCACAGTTCTTCAATAAAGAAGTATAACCTAGAGCACCAACAAAATAACTGACAAAGCTGCGCAACAACGTAAAGAAAAAGGTGCAGAGCAGCCCATGCTCCACCATGGGACGTCAGGCTGCAACAGCTGTCGCTCATCAGTCGCCGTGTTGCAGTCTCGCACGCATGAAATGAAAATCTGAAAGATGCCTCTATGAAACTCCATTTGACTTGGAAAAGTCACTGTTGTTCTTTGCTCCTCGTACAAGCACTTGGCTCGACTGTGAGTCTGTGATGTTTGCAAAATACCGGAATATCCCTTTTCAATAGCCAATGTCCCTATAGAAACTGAGGGTGAGGTCACAGACAGAAAACACTGTTCGTGTTTGGAGGTGCCAACGTACGCGTTACTGAAGACCACGAAAGATGTTTTCTCTTTGCATGTAGTTTTACTGTGTGGCGGCCTCAGTAATTTCATATCAATGTGAGGGCATTTCCGGCCACGTATGCCAAATTTAACGAAGAAGAGTTTGCAAATTAATTGCGTCATTGAAATGTGTGTGTATACACATTTTGCGGTTCTGTTAGATCCAGGAGGTCGTGAATGATAACATTTCTGAGGAGAGGACCGACAGCGCATGCTTTTTGGCTGCATCAGATACCCTGACGGAGACCTGACCGATGTGTGTCATGTGCACAAGTTTTGGCAGCGATAGGCAGGATATGACTAAACTGCGCTACCTAGCGACTTGTAATACGTTCTTAAGGACTGGAAAATGGGAGTGTGTCAACTAATTCACAGAAATGAGCAAGAGGGGTTGCTTGGGTGCTTTTTATGTGACAAAGCGCTCGCGACGAGCACGGAGGACGAGTGTAGCGCATTTACGAAGCAAAACTGGATTGATTTTCGTGAATGAGTTCCTAAGAATGCAGAGAGTAATACAAAAGACTAAAGTACTGGTATGAGTAGAGAAGGCCCCGAAGGAGGTTAAAAATTACGGAATTCCCTCCTACCGAAGAAGAAGCATAAGGGAAGTTCCTAGACTGCCAGGTTAATTTTACGAGTGCTCTACGCAATTGCGTTCGGAAGCAGCCAAGCTTCCGAAGAGAAATTAAATAAAATAAAAGAACAGGTCAGAGTGGTGATGGATTAGCAATTGTTTTTTAGCAATTCCATTGCATAGATTATCTAGAAAAGGAGCGTATTTGGAACTTCTAATGAGCAGTTCATAATAAATGAGCGGGTATATACATGGGAAGTCTTTTCTTGTACACTTGAAGAGATCTATGATAGGGGATAGCAACAGTCAGGCAGAATCCAGCACTGATGCTGCGTGCGGTCATTAAAAGCACAACGCAAGTATTTATTTTATTTATTTATTTTAACATTCTGCAACCTTAATAGGCTATCGCAGGAATGGGTAGAGAAGACAGAAAAGTGCAATTCAACAATACAGAGCAAAAATGTACAGAGCATGAAGATCAGTGGTTATTAATGTACAAAATGAATTCATCACATGAAAAAGATTTAACATGGCCGAGCAACGCATTCCATATTTCAATAGTGCGGACAAAAGAAAACTGTATTTATACCAGTTTGTTCGGTGATTACAAGGAGTCATGTTCAACTGAGTTCAATGTGTTGAGCGTATTTCAATATAGGCGGATACTTGTTACGTTCGTTCACGGCGTCTTTTCCTGGATCTCCATGGCCGGATATTTCGTGCAAGTTTGCAAATATCACGTAATTGAACCGAAGCGACTCGCATATAGGGATCAGAATAGGGCACTGTACCAATATATAAAAGCTGCATTAGGAGTTAGGCCGAACATATGAAAACATCTTCGGAATCTATCTATCTATCTATCTATCTATCTATCTATCTATCTATCTATCTAATCTAGCTCTCAATGATGTCTCGCTCGGCACATAGCAATATGGGATATTCGGGGGTCATTTTAGCGCACTGACCTTCAGTTTCAAGGTGAGTTGCTCTCAGGGCATCACTGCGATTTCTTCGAGAAAGAGGACTTGGTGACAGGTTCTCACAGCGCCTGAGAAGTGAAAGCGATATGACGTGTACCTAAATTCTCTTCTCTTCCTTCCTTATTACATTCTCCCTTTCCCTTCCCCATACAGGGTAGCCAACCGGAGACCTCCGGTTAACCTCCCTATCTTTCCTTTTGCTTTCTCTATCTCTCTTTCGGGTATATCATTGTATAACCAACATAATGACTGATATGCACATGACTAAAATGGTAATGATATGCTCGTCACGCAATTCAGGATTAACGATAATACCATAACACATGTAGCTCATACCCGGAGCGATCGGCCCGGATCAGGCTGGTGTGCTCCAGAGATGATTGAGTCCCTAAATGGCACTTTATAATAATCAGAACCAAAATACGCATTTACAAGTTAATGAGAACCAAGTTCCCATGTGTTCAACAAGAGAAAGACACGCTGTTTGTTCTTGCTTGGATGCCATGCATGCGACAGGACAGACACAGCCAGGCTTCAACCTATTATGCATTAGAGGAGGGAGAGCACAGAAGTGGGGTCAGCAACACCGGTTCTCAAGCAAGCATGCCATTACCAGTTAGCGCTGCCTCTTCGCGCGCTTTACATATTGTAATATACTTATCGCAACAGCACTCATGGTGAGAGCGCTTGAGCGATGCATGCCCGCCCTACTCCAAGCACTTGAAGGAATGCCAAAGAGTTTGCAATAGTGCATTTCGTTGCTGATAGCTGCGCGCCATATCGATTCCCGGAATGCACGGCATCCGTCGATTTCTTTTTTTGTGCTGGAAAGCATAAGGGCGAAGGCATGAGCGCACTGGTACTCGCCGAAGTGGATGTTGAGTGTTCTTACCACAGGCATCTCGACCCACCGACGTCACGTACCAAAGGGATGTGAATTTCGAAGTCAGCGAACCGCGTAACTGATCTTTCACCACGGCCCTGCTGGGGCACGCCTTTGCAGCTCGCGAAATTACGTAGCACACCAGGAGCTGACGAGGTGAGCGTGTCTAATCTACGCAATTTACCCGTTGAGTACAAGCACGCTGTTCTCAAAGTGCTTAATCGAGTCTTGGAAACTGGGCACTCCACTGTACTTGGAAGTTTTGCGTGGTAAAGCCCATTTTGAAGCCCGGTGAGCCACCATATGCTCTATCCAATCTCCATCTGACCTCCTTAACTTCGTGTGTCGGAATTACGTAATGTAGAGCATGGGTGAAACGGTTGATGGGTTGATGTATCTTCCAGGGTACGAGCTTTTGGCTCCTACAATGTATGTACTTGGGCCTGGGCTATCTATACAATATGTCCTCCACTTGAAAGAAAACATCCTCGACCCCAACTCAGCGCACCCACCGACTGTGTCGGAGTTGACATAAGCAACGCACTTGATGGCATCCTGCACATCTTGATCATGAGCGAAGCACTTGCCCTTGATGTTAAAGCCAAAGTGTACAACTTCATCAGCGGGTTTTCTAGAAGGGCGAAGCTACCAAGTCGATGTTGGTCGAAACGCTTGAGTCATACGAATAAACCAAGTAGGCGTGCCCCATGGCTCGATGTTACTGCTCGGCCCTATTCAATTAATATAGGTATGTACCAGTTACCAAGGCATCTTGAAACATGCGGGCTTGAAACACTCGGTGCACGCAGACGACGTCGCCGTGTGGACGCATGCAGGGTCCAGCGGTGAGTAGCAAAATGTCTTACAAATTCCTTTCGACATTACTTACGACTATTTCAAGAAAACTAGTGTAAGTACAGCCTCCTACAAAACAGAGCTCGTCGTGATTCAATGCAGCAGATCCATCCTTGCCTAATAGGAAATCTTTAAACTCTATATCGGCAACCAGGCCATCATACGGAGTTCTGCTGTCAGAACCCTAAGTATGCATCTAAACGAGCGCTGCACAGCAACCACTAGGTTCTAGCTCGTTACGAAGTCTAGCAAACAAATCATACATTCTTTACTGCGAATGTCTGATCACACCAGCGGAGTAAACGAACACAAAATGCGGCAGTTTCTTCAAGCTTTTCTTCTTTCCTGTGTCATCTATGGGTTTTCATATCATCCAGTCGACTGTACGCACACGCGCGTGCTCGAACATTTATTCAACGAGGCGAAATGCTTCATTACTGTGCTTCCAAAGTACACACCCTCGAATCGCTCAAGAGCTGCAGCAAGCTCAACGGCCGATTCGTGCCCATTGACATGCATAGCCGCACACAGCCCACGAGACTTCACGCCAGAACTGCCGGGTGACACACGCTGGTGATCTTCAGGCATGACGTCACCAGACTGCCCTGTTTGCCGAACAAAACGCCTCTATGGGAAATCACAGCACTCACTGATGGCAGGCCAGTTACACTTAATATGGACCCTCAAAATGAGCACAGCGCCTTGCATATGCTAAGAGACATGCTAAAACCACGAGTTCGCTTCCCTTGAGTGAGTATATGGTATACAGTGATGCTGCCCTTCCTACAGACGGTACCAGTAAGATCTGTTATGCCACTGTGTGGTACAACGAGACAAATATTCATCAGAACCGATGACATCTTATAACAGCAGAAGCAGTTTACAGAAGCCGCGCAGAGCTGATAACTATCCTAGATTATTTCTAGTGGACCGCTGCAAATTCTACCCTGTTCACCATTTTGTGTGCACAGACTACGAGGCTGCCCGACGGGCGTACGCTAATATTACTAATAGAGGTTGGTACACTGCACTGTAGCACCGGGCATGCGGGCTCTGTGAATGCGGTTACTATATGAGCAGCCACTAGATTCCCGCACGATGCCGTTACTCAGGGAACGAGGAGGCTAATAGACTGGCTCGCGCTCATTTCTCCACCGCTCTAGCAACAGCTTCCGATGCCCCTTGGCTTCTCCTAGCTACGCCGCCTGAGTTAGCAGATCCGATGGCAGGCTACCATATGACCAAATAACATCGTGCCGTCCCCCTTAGAGCAGTGGGCAATCCACTCTACGCCTCGTATTTACGCGGCGAGGATCGGCCCTCCTACCGCGGATCCAGACAGGCACGCTTCTTTTTTACTGAAGAGTTTTGACAGGCGTGAAAAACCACGACACATAAGGGGTTTTTTGCTCCGCGTGAGGCTGCTGTGGACATCTCGGCCACTTGTGTTGGGAGTGCCCCCTCTACACCCAATCTAAGCTTCGTGCCCTACCCACCATTAGGCGGGTATTTTAGCCGTCTTCTCTACGGATTTCGGCCTGCCCTGATCCCACACCTCCCAATGTTGCCATCGAACTCTGGCGAACACCTCTGTTGTTCTTCCGGGACCTGGCGGAACGAGCGCTCAGCGAAAGCCCACGGGATTACGACAAGAGTCAAGCGACCCCCCCTTAGCTGCTTCGAGGACGTCGCTCAGTGAAAGAAAGGCAGCCTCTCCCTTTCCCTTTTCGCAATCAGCGACGCTGCCCACTTCTTCGCAGCCCCTTCATTGCAATACAAAATGGTATAAACGTGCTTTAATTCATTCATTGGGCTATCTGGCAGTGATTTGCATGTTGACCGAAGGGACTCGGCTTTGCGTACAAGCAGTTGCGGCATCCTTGGACTGCAGCGTAGTTCTGACGCCACGTATAGCCGCAGAAGACCTGACGGCCTATTGTAAGATGGAACCCCGCATGAAGAACGCTCTAAAACTCCAGCTCCACCCGAATGTAACAAATGGCCACCACTGGCTGCGCTGCTAGTAAGGGCAGCCGCGCACTCGCACTTTCGTGTTTCATTGCGAGGGT
>CM023490.1:59131669-59166514 GCA_013339685.2 Hyalomma asiaticum | reverse complement strand
ATTCCTTCGCTTAAAACAAGCCCGAAAGGCGGGAAATGTACGCGTGAAATTCGAGAGGACGACGTGAGAATAATCGCCACGGGTTGAGGATCTGTACGAATGGTGGGCCGCCTTCATAGCATTTGTGTGCGACATTACAAACGACACAGGTTGTACTCAAAAAGCTATCGCAGCCTTAGGTGCTACCGCCACGCGTTCCTCGGCTTTTTTTCGCGGGTAAGGAGCTTCTCAGTTGCTTCCGAATACTGTACTAACTTTTGATGAAGCGTGCGCTACATTACATTCCAAATTTCAGGCGAAGATCTGCAATAATTCCAGAATGTACTGCGACGCTTGTGGTAGAGATAAAGCACTTCCCCGCTGCTCAGTTCTAGCCATTGCCGACGAACGTGCTCACCGCTGTTGAAATGTGAGAGTTACTTTCTTTCTTTTGGGGCAGATCCGCGCGCACAAACACACACACACTCATAGAAGAGAGAAGAAGTTCTGATTCTGCATATATCATCGTCACGACCTCGGGAAAATACAGCCCGTGGTTTAGGCCATAAATCATTGCAGTGACCATATAGTCAAGCAGGCATGCATGACGCTTTCCCATGAAGCACTACTTCGCTACAGGCCGGCTTGATTCAGCTTGAACGAGCTACTTCCGTCTTGCGCTCAGGCGGGCGCTGGCGTAGACGTGCATCTACGGCTAATAGGACGTTTTTAAGATTTCACATTCAAGGCGCTGCGTCGACTTCAGTCCGATAGGTGCAGGTGAAAACGTCCACACGTAGTCGAAATTTGAAGCTCCATGGGAGCAAGTACTGACAAACAAGGTTTAGAAAAACTGCTCGCAAACCGCGATACGTTGCGCACAGCCAGTTATGTGAAAGTAAGATATTGTATTGAAATACATTGATTATGCTAAACCATGTTTTTATTTAGCTCTCACCTCCTTGTTATTGGTAATACTTGCTCGCCTACCGATTGCGAAGAGAATTAACGCGCGATTACTGAGGATCACATGTTGCCTGTTTAAAATCTGGCGCGCCGCTACAATAGTAATGACAGTACACGATAGGTGGCGACAAGTACTAATATGCGATAAAGTCCCTGAAAAATAACTAGAGTAGTAGTAGTGATTTTTAATGAAAGGAAAAAGGCGCTAATTTCTGCAGCCCTTAAGGGAAAATAACAAGAGTAGCGCCATTCGTGTCAGTGTGGAGACACCTCCTCTCTTGTTTGCTTCGTAGATGTGTAGATGAAGCTAGTTGAGAAGGCACTTGGCCGCCGTCGCACGTTCAGCTCAACGCAAGAGGGCGCTGCGGTTGTAAGCGACCCTTTGGGGGAAGTTTGAGAGAAATAATTAGGAAAGTGCCGGTAAATACGCAAATAGAATGTAATTAGGAGCAAGTGGAGTGTTTTTTAGTGTAAAAATATGCAGTACATTATCGGTGGGTACGTGCATGTGCTCGACATGTGTTTATGTGCGTCGTGTCGGCAACATGGCATGGGGCAGGTTCACTGTTACAGAAAAGTTATGAGTTTTTGTGCAATACGTTAAATATACCGCGTCATAAAAGTGGTCTGTAGAAGAATGAAGTAGACCAAGCGCTTGTAGCGGCAAAACCCATCCCCGCAAGCGGGTAGCGCACGACGCGAGAACCCAGCGTTCACTTGCCGATGTTCTTGGGGTTGACGCTGTCGATGGCAGCGCCACCACGCGCCATGCAAATTCGGCTTTGGCCGTGCAAGAGATCGCAAAGCACGACGCACCACTAGCTTTTTGAAAGTCGGACGAACGCCATATTGGTTGTCCACGTGCGGCGTCTGCTTGACCTTGCGCGAACACCCTTATTTATTTATTTATTTATTTATTTATTTATTTATTTATTTTCAATACTGTGAGCCCTTTCGGGCTGTTACAGGGTGGGAAGGTTTTCAACACTGGAAGAATATATGCAAAGAACATAGAAAATATACAAACAGCACAATAAGAATTCAAAAGCAAATATATAAACAGCGCATAAGAATATACAAAACAGCAGCATAGGAATGAAGTGCAATTATACATAACAATAAGAATCTGAAAAGTAGACACCGAGTGACTGAAGCTTTGCTTCGAAACTTGCGAGTGAATTCTCACCTTCAAACATTTCAGGGCTTAGTTTATTCCAAACTTCAATTGTTTTGACCAGCAGAGAATGCTTGTAAATATCGACTCTAGACACAATAGGTCTAACAACGTACGGGTGGGAGGACCGGGGTGACACTCTGCCTGGAGGCCGCAGGTAGAGCCCGTGATCAATGTTTAGCATACCATTATACAATTGATAAAAAAATTTTAGTCTGGCTATTTTTCTGCGTGAGGCTAAACTTGGAAGGTTTGCCTTATCAATTAACGCAGTGATAGATTCAGTGCTTCTGTACATCGAAAAAATAAAGCGTGCAGCAAGACGCTGCACTCGCTCGATCTGCTTTATTAGAGTTAATCGGTAGGTGTCCCACACAATAGCCGCGTACTCCAGGGTGGGTCGAACAATTGCAGTGTAAGCCTTGCGCTTTACGTCAGGATGTGCTTGCTTCAATTTACGTCGTAGCATTCCTAGCTTTCGCTGAGCCGATCCACATATGTTGGCAACATGCTCACTCCAACTTAAGTTATGCGTGGGTAATAACACCTAAGTACTTCGTCCTCCCTGCTCGTCGAATTTGCGTATTTCCGATTTTGTAAGTAAATTTCAAAGGTGATTGCTTTGTTGTGACACTCATGCAGACTGATTTATCGAAGTTAATTTCCATGTCATATGCTACACACCAATCGTAAATTTTGTTTAATGATTCATTATTAAAGATTGTTCATGAGCGCTCTTTACTCGACAAAATAACAGACAGTCGTCTGCGAAAAGGCAAACTTGAATCTGTGGAACCACATTAGCAGCTATATCATTTATATAAAGCAAAAATAACAGAGGTCCTATCACAGAACCTTGGGGCACCCCAGAGGTCACAGGCAAAGAAAGCTGAGTATTCATCGGCTACATCCACAAACTGCCGCCTATTACACAAGTACGCCTCTATCCATTTTACGATCACAGGACATAGACCGTATGTTTTCAATTTTCGTATTAGTTTCACGTGGCAGACTTTATCAAACGCCTTAGAGAAATCTAACGAAATAACATCAACTTGCTCTTTCTCGTTTATAGCACTTGCGAAATACTGTATTGTCTCAAAGAGTTGTGTAACGGTTGATAAGCGTTTGCGAAAACCATGTTGCTTGGAATAGAATAAATTGTCTTCTGCGTACTGGACGAGATATTTGCTAATGACGTGTTCAAGGAGTTTACATGCGGTGCATGTTATAGAGATAGGACGGTAATTTTTTACTTTTAGCTTGTCTCCAGCTTTGAAGATTGGAACCACGCGGGCTATCAACCAGTCATCCGGTAAGGTGCCCGTTTCAAGAGATGCTGTAAATATTTCAACTAAAAAATTAGAGACCCATTCACAGTAGCGCTTTAGAAACGCATTCGTTATTTTATCGGGACCGGAACTTTTCTTCACATCCAGGTTAAGCAGGAGCGCTACAATTCCTTCTTTAGAAATGATCAGATCACTAGTACGTTCCTCGTTTACTTCAGGGTCTTCAACATAACATTCGCTCTTGGTGGAAAACACAGTGACAAAGTAGTTGTTAAATGCCTCAGCCAGTCTTCCTGGTTCACTACAAGTCGTTTCATTGACTATTACACTATCTATCCTCAATTTCGAAGAAGACAAATACCTCCAAAATTTTTTGGGTTGTGAACCATGTAATCAACCAGCGTAGTTGAACAGAAATGAGCTCGCGCGTCTTTCAACTCTTTCCGTATTTGTGCACTAAGCCCTGAAATCGTTACAGCTATCCGAGGAACCTTTTTGCGTGCACGTCGCAGTCGGCGTTTTAAATGAATAATATTGCGGGTTACCCACGGCTTAAGCTTTTCTACTCTTTTTACTTTTCTGGGAACAAAGCGAGATAAACAGTTTGATACAAGAGACTTAAAGTACTGCCACAGTATGTTCACGTCTTTATCCCGTGCGCGAGAGCTCTGCATGTTTTGGAATGCCATAAAAGCACTCACAACAACGGAAAGAAGGAGTTTTCGCTTCCACGGATAAAGCTAAATGCCATAGGTGGAGATGTGTCGCCCCAGCGTATCGGACGGCTCTTAGCACACCGAGGCAACCGAGGCACACCGAGGCACACGCCGAGGCAACAGCAGAGATGCCGGAGACCAAATGCGGGGACGATGTTCGACGAAGACCGTTCCCGCGGCATCGAGCGCGTGCTCTACGGGCGAAGCTGGCCCTCATAGCCGCCCCTACGGCCCTACTAGCCGCCAAACACACCGCTTACGCAATGTTGTCAGTGTGCCCCGTGAAGCGGTGCGGCCGCGTGTTTTCGCAAGGCCTTTCAGTTTCGCCTAGGCAGTTTCTCGGTGGACACTCTAGAGGCGCTGCTGCTGCGGCTAGGAGAGGAGGCAGAGGCGAAGGGGCGCACTTGGCGCTACTTTAGTTTTTTTCAGGGGCTTTAATACCCGACGGCTAGCTGAAACTGGGAAATAACCCAAATCATACCTACATTTCTTTGGATAGCTTGGAGAAAAGCTTAGGTGCAAAATGTATTGAAAGTTTTCTATTTGCTGTGCTGCAAAAGGGTGGATGCTAATTTTACCATTCAACATGAAAGCTTACGGTTCAGAAATGGTCCCATTCGCTAGAGCTGTGCCTCACACCAAAAAGCAGCGCCGCTTTGGACACAGAGTCGAGCAGCACAGTATGCCCAACGTGCAGTAATTATAAGTTCGGCATGCAGAGTCACGAGCGAAAATTGCGGATACCGCGGCGCCAGAGAAAGTCGCATTTCTAAGTAGTACAGCTCTACAATGAAGAATTACTCCATTGGATCACAGCGGTCTAACACACACTTTTAGGCGGGACCATTCGATTTCAACCAACCTAGTCAGACTGCAACGGAAAACAAGTATCTTCAGCGTCCAATGGTCCCTCAACAATGGTCCCTCGCGACCGTAGAATTGGGTTTTCAAGACATAGCATAAACTAAGTGTCGAAAGAATGTTAAGTATACTTCGTCGCGATGTATGAATGCCTGAAATGAAGTTTGCGTCATCATGGGTTTTTTTTTCTCTAACCTAGGGACCCAGCGTGACGATATGGTGGCGGGACATAAATGGTAATAAGAAAGCCTGCGGAATTACGAGAAAGTGTCACAGCTGATTACTTAGCAGGTGCGGCTGGGCACGACAGGGATTATCCCAACACTGCCTGAGTCAGAAAGGGATGCGCCATTTGTATTATTGTGCAGAACGTGCCATTCATTGTCGAAGAGGACTCGCTTCCGAATCATTCATCAAGTCCTCTATTTCTAGAAGAATAGCTATAAGACGAGTCATTCAAAATACCAAGTAAATCAGTGGGTATTTCGATAAAACTACAAACATTATCTGGTTGGGCACAGCCTAAGGAAGGGTTCCTGTATTAGGCTGGAAATATGTAATGCTCCTCTGTGAACGAGCTGCTTACAAGAAGCAACGATTT
This sequence comes from Hyalomma asiaticum, assembly GCA_013339685.2. Classification (NCBI taxonomy): domain Eukaryota; kingdom Metazoa; phylum Arthropoda; class Arachnida; order Ixodida; family Ixodidae; genus Hyalomma; species Hyalomma asiaticum. Next base: position 59,160,925 of record CM023490.1, on the reverse strand, counting down.
GTACATTGCAAACATCATCTGTTATTATCTGCTTTAGACCACACTTGTTTGTGCAACGCTGTAGTCTTTGGATAGGTTGTCACTATATCTAAAATTTTCCGGGTCCCCGGCCACTAAAGTTGGAAGCATTCCCGTATGTATTCCCAACAGTACATTTCTTAGTGAACATGTCAAAAAGATGTAAATTAAATATGGGATCTAACTGGCACTGTTAACGATATTACATATCGCAAAACAGGTACATTTCGCTACAGGATACTATAGTATTCTCGCGTTTTACATTCCTATCAATATATGACCTCCTTGGTTTTACGTCCCAAAACCACGTTATGGTTATTAGAGATGCCGTAGTTGAGAGTTGGGGAAATTTTGACGATCTAGGGTTCCTTAACGTGCATTGACATCGCAAAGCACGCGGGCCTCAACATTTCGCCTCCATCGAAATGGAGCCGCGGAGGCCCGGATTCGATGCCACGACCTTCGGAGGCATAAACAAGCCTAGATGTTGGTTCGGTTAAGGACGCTTATTTCTGCAGCCCATGACGAAAGCACGGCTAAGGATCCGTTGATTCAGGGGAAAGAGAATGAAAGAGATAGGAAGGAGAGAAAAGCCGCAGTGGGGAGCTCCGGAAATATTGAAAACCTGGGTTGATCTGACAACAATGAAATGACGAAGGTGAACTGACAGCGGATAGGACACGGACATCTGACATTTTCGCCTCCATCGAAAATGCGAGCGCCGCGGCTAGGATCGAACCCGCGTCTTTTGGATGGCAGCGGAGTACCGCCACTGCTATACGACAAACAAGGCGGGATGACGAGCGCTTGTTTATTCTTATGTGGATTCACAATCGTGCATTTACTTAAAATATGCGTGAGATCTTTAGCCCGCAGCAATGTCGTATAAGTGTATTCCATTCTTTGATGGAGCATTCGCGCGTGGCCAAGGACATCGCGAAAACTGAGAAAGTACACAGTTGATCAACCCTAGGCATTCTTCTTGATTGTTGTCAAGGCAAACATCGGATAACTATGAAAATGTCTAAATATTCGAGAACATAGTTCTCCATAGTGTTACAGGGTCCTGTGTGCCATTAAAGAAATCCAAGAGCGTCACAAAATAGTTGTCTGTGAGCACTGCTGTGTTGCTAACTCAGTATGACTGCGGTGTGCTAGGGGAATCACTAAAAGCAAGGAGCGGCCTATGGTAGTTAACAGCTGGAAATGCAGTGTTGCTACCAAATATAGACTTATAGATTAGAGTCCTAACGTTCCTGCAGAGATCTGCAGCATTGTAAGTCTTCCGTAACTAAGTAAACTGTGGTACGACGGAATGTTCCTGCCACGCCGAATTGTTGGGTTGGAAGAGAATCAGGAAACATTGCATCAGGAGAAAGATTTGGGATGATGCAAATGAATGTACAGTTCAGGCGTTGTCAGAAAACAACTTATTCACTAATTGAGCCAACGTAACGTTTGGAGATGGGGCCTCTTTTGATATATATGCTACCCATATTAAGAAATGTGCTCTTTTACTCAATAATCTGTTGGGATGCCTCACACCGATATCAAGCTTCCTTTGAACACTGTGGAAAAGCTAGAAGCGAACGGTACCCACCACCCTAAAAAAAAGACTTACTGAATACAGAGCCTCTGCACAACTGGCCTTTTATTCGATCTGCTGTATGCGTCTAGGGCGCGAGTTCCAGGCAGTTTTATATGGTGCGTGCCATTACCAGCGAGGCCTTTTATGCTTCTGCTGGGATTGTGGGTACTCCCATTCTGATACGCGCTGCAATTTTATTTCGCCTGTGGAACAGTAACACTCGTAAGTATTGAATAAGGCCCTATCAGTATTTTAGGAGCGATACTAAAGGGGACTAAATGGAAGTTCACGTGAATTTACACAATGCACATTTGCCTACATGGTCTTACTCTTAACTCAACTTGCGGCACTATGATCTTACATTTTATGGGAGCATTACTTGGCAAACAGTGTAGTTGACCAGCCTGCCTAGCTATCTCCCTGCTGCTTGTATGTCTGTGTGTCTGTCTTGAGAAGCGCCGTAATAGGGACGGCAAACAGAAGAGCGTACGAAGGAATGTTGCGCGCTGGAGCGGGTCAGGATTTGGCTGCAAGCGCTGCAGGAAGATGAAACGGGGTTATCTCCAACACTATCTATCTATCTATCTATCTATCTATCTATCTATCTATCTATCTATCTATCTATCTATCTATCTATCTATCTGTATGTCTTCGCCTACGTGCGGAAGCTATCGTTCTCGTCTGATTCAACTTATATGTGCAAAAATGTGCATGTCATGGTGTAAGAGGCACAAATTTAAATAGTCTGGACGTAACACATCCTCATTTAATCGAACGTAACATGAATTAATACAGCATGATATGCTTTACATACGGCGTGATCCATTTCCAATACCATTTAGCGCACCAACACATAACCACGAAATGAAGGCGACAAACCAGGAGGATCCCTTTATATTAATTTATTGAAATTGCAAAGAAACAAAAGGATCGGAATTAAAATCAGTTTTTAGAAAGCTATCATCACGGTGTGTCTCCTTTCCTTCGTGATTGTGTGTTGGTGCGCTAAATGGTATTGAAAGTGGATCTGTTCCAAGGCCGGCTCAGTGGTTTACGTCGTGATTTGTAACTATACCATGACGTGTGGCAGACAACTGCGCATGAAACACCGGGCATGCGGGTGTTCATCACGGGCTGAATAATAACACGACCAAATAAGAGCTTGTGATAACATACATCAAATTATAGAATGTATACTTTGGGAGGCCGGCGCTGTCGTTTCTTCCTCAGCATAGTTAATGTGAAATATGGACGTTGATAAACAGACAGCAATAACTCAAGTTTTTATAAGCTAGACATCTTCACATATCATAAATATAACAGGAGGCAAGGCATGTCTGCAGACACGGGACTCAAAAATGCCGCGACATCATTAGCGAAACTTCGTCGACTGCGCGTGTTCCTATCGTGCGCAATGCATAAGAAATGATATTGTGTGATAATCACGGTGCTTTGATTAGCTTGTGTGGAGCTTCAAAATTATCCGTGTGGGTGTTGCGTCAATACAACCGTACAGGAATATTTACTGTCATTTTAACAACCCATGCTATACTTATTATGGGCCAGGGTAGTGGACTATTGCGAAATAATTAACCGATATGTAAAGCATTGCTTCCACGAAATAATGGTCAAGAGGTAAGCTCTTCGACATGTCAATTAGTGTCCCCCAGTATACCTTTTTTTTTATAATAGGTGCTGCAGTTTTCGTTTTTCCGAATATTTCATAGAGGGCGGTGGTCTGAAAGTCCTACTACGTGGCGTCGTCACAGAGGTCAAAAACATGCCGTGCAAGAGCTATCGATGATGGTCGTAAAAAGGCCAGCATAACTTCCGCTGCATCGCTTGCTGGATGCACTATAGGATTCCCCTCTTCTCCGAAGAAAGCGGACTTTGTAAACGAAAATAACTAAACATAACGAGAGAGAGAGAGGGGGGCTCATACGTGAAAAATGCAAAATGCAGCTCGATGTTTCAGGAGAGTGCCGTAAATTTTCAATAACTTCAGAGCGGGAAAGGGCAATCTGCCGACATCAGTCGGAGCTGAGGTCGGCGAAGCTTGATGGTCCACACCGGAGAACATAGGCACGCCCTGCACATGCACCCTGATGATTTGGTTTTCATTCTTGCGGCTTGGCGGACGGCTATTTAAACACTGTTTTTGTCTAGGTGCTACAGTGCCGAAGGACACCGCAGCAGCCATGACTTTGCCGCGTTTCGGTTGCAACTATTGCAAGTATTGCGCTAAAAGCCTCCTAGCTCGTACACTGTGAATAAAGAGCTGAGGTGTGGTTTGGTACTGGCCGCTCCATCAGCTTGTCTACCGTGGGCATGACGCCTTTGCACATAGTGCATGTACCGAAGGGCGACCGAGTGGAGATCCACTTGTGGGAGAAGCAGGTGGTGGGCCACAAAAATTTACTGTTGGGCCGCGTTTGCTAACTGTGATTGCTATGGGCACACTGTTCATGTATTCGACGACAGGATCTAGTTGTTTCAAGCTCGTCTCAAGCTTTACGTCCCAAGACCAGCCATGATTATGCGACAGGCTGTATAGTGAGGGGCTCCGAAAATTTTGACCGCTTGGTGTTCTTTATCGTGGACGGACATCGCACAGTATACGGGCCTCAACATTTCGCCTCCATCGAAATGCAGCCGCCACTGCTGGGATTCGATCCCGCGACCTGTCTGTAACTTGTAAAAAATGTGGCTCATCCCTCTGTCAAAGGAATGGGTATAACACGAAAGTGGCAGGTCTGTTCGCACAGGACATGACGAAAGGACATGGCGCATAGGACGTGGCGAAAGGACATGGCGCATATGATATAGCGCATAGGACACGTCTGTTCATACGAGGTGGTGTTCGCACTCCACGTCGTATGAATCTTCACTAATGTAGCTCTCAAGCTCAGCGTTAATCTTTTCGAGCTCTTCATTATGTCTTCCCAGGCGTTAGTAATTGGCTTCAACCTGTCGTTCTGAAGCAGCCTCATTTTCTAGCAGCGCGCTTGCCTCTTGAATACTATTGGTGTTCTAGGCCTGTCGCGTGGTCCACTACGCGCTGAGCTTCTCCATGGATGCCAGCTGCACTGTAGGCCTCTGTGGGTCGTGGCTGTTTTTCCCGTCGGTAGCCACCAGCGACGTTCGTTCACGGTAGCTCCCGGCCGTCGCCTCCCGGGTTTCGGCACCAAATGTAGAAAATATGTGGCAAATAGAAAAGCTGGCTGCACCTTGAAGCTCATACGGACATTTATTGGCGTCGCACCTTAGGCCACAACGTTCCGATGTCGACTGGTTCTTCTGGTAGAACACGTCTTCACCTCAACTGCGTCTTCCTTTCGTATGCGCAAAGCGGGAAGTTCGACACACACAAACACACACACACACACACACACAAAGGAAGGTTGAACGACGGAAGCAAATAAAGTTCTCACACGCTCGTCGGTTTCTTCAACTGCTCACATTGCTATGAAATTGCAGAAACCTTGAGCCAATGCTATTAACCAATGGTGCAGTCCATGGATGATGTAACTTAATATATGGAAATGCAAACATGTGCGGATACCCGGAACATCATCTGTTTTGCTACTTACTACCTTATTAACACCCCTGTGGATAATGCATCGTCATATAAATACCTCGGGTGTCACATTACGTCAAACCTCTCTTGGGTATCTCAAATTTCATATTTAATTAACAATGATAACCGAATATTAGGGTATGTCCTTCATAAGTTTGGAAAAGCACCTACTTCCTTAAAATGGAATATATATAAGAAATTGATTCGCCTGAAAGGTGGAATATGCTGCTTCAGAGAGGCATACAAGCCGTACAATCTTCGTTCATTGAGTAGAAATGGTTCAAAATAACTTCGCGCCTTTCACTCTTCGCAATTATATCAGGATAGCAAGCATATCTTCCATGAAATTAAGCCTCGGTTTATCACTTCTTACATTTCATCGCAAAACATGTCATTTAAGAAGCTATCCCGCATATTTCGTCACGCACAGCGTCGTGACGGATTTATCTCGCTGCCTTACTATGTTTGAAATCGCTTAGATCACGCCCGAAAAGTACGCATTCCTTTTTGCAGAACTGACGCCTTCTTTAGCCTTTCGTACCCGAGATATCAGAATAGTGTAATCACCTTCCTTTTCAGCCAACCTCCATAAAAAATCGTGGCATGTTCAAGAATGCTTCAGCTAATATTGTAAATTAGAATTTTATGTGTTTTGATTATTTTATGTTATGTATGTGCGTTTTTTTCAATGTGTGTGTCTCCTCCCATATTCAATGTGTGTGTGCTCCCATATTAGACTATTCGCCGATGACTGTGTACTATACCGTAATATATCTAGTAATGCCGATCGCGAGCTCCTTCAATCCGACCTTGTCAATTTTAACACATGGTGCATCTCATGGTTAATGACCCTTAATAAATCCAAAACAAAGGTAATGTCATTTACCCTACATAATGCCCTCCTACCAACATCTTAAGTTTTAAATAATGCCGAATTAACTCTTAGTAGTAGTTAATAAATACCTTGGTGTTCACTTTCAATCAGATATCACGTGGCATTATCACATTGACGTCATCCTTGGTTCAGCTAATCGTTCACTCGGTCTTGTCAAACATTCTCTAAAAAATGCCCCTCCCTATCTACGTAAGCTCGCCTACTTAACACTCGTTAGACCTAAAATCGAATACGCCTCAGCTATTTGGGACACAGTTCAAGCCTATCTTATCCAGAATATTGAATCCTTGCAAAACCGTGCTGTGCGTTTTATTTTTTCAGATTACTCACGTCATTCAAGCATCACTGCACTAAGAGATCGCGCTGAACTTGAACCCTTATCCCATCGTCGCCAAATAGCTCGCCTTTCGCGTTTTCATAAATTATACCTCATTCAATTCTTTCTGACGATTTTTTTCAGCCCCCTGCAGTTATTTTTCCTCGCCGCGATCACCAGTACAAAGTTAAACGAGCCATATGTCACACTCATCGTTTCGCTAATTCTTTCATACCACGCACTATCATTGAATGGAACCATTTATCATCGCACGTAGCTACCGAAAAAAACATAACGAAATTTCAAGATCTTCTACGCACTGAGCGTATTGCCTAAACATGGTGTCCTACCTCATTCACTTCTTTTCATTTTTTTTGTAGCGTATCCCTTTTGTAAGCTTCTGCGTACCTCCTTGTACATATTGTGTATTTCATGTACCCTGTTTGCATAGGCATTCTGTTACTGCCCTCTATGCTTGCACTTTTAGCCTTTATTACCACGTGTGTATAGTTACTTCAGTTTCTAATTTCAAGTAGGTTGTAGTTTTCATTTCTTTCTTTGTCGTTGTTGTTGTTGATGTTTTTTTTTTTTCTGACTGAATGTATACCAGCCAATTGTCAATTGTCAATGTATACCAGCCAATTGTTTTTTGCCGTTTCTCTCACTCTCTTATTTTCTCAATGTATTGTTAAATGTCCCCCTATGTAATACCCTCGTCGAGGGCCTTTAGGGGTATTTTGAATAAAAAAAAATAGCTGCCCTATAAAACCTTTGGCCCACACATATGTCACAGGCGACGTTTCATAGACGACTAATTTTCAATGCGCATTTCACACCTCCAGTTCGAACACCCGCTTTATTTCGTGGCGATTCCACACATGGACATAATTTCATCGTCGAGCCCACCGGCAGTCAACCGCAAGTAAGGGGCGTGCCGAACAAGCCCAAGAATGGGGAGATAATTTATTTGTTACAATTTGTGTAGGGTGCATGTAATGAAGGAGGAAACGTGTAGTCAATATAAGGATATAAGGACTATATAACCGTCGGGGTAATTAAAAATAACATTTTCTTCAAGAAAAGATAATCATTTCAATAAGCAAATGTAGAAGGGGTTGGGGGGTTATTGCGTTGAGCATATAGATTCAGACAACTTGGGAGGTAGCCAGAATTCCGTGATCAGCTAGGGTAAATTGTTTTTTTTTCCTAAAGCCGCCTATTCTTCCTAACGCATGTCAGCTCCTGACAGAATTTCGCTTCAACGGCAACTCCAAGAGCATCCTATGTTGATGTACCTAGCGGAAGGTCCTGGAAAGCTCCTTTTTTTTACAAATAACACGACTATAGGACTGTACCTTGAGCGATGCTCTTTCCGCGATGCAGCAGAGCGAGCTCCTGTCCGCGTCCGGCTGTCAAACGCAGCCGTTGTGTTACAATAGAAAGCAAATCGATTGTTTCCTAGCAATATCTCGGCAAGGTGAAAAACTACATTCGCTCGAATTAGAAAAGGCCTGCAAAAAGTAGGTACACATTCCTTCGAAGTTATTTTCGGCTTCCAAGGTCGTTTTAATAGCTACAGCACATAAAGGCCCCCTACCCTCTTCCCTTCCTTGAAGATCAGTTTATATCCCTAATTTTCAGCCATTCTTGAGCCAGAATACTTCATATTTCATGCTCCCTGTTTGGACAAAGCAAAAGAAAACTGATTGGCCACTGTTTATGCGATCTTGCCTCAGAGTGTGCCTTCGAACCTTCCAACGTTTACCATGTGACGGTGTCTTCCTCGAAAGCATTCCGGCTACACAGATGACGTATCGAATTTTCTTCTTCTGGTTCCTATTTGTGTTGCTGAACCGACGAAACGTTCAAGCCTCCATCAGTTCTCTTCACAATTGTACCCAAGTAGCAAGTCACCTGTAACCGATTATGATTATGCCTTTTTGAAAATATCTGAGGTCTTATCACGGAAACAGCAGATTTGCAAACCGTGTCTACTATTTTGAGTGCACACGTATTGAGATTTGCCAGCATTGCTCAACAGGAGACAAGCGCTCACAGAAGTCTGGCTTTCGGTGCTGTCTTAACCATGCAAGGGTAGGGCGACACTGCATGGAATTTCTGAATGCAATATTTTGCAATAGCAGGCCTACCAGTGCATTAGAAACAACATTCATATACGTATAGCCCAGATTACCTGAATTTAGTTCCACGGGTTACCTACAGATCCCTGTATGCTGAGCACCGCGAGCGCCCCGCTTCAGTTTCTGCTTTAGCCGAACACCAACCATTCGCGTGCTTCAATTTCAGAATATCAACGAGTGAGTAAATCCATTTGGAGCAAAGCGGTCATTTGATTTTCATATTTAGAAATGTTGAACACTGCGATAATGGGGCACCCTTGTGGCAAAAAATTGTAGGCCTCACCACCGGCTTCCGTGTGCAAGCACCGTATGCAAATGCCGTGCGTTCAGCACCCACTACAGAAGTCACTGAACTCCCACTTAAGATTTAATACTACTTCATGGTGGTCTTCGCGTCGTCCTGATCGACTATGGAACGGCATTATTCTCACAACTAGTAGAGAAGTTCCCAGAGCCTCCGGAACGATCCACAGGACAGCCTCCAGCTACCAGCCGCAGACCAACGACTTAACCGAGCAAATTCTTCGCGTGCTCTCCAAATGATTCCCATCTACATTAAACAAGACCACAAGAACTGGGACACAATTTTGCCATTTGCAACTTTCGCATCTAATACAGCTGTACAATGCACAACTGGGTACTCGCCGTTCTACCATGTCTATGGCCGCTCGTCCTCCCACCTTCTTGACGTTTTCTCTTCTCGGCACCTATGAAAGAAGCTTCATGTAAGTGAATATATGTGTGCCGTCTCCTGTGTTGTCGCCAGCTCGCGGGAATGAACACGGAAGCTATGATGCACATCGCCGCGTCGTGTTCCTCAGCCCTGGCGATAAAATGCTGCCGTGGACACCAGTTCGCGCACCTGGCTTATGTGGGAAGTTCCAGTTTCTCTTCGTCAGCCCCTACACCGTCTTCGCGTAGACCTCTCCCGTCAACTACAGTGTGGCACTTGTCATTCTAACTCGCCGCGCGCTGCATTCCTACCGAAGTAATACACCTCTCTCCTAGAAAGCCTCTCATCAGGCGCTCTACGCCCCCTAAGCTGCGACCAGGATGACCTCTCTCGCGAGCCCGAAATTAGTGCTGGAATTCATTAGGCTATTCTACTTCATCTGCACACAGTCATCGACACCTAGCTTTCTTCATCATTATTTGTTACTGGTTGTCATCGAGAGTTCGATATATGCCTTGGGGTGAGCCATTGTCCGTACCATCAAGGCTCAATAAAACGGCATTGTTACCGCAGCTACACAACATTTCCTATATACCGCGGTTCCCACAAAAATAAACTGTTGGAAGTTCAGAGCTTTGCGTTCTATCTTGTCCCCACCTTGTTTATTGCGCGGTCAAATGAAACCATTTCGTAAGAGCTTTGGACACATGTTCTGAAACACGCTGTGTAAACACTATACCTATTGTGAGACCGCGCAGAATCGATTACTTTTGCTGTTCTAAAATAACGCTAGAGCAAATATAAAGAAGGTCGGAAACACTTGGCGTATGCTTTGCATTTGAAGGGGTAGTGACTGCCACTGTAAGTATTATGTCGTATATTCACACGTTTTCCGCAACCGCCTTACTCTTACTTTTGGAATAACGTATGCACTAGGGAAGATTTCACTACCACCCCGATGCGCCTAAACATGAAACAGCCATCCATTTCATTTGGTAGCACCAAATTGACACTCCGTGCGACAAGTTCAATGCAGTATTTTTCGCCGCCTTTAAAAACTTGTTCTCACTATTAGCAAATAGTTTTGATCTAATTGTTCATTTAAGCTTTTACTTACGAAAACAATTTTTGGTGTCACTGTATGCCGATGATTTGGCTCGGGAAGCAAAGCGCTTCCTCAAATGCTACGACAACTGGACGACCGGACACTGTCCGTGCAGGTGCTACTTGAACATCGCCCTTATTACTCGCCGGCGTACAAGGCACGGAAAGCACCTTTAAGCTTGTTGGGTACGCCTCGTTTGAGGGAACGCCTGTGACTGATGGCGTTCTTCGACACCTACCTTTAGTTCTTCCCCTTCCTTCTTCTCTCTCACACCAAATCAAAGTTTAATCTTCGTATCAGAAGAGCAGGCTGGACTAAATGCCGTAAAGGCGGTTTGACAGCCTTCCCTGCCACCTTAATATCATGCACGGTACAGTACATAAGATACAAGACTGGTGCGTCGCATTGCACATATCATAGAAAATGAGATGTTTATCTTAATGCAGCGATAAAGTCAAGACAAACACATAAGGAAGAATTCAGGCAAAAATAAAACAAGATCCTGGCTCTTTATATTTGCCTCTGCGATTCCCTCATCGTAGGGTAGACAACCATAAGCCTTTATGGTTAACCTCCCGGCATTTCTGTTTTTTCTTTCCTGCCTGCTTCCGAAAGTTGAACAGCCGTGAAGCATAACTATCAGGTGCTGGTTTGCAATGTCCTATATGGCACCTGCTGATCCTAATCACGTCGGCAGCGTTTCGATTGGGACAAAATGCCTGTGTGCTTTGATTCAGGTTACGTTGAAGAAACATAGGTGGTCAATATCACTCCCGAGCCCTCCTCTGCGGGACGTTTATGATTTCGACCTTGAAAACCTCACTAAGTAATCATCATCATCTGGTGGACTCTGTATGTTGGTTTGTGGGGTTTTACGTCCCAAAACCAGTTCTGATTATGAGAGACGCCGTAGTGGAGGTCTCCGGAAATTTCGACTGCCTGGGGTTCTTTAACGTGCACTGACATCGCACAGCACACGGGCCTCAACATTTCGCCTCCATCGAAATGCAGCCGCCGCGGCCGGGATTCGATCCCGCGACCCTCAGATCAGCAGCCGAGTACCTTAGCCACTAGACCACCGTGGCGGGGCTGGTGGACTCTGTAATGATTTAAAACTGGTTATATCGAAAGCAAGTTGATGTCCATTTTAGGGATGTGAATTTATAAATTTCATCTCGCCACTTAACGATTAGGCTGCCGCTGCTGCGTTTTCTAACCCTTGTTGTCAATTCGGTTGTTCTCAATGTCAAACGATTGTCTGGTCTTCGCATTACGTGTCCCGGGCAGGCCCACGCTTTTTTCTAAATTGACATAAGGACGTCAATTATTCGTGACTGCTCTATGGTCCAATCTTCTAGCATTCTCTCTCTTAATGTTACGCTTACCTTTTGGTGTTCCGCGCCATGTTCTGTACTTCTCGATTTCAGTTCTACCTCTTTGTTCCCACATTTCCGCACTATATGTTAGTGCTGGTAGACACCAGTGGCTGCAAGCATTCCGTTTTAAGCAACAAGTAAGTTTCCGGTCATGATTTGGATATGTCTTCCATAGGCACTTCCGCTTAAACTTGTTCGAAGAATTTACTGTTAGTGAGTTGGCTGCGCTGCTGGGAACTGTGCCGGGTACACGTACTGTTGTACATATTCTAGCTTCTGGTAGCCAATTTTGAATTTTTGCTCTCTGGATAAGTTATCGAGCACTATTCTGTGAGAGTTTTATACGAATGCTCAATTTTTGGAAAATTAGTGTTTGCAACTTGTAGAAACGCTGGTTACCCCGTTTACACTTTTTATAGTGGTGGAGTGCGCCTGCATATCCGTCTGCAATATATATATATATATATATATATATACATCAGAATTCGCCCCGCCACGGTGGTCTAGTGGCTATGGTACACGGCTGCTGATCCGAGGGTCGCGGGATCGAATCCCTCGAATCCCGGCTGCGGCGGCTGCTTTTTGATGGAGGCGAAATGTTGAGGCCCGTGCGCTGTGCGCTGTCAGGTGGTCGAAATTTCCCGAGACCTCAACTACGGCGTCTCTCATAATCAGAGCTGATTTTGGGACGTTAAACCCACAAAACAACAACAGAATTCGAACCAGTGCAGTTAAATACGCTGAAGGTGTTCTGCTGATTAAGCGGACCACCATCACCTTTGAACGAGATTAAATGCCGGATTCTTTTGCTGCACATATAGGCGCAGGCGGGTACGTAAGCATTGTGAGCGCTCCAGCAAATAAACATTGATTTGCAAGAGCACATGCAGATATTTACATGCTCTCAACTTGAAAGCAGTTTGGAGTCACGTGCGAATGTTGTAGGGGGTCTATGGAATCATAAAGGCGGAGCTGTTCAAGGTCAAGGCTGTGCCGTGAGTATAATCATCTGGTTGCGGCTTGCCACACATAAAGGAAAAACGGTTCCTTTCTTCTCCTCGCCGCATTGACTCATTTGACCCAATCTTGCCCCTACCGCTTCTACATGATAGCGATTATGCGAAGACCCAGTACGCAATAAATTGTAGAAAAGGCTTAGCTGAAATCTGTGTATTTATTTGCCGTAGCCGCAGCTGCCCTTTTACGGCGGGAAATACAAAAAAAGAAAGATAGATAGAAAGAAAGAAACAAGGGTTTCAGTGTGTGGTGAAGGATTAGGTACGATCGTTAGGCAATGACAGGTGGTAGGAACGGAAAAGGCTTGCGTGATTGCATGAATAACTTCATATCAGTTACGCAAATATTACTAGTTGAAGAACACCGCTGTTTTGACGGCTTTCACGGTGTGGAACTGCCTTCAATTTTTTTATCTAAAGACACATAAGTGTGGAACGAAAAAAGAAATGGTACACGAAGTTGGTGACTTTATTGTGCAGGAGAATACTGGTGCGCACTTGCCGGTCCTATGGATGAATAATCGCTTCGTACTTGCTACAAGCTTCATACCCAAATTCTATATTTCACAATAATAGGTAAAAACTAGCATCTGCTCGATTATAACGAGAATTCTTTGGCAGACTTGCGGACTTCTTGTGAAAGTAGAACCTCGCTTCACAGTCGAATACACAAAGTCATATAGGATTTGTAATCTGCCCAGTTCAAATCGACGGGTTGCAGTTTAGTCCATTTCGTGTCTTCTGTTGGCACTGTAGCCCAACCGGCAGCCATTTGCACCCCTACACGGGAATAGGTTGCCGTTTTTCACTCCAGAGGCAAGAACTTTGTCATTTCTGTTTTGTCGTTGTGAGCGGTGGTCTCGGTGGCATCGGTAGACATCCTATGTTTCGGTTACATTTCGGCTCCTGTTGTGATGACAACGTGTCATGGTCTGCACAATACCTCAAACCACGGAGAATGAAATATTTGAGGAGGGCAAACTGCTATGCCACGGCAGCGTGCGCCGACGGCCCGTTAATGTAACGCCGTTAATGTAATGTGGGGCACGGCGCCGACGCGCCCCCTGTCGGACGAAAAGAGAAACGCGCGTCGCGCTGTGGCCTCCGCGATCGGCGGCGGCGGCGCGTCGAGGAGGAAGTTGAGCTTTCTGGGCATCACGATAGATGACGTTGCCGGCCTGTTCCCATCGTTTGCATGTCATCCTATGGGCGCAATGCATAATTATTGCGTTACCATCTCATATATTGCAAATTTCCTCAGTTTCACTCTGTAGCGTCAATAAATATGGGCGGCGGACATTTTAGTTGCAGTTAGTAATAAATGCTGAAATAATTACGTTCGTTACAGCGCTTGGAACGAGCTGCTTGCACTCACTTCAGAGCAGACGACGCATGCCGCTGGAAGCGATTCGCTGGCGTGTTGTTAGCATGCATGTGTCAATGGCCTTGCGAAGGAAGGGACTGAGAGCTGCCGCGTATTCTTTGTATTGTGCTGACCCTAGAACAGTCACTGGCTTCCGCAACAAAACACATCTACACATAAAACACCTCCACATAAAACACATCTACATGTAAGTCGACTGTAACCGAAAGAGCAAGAAAAGGCTATCGAGATCGGCCGGAACAAGCGATAGTCTCTCCCCGCCTGTCGATCTGTTCGGTATTGCCTTCGATCTTTGATATGATTTGTAAGAGATACTAGCCGCTGTTGCCAATATTGAGATGTCATTAGTGATCGGCGGCGTGTTTCTTTTGCCTGATAAAGGTGCGTGGTTCAATTATACAGAAAAAACGTGTGCGTCTGCTGCCTATCACAACAAAAGTAGAAGTCAAACTGCTGCATGCTACCTCGACGAACCTGTTTACGCCAAGCTTGCCATTTTGTGGCGTGAGGTAGTGGTAACCAGCTGGGCTGGGGATCGGAAGTTGGAAGTCGGAATCCTCGCCCCGGAGGTCTGTTTTTCATAATGCTTTCTCGTTTTTTGGAATAATGTGTCGTGTTCTTTCATATATTTATGCATGCATGACGGGGAAGCACCACGTTTCGTTGGTCTAAAGTGGTTGTAACTGCCAGAAACCCGCGCATCCGAGCATCCCGTGCGACGTCAGCGTGCCAGTATGCAGCGTCATATTGGTCCCATAATGACGTATCTCCCCTGACACTGGCCATGAGGGCCAGCCACGGTGGTCTAGTGGTTATGGGCACTCAGCTGCAGATCCGAGTGTCGCCGGATCGAATCCCGGCAGCGGCGGCTGCATTTAGATGGAGGGGAAATGATGAGGCCCGTGTGCTGTGCGCTGTCTGTGCACGTAAAAGAACCACAGATGATCGAAATTTCCGGAGACCTCCGCTACGGCGCCTCTCATAATCAGAGCTCCTTTTGGAGCGTCAAACCCCACAAATCAATGAATGGACAGTGACGAATGGGTTTGGTAGCAGGCTTCTTAGCCAGGCGCAAGACGGTCATTCGATACAGCTGACATTTCTATCCGTTGGTCATGTGGCTCCATATTGTCATCTTTCACGAATTTTTAAGTATAAATCATCCTGGAACAGTTCTGTGTACCCGTAATACCAAGCAATAATCCATTCACTCTTATTGTAGTCACACGGTGTTGAATGGGTATAGTGAGGGCCGCAATGTTGGACGTGGTGAATGTATTGTAACTTCGCCAAGTGATGATCCACTACAGAGCGAAGCCCCACGAGTTATGTCAAGAATGTTGAACTCTCCACGGGTGCGGACGTACTTTATGAAATGGCTTAATGCTTCGCAAGGCTACGCCTGTAGAATGGCTGCTTCAATGACTCTCGGCGCTACCGGAAATAAAAGGAGTACCGCTTTCTCTATCGCGAGAGTAGAGGGAAGCGAATCGCGGCGCATGCGTGCCTGACTTCTTTCTTTCTTTCTTTCTTTCTTTCCTTCTTTCTTTCTTTCTTTCTTTCTTTCTTCTTTCTTTCTCGTTTAAGGCTCCCCCCACCCTCGAAAAGCCCTAAGTACCACGATAGAATATACAAGGCCCACTTATTGTTCATACACGTTGACATCTTGCAAGCACGGGTGCGTAATCTAGTGACCACGATTGTTGAGTTCGGAATATCAGGTCCAGTTTCATACTCCAGCGCATTTGAGAACGGGGAACAGTTTTGGTTTTTGGTCCATACGTAAATTTCTTCCGCCCTTTCATAAAGGGCGTCAGGCGTTCCTCCTTTGCAGGAGCAGCTAAATCTGTCCTAAATACTCCCGTATATTTCCATGCCGATACAGGTTAGGCGATACACACTTTGCTTCGATTTGCATTCGAAAGCAGGGTGCATGTGATAAACGCAAATAGTTGCTTACGTGCAAAAGCACTGGAAGCATTGGTCATTATATGCCGACGTGCGGAATGGGTTGGTGCTATAGCTGACGAGACAGATCGAATGTCTCTCTCATGAATTCTTTCCGCATTTCACAGGTTTTCAATCAACGTCAATCAATCACAGGTTTTCAATCAAGAAGGACCTCCAGTTATTTATTGTATCAACCATGACCTCAAGATATATTTTAATGTACTGGATCGTCCTCGCTGTGATATGGACACTATGTAAGTATATTTAGATCTAAGGAAATTTATCTTGTCTAAAGCAGATTTCTGTTCCTTGGGGCATGTAAATTAACGAGTGAAAATTTGTTCCCTAGAGACCTTCTCATAAGCAGCGCATCTAATTAACGTATGGAGTTTTATGGCCTATACATGATATAACCATGATAGACGCCGTAGATGAGGGCTCTAAATTTTGACCTCCTGGGGTTTTTTAATGTGCACTGAGATCGCACAGTACATCGGCCTCAACATTGCCTCCACCGAAATGCAGCTACCGCGTGCAGGTTTTGATCACACGATCTTCAGAACAACATCAGAGTTCCATATCCAGTACAGTGTCAACGTGTATGAACAATAAGTGGGCCTTGTATATTCTATCGTGGTACTTAGGGCTTTTCGAGGGTGGGGGGAAGCCTTAGACGAGAAAGAAAGAAGGAAAGAAGGAAAGAAAGAAAGAAAGAAAGAAAGAAAGAAAGAAAGAAAGAAAGAAAGAATGAAAGAAAGAAAGTGCCTTTGCAGGGCACTAGCCAAACGGCAAGATCCCTAGCATGTGCGATGCATCCGTAAAAGTCGGAAAAATTACCGCCAAGACAGACCAGCCGACAGCACGAAATCTTTCTTGGGACCCATAAGTACCGACGACTTCGCGGAACGCCAACGAACTGACCCAGAGCTCAAGAGCCTCATGTACAACCTGCAAGGCAAGACCGCCGCTGTGGCGAAAGTATTCCGCCGAGGACTGGCTTCGTTTTTCCTGCGGAACAACGTTCTCCTGAAGAAGAACTTCTCGCCGCTCCGCGCCGACCACCTCCTCGTGGTGCCTTCAGCGTTACGTCCAGAGGTTCTGGAAGCTTTACACGACGACCCGACAGCCGGACACCTCGGTTTTTCTCGCACACTATCAAGAATACAAGAGAAGTACTATTGGCCTCGCCTCACTGCCGACGTCGCCCATTACGTAAAGACATGCAGAGACTGTCAGCGACGCAAGACGCCGACAACTAGGCCAGCCGGACTTCTGCAACCCATCGAACCACCTCGACGGCCATTCCAGCAAATTGGCACGGACTTACTGGGGCCGTTCCCGACGTCGACTTCCGGCAATAAATGGATCGTCGTAGCGACTGACTACCTCACCCGGTATGCCGAAACAAAGGCCTTCCCCAAGGGCACTGCCGCCGAGGTCGCCAAGTTCTTCATCGAGAACCTCGTCCTGCGTCACGGAGCCCCGGAGGTCCTCATCACCGACAGAGGTACGACCTTTACGGCTGACCTAACTCAGGCGATCTTGAAGTACAGTCGCATGAACCACCGCTGAACGACCGCCTACCACCCGCAGACGAATGGCCTCACTGAGCGTCTAAATAAGACCATCGCCGACATGCTGGCCATGTACGTCGACGTCGAACACAAGACGTGGGCCGCCATACTCTCGTATGTAACCTTCGCGACGCGTATGCGTATGCAACCCAACAACGACGCTTGACGCCATGCTACCGGTCGGCACCGACGAAGAAGACCTCGACGCTACCAGCTACCTGGAGCGCGCCAAGAAGCTCGAGAGCTAGCCCGCCTGCGTATCAAGAGCCAGCAGACGGTCGACAGGCGCCACTGCAACCTGAAGGTTTGCTTCAAAGTTTTATACTTCGAGGAATTTCTGCACGTGAAAGAGGCTTGGTGAGCGGTGTTCGGTTGAAAATAGTGCAGGTCGTTATTTAAAAAGGATGTTCTGAGCTCTCGTATTGGCACTTTATTTGTGATAAGTTTTCGCTAATATTTCACCGTACAAATGAGAGAAAGGTGCTTCAAGACGACTGAGCCTCACTACACCGATCTTGTCGCGACTTTGCTGCTATGCAGCACAGTTCGTAATTTTTAATAATTTGGTGTATTTATGCTGGCACCACCCATGAGTTCTTGCGTGTACGTGCTGTGTGTATAACGCCGGCATGACAACATGCGGCAGTTTTCAAGGCAACAAAGCCGCTCATCCGCCCACGAAGCGGATGTACCGCTTCATCTAACGCTGATAAATAAGTAGGTTGCTTAACTGACACACGATTTATAGAGAGATGACTTCAGAGTTCTGTGTAATGCGCCAATACATGCAGGCGACATATTTGCTCCTTGGCTTCTTTATGCGTCACGCCAACTAGACAAGAACAGCTTCCGCTAAGAACGCGCATAAAAATCTCACGTAATATAGGGAATCCGAAATACCCTTCAGCCACACGAAAAACTGAAGTCGAACGTAAGACGTCGAATCTACATTAACCACACCCTAACTCAACAAAATGAGTGAACTTGTATGTACGGGCTTAGTTTGCGTTCGTAGAAAATATTCGTGCACAAATAAATTTTTCACCGCTAACGAATCTCACTGCATGACACCACATATTTTTCTAACAGCGCTATCCTACAATCACAGTCCAATGGTTTTATGCTTAAAACTTGCAATTAATACATTGGTTTACTTCTCCAGCGAGATAGAGTAACCTTAAATGTGGCAGAATGTAATCAATGTTTGAGGGCAGTGACCAGTTGCCTGCGGGGTAACGGGCCTCGTTGCCTTCGTGTGAAGACCAGGAAAAAAAAGAGACGGCACGGCACCAGGTTTTGATTCTACGTAGTATATCATTACATTTGGCTGTGGTATCCCATGCTGTTTTATGTTTGTTTTATAACAGACCCATGATTCTGTGGTTTTTGCACTAGCTTAACAGTCAATGGGAGTAAAAGAATTCTGATTTATCATTACAGACGACCACTTCCCACTGGCCAAGATAGCTGCTGCGCGAAGACCGCTGGACAGTGCCGCACTGGCCAAGTTAGCTGCTGCGCGAAGAAAGCTGCCTATATTTGTAAGCCGCCTTTTGTTGTTTGCTACAGCAATAGTTTTTCCCCGTGAAATACAACGTTACAACCACCGTAAACTGGTAGGAGTGGCCTTGAAAGAGTATAGTCGTGCTAGTGGGACAAATGCGGCGGGTTCAGAAATATTCGTAGAAGTTACGTGAATTCAGACGGAAGAGAATCCCTCGGACCTTTTAACTGTCTACTGAAAATGTTTTGAAAACATGGAGAGGCTTCGTGACTTTCTTGCTGAGAAAGTTAGAGGTGTCCTTCAGCCATGACAAGCATACGATGCCGTTCGGGAAGTTACTGGTTTAGCAGAACTGGTACTACGAGAAAATCTGTACATAGCTGCCGTCTGCGAAATCTACTGAGCCGAAATGAACCCTCTATTGCTATTGCGTGTACGTACATAGCAAACGCCAGCGTTTGTAGGCTGCGGGAGCTTAAGAGAAACGGCAAGTTATCGTCTCTGTTTATGTCCAAAGTTCTCCATGGAACATTAAACTTGTTTCATGGTAGTTGTTGTATTTTTTATTTATTGCGCTATTTCGGGCTTGCCTGCCTGTATGAAAGTCGATGGCGTCAGTGAGTTGCTTCGTAATAAATCAAGGTTGACAACTTCACGTGAACCCATAGAACAGGAAGAAGGAACAATAGTTGTGTGCGGAGATACCCAAGTCTAGCGGCCCATCGGGCCCTCTTCATTATGCATTGAAGGCTGAAAGTTGAAGACTTAACTGAGTCGTACTGCTGAGAAACTCAACTCCGCTGTGGCTCCAGGCTGCGCCGATCCCAAAGACAATGTTACGCTAACTGGCGCCCATGGCGAAATCCCTTAGGTGTCACTTTTAAGTGCGTAGGCTTTGTGGGCTCGCCTTGTGGAGGATCGTCTCCTCCTGTCGAGTGACGGCACCTCCCATCGACACACGTGACGTGCAAGGAGGCGCGTCACCGTGTCGGCGAGCGCGCGGTTTCTACTTCCACGGCCCTTCTCCGGTCCGCAACCGGAGGATGAGGAAATAACTTTATTAGTGGAAGTAACTTTATTGAATCGCTGGCTTTTATCTTCTGCGCAGTTTTTCAGGTATCCCATTAGTGGAATTCTCGAATTATCTTCTCTCTGACACGCCGGCAGCGGCGGCTGCAGTCATTCGCTTATATGCTCATCTCGCACTGAATGCTTCAGGCATGCGCAGTGGCAGTTCTGAGCCGCTGCCAGCTAACGTCTGCGAGCACAGAAGAAAAGTTGCGCGATCCTGACGCAGGCGAAGAGGAGGTGGCGGAAACGAAGAGAGAAATTTTCGTACGAGAGTGTTCTGCGCCCGGGCTCATCAATGAATGACTGACGTACTTGCGTCACAGAAGTGGATATATGGAAAAATCAACACACAGTTGAAAAGAAAAAGTCCCGCCCCCTAGGTTTCGAACGCACTAGCAGCCGGGATGGATGGATGGATAACACATTTTATTTTAACAGTACAATTAAACGTGGTTGTGCTCCCAGACATCCGTGAGCCCCTGGCTGACATCTCCAGACAGCCCTGGCCTACCAGGGAGAGCTGGTTTTGGGGGCCACCTCAAAATCACTAATTACTTCTTAAATAACCCTAATTACTCCTTGAAGTATTTCTGTGTACTGCTATGAGAGTTACTGCTCCGCCACTTTGGAGAAATAGTGAACATTTAACTCTGAAGCTGCTCAAGCTTCTTGGAACTCGTGTATCGAAGGCAAAACACTGATGGGCCTCTTGTTACCATAGCAAACATGATCAGTTATCCATAGATAAGAATGCCCTCGCTCTGGCCATGCCAAGCCACCTGATAAGCATGTAGTCCCTGCCCACTATCTGCTCAAGTGCGCCAAGCCACGCACGACCTCCTAGAAATTGTGCGCAACCGTCTCGCTGAGCTCGACTCAGTCAAGCCACACAGCCTCCTAGATATGAGGCCGCGCTCGCCCAAGCCGTGCAAAATGCGTGATAGCGATGATACTTGATGGGAGCCGGAGCGCAGTATCTCGCACTAGATAAACCAAATGTATGGACGCCCGAAGAAGGCGCTCAGCAGCGTGCCGCAGAGTGAGAAAGGTTTAGGCGTGCGGCAGAGTGAGAAAGGTTTAGGCGACGACGCGCCGGCCCTCCATTTCTAGCCCGTGATGTCGCAGGTAAACGCCGGCAAAAAAGCGAGAGACGCAGCGTACGCCGTGTAAATCAACTTGCAAACTTGAAATCGACAGGCGTCACTGTGTTTTTGCTATGCGCGAATTTAACACGGAAGTGTCTTATTCCGGCCCCACCTCCACGACCCCATACGTCATTTCCGTAACGGAAGTGACGTAGTGAAATTTACATGTCAGAACTACGAGGAAAACTACGCAGAAAAATTTTCTTGGATGTGCTCGGAAACCGACTCACAGGCGCCCGCTCCACGACGAAAGGTGGCCGGTACACTACAACTAAGCTATCGGCCCACACGCTTGAAGCTGCACGAACGAAGCTTATGCCCTTTCTTTTCGCTTGTTTGCCTCTACCCTGACACGCGCGCGGCGTTCTTTGGAGTGCACCTGGAATGGTGCCGTCACCTAGGAGAGGCCAAGTGAAGTACGATGCGCTCGTGGAGCTTCGCCTCTCCTGGATTGCGCACCGTTCCAGGTAGGTTCCAAATTGCACCTCGAAGCGCGCGCACGGAGCCGCATCGCCTACTTTCTACCGTCGTGGATGGCGCTTCCCCGTGGCTGCGGCCTAGGCTGCTTCGATACGCGCTGCTCTGCATAGAGCGGTGACAACCCACCCGCCATATCGAATCACACGAGTCCTTGGACTCCGCTGAGCTGTCGCTTATAAACCGGTAGCGGCGTACGTCAGGGTCTCGGATGAATCATGGGTACCAAACAGACGAGTACCGCCCTCGAACGAAGCACGGGCGCCAATTAGACATGGAACTGCTCGCTATGATTAAAAATGGCGTTACAGCGGTCAGCACACTACACAGAGTAGAGTGTATCGAAGCGTCCTAGCCGCGCGTGCTCTGCTGATCGCGATGGCAAGAAAACTGCTGGATTAAGTGCTTAAAGTCGGCAACGACGTTGGCGTGTTAAGGTGGCGCAAGTAAACACGACTGATGCCTTTGTCGACCTGCACTTGTGTAACTATGGAGTGTGTCCCCTTATAACATAAATTACTTCAGTTACGACAATGACAAGGGGTTGGCTATGGATGTTATGGACGTGCTGGGTGAACGGGGGTTCATCCACGTCGAACGATATCTTACCAGAAAAACAAGTTCCCCCCGATGTGCAATTAACATTCAACTTGTATATCAAAACACACCCCACTATCTTCTTATACCGGACTACTCTGAGAGAGGGACCAGCCACATTCTTGGTGAAATTTTAGCCGCGCTTGCTTAAGAATTTCGAAGGATCTATCACATAATTTCCGGCCATCAAGGCTTTGTGTGCTATTTTGTCGTACTTATTGAGAAGAAATTCGTTTTTCCTGTGTGCTTCAATCTCCATCTCATTGTCACGAAAAACTAGTGGAAAGAAAATTCCGTGTAAGTGGGTTCTGCGAAAGAAAAATGAGTTCTGTGCAACAAAACAGAATCGTACGGCTCATGGTTGAAAGTAGTAAATCTATATCAAAACGTTGTGTGATACCCACATTAGTATACAAACTCATACACACTGACAAGCTGACTTTCGGTGCTGTAAATGCATACTGCCGAGCCAAACATTAAGCGGAATGAAGCTTTATTTCCCATAAAACAGCGCTGCCCTCTCAAAATGTTACGTTAACAGCATTCATCATCCCATCCAAATTTGTGGCGATACGTCTGAAATTCCTTGAATCTTCCAGAACTCTAAGCTTTTCATTTTTCATTAGTGTAGCAAAGTGTGATTGAAAAAACATTTATGAGCTGGTTGCCCTTGTCAGCCGCGGTCGTCTAGTAGTTATCACGTTTTGCTTGTGACTGGAAACACGCAACGCATCCCATTAACGAAAGGACCAGGAGAGCATGGAGTGTTAGGCGGTGTAAAGGATTAAGAGGTCGTTCGTCACGAATGCTTGTGTATGGTCAGACGAGAAAGGTACTTCGAGGACACGGGAGCGTAAGAAGAAAATATCCCATATTTATGTGACAGTGCGACGGAGATGAGGATGACGTGGACACAACACGCGATAAGCACATTTACAAAAATATGACGAAGAAAAAACCAAGAAAAACAAACAGGCTTAAGGTCCAGACAGTCGAACGTTCGAGAGAATGTAGAAAACGACGCCTCACAGGTTGCGGTGCATCCTTTGGTCGCCGGCGTCTCGGCTATGGCGTTTACTCCTCGGCCAAGGTGGCGACTCGACCCGGTAGCGTCGCGGCGTCAGTAGTGGCAGTAGAGTCGGCAGGGCGGCGACTCGATGACTGCCGGCGGAGGCGGCGACTGAGCACGGTGGCGTCGCAGCGTCAGATGCCGCAGGCGGCGGCCCACGGCTGCTCTACCGTGGCCAGCCGCACTCGTGGTTCACCTCGCGCTGGAGGCGTCCTGGCACAGGGCCTCCAATTAGGCCTCTCCCTGGATGAGGACGGAAGCCGCTCCAGGAGTCTAGATGAGCAGGCAACGCGTATGCCTGCTCCACGCGACGTCCCTGCAGGCACCCTACCGCGTCTGCACCAACAGGCAGGCGCGTCGTCTCAGGGCTGCCCAGGAACCACGCAATCGTCTGGCGTGTTCAACTGGACCACGAGATCTCTCTGCGCGCGCATCGCGCGAGCCTCTTCTTTTCTTCCGTGCCGCCGCCGAGCACGCCACCTGCCCCTGGCATTGGCTTCGTAGCGGGGCGGGCATGAATGCCTTCAAAGATGCACAACAATTTTCCCACACACAAGAAATTCCTTATAAATTCGGACCATTCACTACAGGCGACTAGATAGAAGTGCGCTAAGAAATTCTTGCCATTTAAATAAACCGACTGCTCGCGCGGCGCAATTGTTCCCCTGCAAACCCATATATATAGGCACTGGATCTTGACCCGCAATGCAGAGTAGGTGGGAGATTTCTCTTGTGTCTAGTTGCACCATAAGGATATGCAGCGTGCTCGTGAACTAAATTAATGCGGAACTCGACACGATCTACGACATGGGCGAGTAGGACCATCAGAAGCTCCAGCAGCATAAATGAAAAAGCGTGTGTTGCCACACACGCGTTGCCACTCATTTACACGCATGAGCGCGCAATGTCACGGGTGATTTACAGTAACACAGAACGATCCCCAGCTTCGCCTACTCCTCATGGCTCACTTCGTGTAGATGCGTCGAATTTTTTTTTTCATTAGTGAAGGAAAGTTTCATAAAAAAGATTCCTGAGCGCTTCCACCACATGGGGGTGGTTGTCATTGTCCACCGCGGTCATCTAGTGGCTGTAGTGCTAGGCTGCTGGCTCAAAACACGCGCATTATATCCCGAAAGTGGCGATCACATTTTAGATTGAGGCGAAAACACTACAGGCCTTTGTACATACAATTGCCAGTGGAAGTTGCACATTCCCAGGGGGCAACATTACCGCAGCCTCCAAAATGGCGTGTCTAGTCATCGTGTGTTGGTTTTCGCTCGCAGAACCTCTGCGTATAATATTTATTCATTTCTTATTTACTTATGGAAAACTGCCAGTCTGAGTGCCAGACTTTGGGCAGGGGTGGGCGATGCAATGTTTAACGAGAACCGGTACAATGATAAAAAAATCGAAGAACAAATCGCACAGTACGATTTAGAACAGGGAATGTCGCGGGAGCCAACATTTCGACCAGCGGACTTGCGTTCGTCAGGGCGTGACGAAGACAAGTCCGCTTGTAGAAACGATGGCTCCCGCGACATTCCCTGTTCTAAATCGTACTTGTGATTTGTTCATCTATTCAAGCATCCATCTTGCCCTGAGCTTCTCTTCTATTTTGAATGATCAAAAAAGCAACAAGAAATACGGTCCACAATCCAAACAACGTCCGTGTCATGCAAAACAATACAAAAACTTTAAAAAAGGAAGAAGTAAAGCACAGACTAGATTAAAAAAGTCAAAAGAGGTGGCACCAGATATCAGCTGTAGTGGAAATAAAATAAGCAACAATGGAAAAGCTCAGAAGCATGAAATTGAACTTCAAGCAATCAATCTGATCAAGATGGGTATCAAATAAAGCGAACTGTAAATAAACGAATGTGTAGTTATGAGACATATGAAGCAGACAATGCAAAGAGAAACTAGTTCAAAATCGGCACTATCAAGAATCTTTGGCGGCAAATTGTTGCACTCGCTGACTGTGCGAGGAAAAAAAAGAGTACCAGTATGTGCTAGTATGACCGAGGTGCTCAGTAACTCTTTTAGGGTGGGAGGGGCGTGTTTCGCAGCGCCCACTCCAGCGAGCACGTGGAGTGGCGCGAGCCAATGGGGCCCTGAACTAAGGGCTCCACCCTACGAGGAAGATCCCTCACTTCGTTAAAATAAATGTTTGCTCTCTCTCTCTCTCTCGCAGCGCAAGATTGGTGCGATGAAATGAGCCTTCTGTATTGCAAGCTTATTATTATATATGAGATAGGACAGCTTCATTCTCTCGCGATAACGTCTCCACTGTAGGGTTTCCAGCTAAGCGCTTTCCAGAAGAGCTGACATAGATGTGTCACGTTGGCAGGCATTAAACATGAACGTTACAGCTTTTCGCTGTACTGATTTGAGTTTATCTATGTTAATTGAGTGTGCGCGTCCCAGACAACCGATGGATACTCTGTTATTCGTAGTAGGTATGTCTTGTACGCGAGTAATCTAGTTTCGCGAGATCCCGTCGCCACTGCCCGTCCTAGGTAGCCTAGTTTCTTCAAAGCCTTGTTCTCAGTATAAGACACATGTTTCTTCCACCTTAAAACAGAGATGATGACAAGGTCACTGTACGTATACTGCTAGACAAAGGAGAAGGAGAGGTTTCCTAGGTTCTATTGGAATTTTAATGGGTCTTTCTTGCGGGCTATGATCATCGCCACAGTATTTTTCGGGTTAATGGTCGTTTGTTATTTTGCGCACCGATCTTGAATTTTATGTAAAGAGTTGTTTAAAAAGAAGCTGGTAGCTGGAAGCACCAACTACTTGATAAAGCGCGCAGTCATTTGCAAAAACCTTTATCTTTACTGCAATATCACGGATGATATCATTATTTGATACCGCCGACCGTGACGCACTGGTGCCTGCAGCTCAAGTATGCTTCTAGCCGTGTCAATAAGGAGTCGTTTTTCAGAAATGGTTTTAGTTTGATGAGTAGCTTACGGTTGGAAACACGATAAAACGTTTTTCAAAACCTAGACATATTATGTCAATTTGGTTTTGCTCACCCAATCGCAATGTTATGTACGATTTCCATGAGTTGCGTGACCGTTGACAAGCCGCGTCGCAAGTCATGCTAGCGACTGTGTATTATGTTGTTGCTTTCGAGGAACCCTGAAAGGTGCTTGAATATTATGCGTTTCACAGCTTTCACACATGCACATAACAGCAATATTGGTCTGTACGCGGAGGGTATGGACTGGTTTGCTTTTTTTTTGGTATGGGGGCTGTTTTGGTATACGCCAGTCATGGGGAAGTTCTGCTCGAGGAAGAGTTTTGTGTAATATTAGGTCGTTGTGTAATGTATTCGCCGGCCTCCCCGCGGTGGTCTAGTGGCTATAGTACTCGGCTGCAGATCCGAAGGTCGCTGGATCGAATCCCGGTCGCAGCGGCTGCATTTCGATGGAGGCCAAATGTCGAGGACCGTGTGCTGTGCGATGTCAGGGCACGTTAAAGAACCCCAGGTGGCCGAAATTTCCGGAGCCCTCCACTACGGCGTCTCTCATAATCAGAGCTGGTTTTGGGACGTTAAACCCCACAAATTAAATGAATCGATCATGTATTGGCCGTATGTGTAAAGCATGGCAGAGAAATGTTAATTTCTTTCTTTCCTTCATTGATCGAGTCCTTAATGCATTATTCTTTCTTTCCTCCGCAGATCGAGTCCTTAATGCATTATTTCCTCCTCCTTTCCGTCTTTCTTTGCTTCGTACCACAGTTCATTAAGAACTTTCTCTGTGAATTCTTACTTTCCTTCTCCTTTTGAAAATAACCAGGCACGCCACTGAATCCTTAGCGGAATACTTAAAAAATGACTTGTAATTCGCACATACATATCCTGGCTCCTACTAGCATTGGAACACGTTGAGCGCAGCATGATTTCGCGTTGCCTCGCTGCAAGCACTAATATGTACTCCTGTTTCCAGCCTGCAAACACGTCGGAGAAACTATACCTCGTTGGCTACTCAGGAAGTTTGAGAGCACCGAATGTAACCTGCGTGTCATCGAGTTATAATAACAGGACACTTCGAGTGATTGTAAACAGAACTCTGGACTGGAAGCAGCTAAAACCAGTGAGTTATCACACTACAATGTTGCAAGACCTTTTGGTTTCCTCAAATACTAGCAAATTCAAGAAGAGCTCTAAGGCTAGAATTATTACTGCTAGTTCCTATACAGATTTTGATTGTGTGCGTGTGTCTGTCTTTAGCGCCCTCATTTGGGTGGTGTGTACAAACTAACAGCGCGCGTCCGCGTGGAAGGGATGACATTGTCGATCACTGCCGACTGCGTATTTTAGAGGGTGAGGAGAAAAAGAACTTTATTGTCAGGGCTTTGAGGACCTCTCAGGTCCCCTGGGTCCCCACACGACCCCACCATACTCAAACGTTCATGCCTAAAATGTCCATGACGCCGGCAGCCGGGCTGGCGGCGATCTTCTGTCTTGCCGGGTCCGTGGAGCGTAGTGTGGTCTCCCAGTCCTCCCAGGTTTGGAGTCGCACCGGCCCACCGGGTGGAGGAGAAGACGGACAGGCCAGGAGGATGTGCGTTAGGTTTGCCCTCGGTGCATTGCACAGAGGGCAGCAAGGTGGGATGGGTCGGTAGTGGGAAAGGCGGGAAGGGGTAGGTAACGTTCGCGTTTGTAGACGGCGCCATAGGCGCTGTTCCCTGGTAGTAAGGGAAGAGTGAGGGGGTGGGTATATTTGCCTTTCAGCTCGAGCATTTGCGGTGAACTCAGCAAAAATACACGCACGCTTCTTCGAGAAACCCCCATGAGGTTCATCTGTGCCCGGTTCCTTGACCCTGGGGCTAAAGAATGGGGGCCTCATTGCCGGGGTTCCCCGAATCCGCGGGCACCCAGATAAGCTCAGCGCTGTGGGAGGGGAGCGGGTTTTGGGTCAGTATGTGGAAGGTGGTAGGGTGAACTCTGCCCCTAGCATAATTTAAAATTGCAGTTTTTTAATCGCCTAGTATGCAAGTGGCATTGGAACTGCCGAGCGCTAGCGCTATAGCTATTGCTTCGCCTTCTGTGTTCGTTCCCTGAGATAATTCCTATATCAGAGGAGTACCGTATGGTGTGTAAGCCCCCGCTGTTGCTCGGTGCTTATCGCTTGCAGCATCCACCCAAATGGTATCCTGGTCATCGCCATACGCTTTATGAAGGGTTGCTGCCCTGGCCTTCCATCGTTCGCGGTTTCGATCGGGATGCATATTACGGGGTAGCCGTCCAATACAAAGCGTTTCTCGAATTTTCCTGGGAAGAGACATAAGGGAGCTATGATTGGCGGGGATGCGAATTTGGAGTTTCGGAAGTACATTCCTACCCGTAGGGGCGCTTGCTATTCGCAGATATTCTGCCTGTAGGTGTGCGCCGCTTAGTTCTTGTATAGTGTTATGTAAACATAACTCTGCCAGGCGTTCGTTGCTGGTGCTTTTGGGCAGGCGGAGCGCTGCCTTAGTAGCATGTCTGATTATTGAATTTATTGTTTCCGTTTCATTCACACTGAGCTTTAGGTAAGAGGTAGAGTACAGCACTCTGCTCATGGTGTACGCGTGCACCACTCGCATAGTATCCGCTTCCAGCGGACCGTGATCTCTGCTTGCGACCCTTCGTATTAACTGTGTGGTGGCTGTAAACGTGCTCTTTAATCACTTGATAGTCTCTGTATGCTTCCCATCTTGTTGTAGGTACAGCCCCAAGATACGATTGGTGGGAAATTGTGGGATCTCCCTACCCAGTACGCAGATTC
>CM023490.1:59078044-59131569 GCA_013339685.2 Hyalomma asiaticum | reverse complement strand
CTTTTCCGTGTTTTACATTGCTGGCTTTTCGTTGAGTTTGATCAGGAAGGGCAGCGACGTCATGCTCTGTATCGGTGCAATCATGGGCCAGCATAGCGTCCGGCATAGTTGTAACTTCTCGTCCGTGAAGGAGGGCAAACGGTGTCGTCCTTGTAGTTTCCTGGCGCGCCGTATTATACGCGAATGTCACATATGGTAAACTTTCGTCCGAATTCTTGTGCTAGTTTTCGACGTACATGCATAGCATGTCTGCGATGGTCTTGTTAAGGCGTTCCGTAAGCCCGTTGGTTTATCGGTTGTACGCTGGCGTCTTCCAGTGCGCAGTGCCGCTGGGCTCAAGGACAATGCGTAAAAGTTCAGCTGTGAACGCCGTCCCTCTGTCAGTTATTATGGCCGCTGGAACTCCATGCCTAAAGAATATGTCCTCAATAAAAAATTGTGACACTTCAGCAGTGCCACGCGGGATTGCCTTAGTTTCTGCGTATAGGGTAACGTAGTCTGTCGCGACTATCACCCATCTATTGCCGTGCCAGAAAGTGGAAATGGACCTAGAAGGTCCATTGTGTGGTACGGCGACCGGATGCAGCAGCCCGGCCGGTGTAGTCTGTAATACTTTGGGTCGCTGGCAGTCATTGCAAATCCTCACGTAGTGTTCTACATCCGCTGTGAGCTGTGGCCAGCATTATTTTAAATGCAAAACATTTCTTAGCTAACTTCGGCGAGTGTGAGCGTATCTATCTATCTATCTATCTATCTATCTATCTATCTATCTATCTATCTATCTATCTATCTATCTATCTATCTATCTATCTATCTATCTATCTATGCGCCCACAACTTTGTGCTTTCCCGGCGGTTTCGTTAATGGGATGTATACGAAAATTGGTATGCCACAGCATGTTTGCATGGCGGGCATAAATTACAGGACATAACATGAAAATCATGACATGCATACCATGAGCGGCATGATTTACATGCCACGGTCTTTGGCTCTCCTGGCCGTTTCGCTAATGGGATGTATGCGAAAATTGGTATGCCACAATATGACTGCATGGCAAACATAAATGACAAGTCATAACATGAAAATCATGACATGCATGTCATGAATGACATGATTTACATGCCACGGGTTTCGTTAATGGGCCGTATACGCAAATTGGCATGCCACAACATGACTGCATCACAAACATAAATGACAGGTCATAACACGAAAATCATGATATGCATGTCATGAGTGACATGATTTACATGCGACGGTCTTGCTGCTCTCCTGGCCGTTTCGTTAATGGGATGTATACGAAAATTGGTATGCCACGACATGACTGCATGGCGAACATGGCTGACAGGTCACAATATGAAAATCATGATATGCATGTCATGCGCGACATGATTTACATGCCACGCATTTCATTAACGGGATGTATACGAAAATTCGCATGCCACCAGATGACTGCATCATGAACGTAAATGACAGGTCATAACATGAAAACCATGATATGCATATCATGAGCGACATGATTTGCATGCCACGGTCTTGGTGCTCTCTTGGCCCTTTCGTTAGTGGGATGTGTAGGAAAATTGGTAAGCAACAATATGACTGCATGACGAACATAAATGACAGGTCATAACATGAAAAGCATAATATCCATGTCATGGGCGGCATGATTTGCATGCCAGGGGTTTCGTTAATGGGATGTATACCAAAATTGCTATGGCACAACACGACAGAATGACGAACGTAAATGACAGGTCATAACATTAGAATCTTGACATGCGTGTCATGACTGGCATGATTTACATGCCTTGGTCCTGGCGCTATACTGCCGTTTCGTTAATGGGATGTATGGGCTCCGTCTACTGACCAGAGGGCGCTACGTAGAGCTCGTCGGACGGCTGAGTCGCGCACGGAGGAAACCGAGGCGACAGCGACGCGCGCGTTTCTTCGCTGCTTTGCGGCCGTGCTGCGAACCACACGAACGCTCGCGGCGTCGCCCTTTGGAACAGTTTGCCGAAGGTTTGGAGCGCGCGTCTCAACGGAAATAAAACGAATGAAAGTGGGACAGCCGGTCGCTGCTGCTATAGAGTTGGAGACGCGCATCGCGTTCGCCTATTTCCGTCACAGTCTGCCCAATTTTGCTTCTTCTCTCCGCCAGGCAGTGCATTCTGGCGCTCATGTCGTACATGGAAAACTCGACTGCGCGGAGCCTATACGAAAATTGGCTTGGCACAATTGACTGCATGACGATCATAAATGATAGATCATAACATGAAAATCGTGACATGCATGTCACTAGCGGCATGATCTACATGCCACTCGTTTCGGAATGTACACCAATATTGCTATGGCACAACACGACTATATGACGAACGTAAATGACAAGTCATAACGTTAGAATCATGACATGCGTGTATGAGCGGCATGGTTTACATGCCACAGTCTTGGTGCTCTTGCGGCCATTTCGTTAACTTCATATGTACCAAACTCGGTATAGTGAGACAAGAATGCAAATCCATTTTTCGTTCCTTATGCGTGCTTCGCATTTCCTTGATTCCCACTGAACGTGGGATCTTCCAATTTTTTTTTATTCGTGCCAACGTTGTAGTGTAGCCGAGGTGCCCTGAGGTGCGTTCGTCGTGGCAGGCGTGCAATATTTTTTTTTTGAAGGCTTTCGGTGATAACCAGGAGGTTATCCCAAAAATCTTTTCCGTGGAAGAGAAGTTCTTTTCCGTGGAAGAAAAGAACCCCATTACGTAAGCAAAACGACGTAAGGCCTTTCGAAAGCGCCTTCGGCACATTAGAGGTAAGCGCTTCCAAGAATTTAATCAGCGAGTTGAGTACTCGTCTTGCTGTCGCTGGGCGATGGTGGCCGCGTCAACAACGCCTCAAGATAGTGTGTATTCGTCATCTTCTGTGCTGGGTGGATCAATCGGTGCTCTTAAGAGGCAATTCGCATCCACATCCTGCTTTCTGTATTTATAAACCACCGTCATGTCATACGCTTGCAGTCGTAAGCTCCAGCGTACCGAACGTCCTGATGGGTTCTTCATGTTGCTCAACCAACAAAGCGAGTGGTGGTCGCTTTTTACTTTGAAAGTGCGGCCGTTCAAATACGGGCGAAATCCGCGGCGGCTGTATTTCGATGGAGGCGAAATGTTGAGGCCCGCGTGCTGTGCGATGCCATTGCACGTTAAAGAACCCCAGATGGTCGAAATTCCGGAACCCTCCACTACGGCGTCTCTCATAATCAAAGCTGGTTTTGGGACGTTAAGCCCCACAAATTATAAAGTGCGGGCGAAACTGAGTAAGTGCCCGTACTTCAGCCAGGCATTTGGACTTAGCACGTGACAACGTCCGGCACGCATAGGCAATACCTCGCTCGGCACCTTCTTGCCACTGAATGAGAACGGCGCCCAGACGTACGTTGCCAGCATCGGTGTGTAGCGCTGTTGGTGCGTCCTCGTCGAAGTGAGCGAGTGCAGGCGGAGTTTGCAGACGCTGCCGTAGCTCATTAAACGCCGCTTCTTGTTCCTCTCCCTCTGTGAAGGCGACGTCTTCTCTTGTTTGGTCGTGAGTGGAGAGGGAATGCGTGCAAGGTTTTTATGAATCGCTGATAATAGGTGCACAGTGCGACGAAGCATGTGAGTGGATTTTTATCTGTAAGCCTGGGGAACTTTTATACGGGAGCAGTTTTAGGTGATCTGGTCTGGTGCCTTCATGACTAACCATAAGGCCAAGAAACTGAAATTTTGCGAACCCAAAATGGCATTTTTTGGCTTTCAACTTGAGTCCATGGGACTTAGTGGCCTGGAAATCCGAGGGTAACCATTTGAGGCGCTCCTCAAACGTGGCGGAGAAAACAATGACGTGATCAATGTATACCAAACAAGCCTTCCACTTTAGACCGGAGAGAACGGTATCCATTAGTCTTTGAAAAGTGGCTGGGGTTGAGCATAGGCCGAAAGGAAGAACCTTGAATTCGTAAGGCCCATCAGGCGTAACGAAGGCGGTGTTCTCTCCGTCTCTCTCATGCAGCTCTATTTGTCAGTATCCACCCTTTAAGTCGACAGAAGAGAAGTAACGTGCATGGCATAACCGGTCCGAAGAGTCATAAATCCTCGGCAAAGATCACACGTCTTTTCTAGTAACACGATTAAGCTTATGATAATCAACGCAGAGTCGTAGGGTGCCATCGTTCTTTACGAGCACCACAGGTGATGCCCAAGGGCTTTTTGACGGTTGGATTACTTCGTCCTCTAGCATCCTCTTCACCTGCTGTTGTATGACCTCGCGCTCTTTCGATGCTACACCGTACGGATTCTGGCGAATTGGTATTTTCTTCTCCTCTGTGATGATGCGGTGTTTCATTAGCGGCGTTTGACCTAGCCGCGACGTTGACGAGAACCATCCCTTGAACTGGAAAAAGTAAAGTAAGAAGGCTTCCTTCTCAACCGTGCTTAAACTTGGACCAACGTCCACGGCAGGTGCCGCTGCATCAACCACTTCATCCCATTGCACAGTGAAGCAATCTTGAGCTGGGCCGATTTCTTCAAGGTATCCTACAGCGGTGCCATTACTTATGTGATGGCGTTCGTTGGTGAAGTTAGTTAGTCAGTAGCACTTCCGCTCGTCCACCGAGCAAGCTGACTATACAACGAGCTATGGCAACAGCATGACGGAGGAGAAGGGAGGTAACTAGTTCGGCTACACATTCTCCGTTGCAAACTCCGTTGCAGATAACCGACACCAAGCAACATGATAGCGGTGGTATGCAGACGTCATCGTCAGGAACACGTAGAGGTCTACGTTTCCTTACCGCGCTGTCGGTAGGATCCTTGCCTGCCGAGAATGTGACAACACCATCCCGTATGTTAACGATGGCACCGTACTTCCGCGAAAAGTCCATTCATAAGATTAGTGCTTCGCAGCACTCTGGCAGACTCACGAAGGCAGCGACAAATCTTGTATCGCCTATACAATCCGCGCCGTGCATTTGCCTGTCGGTGTCATCAGCTGGCCTCCAGCATTTCGACATTAAAGGGCCCGTCCATTCATTTTCACTTCTTGAGTGTCTGCCAACTGCTCGCTCACTATAGAAAAGTCCGCGCTGCTGTCAATGAAGGCCGTCACTTCGTGCCGGTCAACTTCCATAGTAAGGTCGGCAGTAACAGTTTCGGCGGCTTTACGATCTGGTGCGGCTATCATTATTGCGGCAATAATGGGGTTTTTCGGCAACTTGAGTTTGGGCAACCTTCCCCCCTGCCGAGGGCAGGGAAATCGACCTCTGACGTTCCCAAAGCTCTGGCGCTTCGGGGAATCAAACCGCGAAGGAGACGGCGAACGTCACCGAACCGATGAGCTTGCTTGGTGGCCAGCCGTGCTTTTCCTAGTAGTGGTGGCCAGCAGTCCGTTTCCCTAGTAGTCATTTCCACGGTGAGGGCAGTAACGGTAGATGTGTCCCGGTTCTCCGCAGTTGTAGCACACTGGTCGTCGGTCGGGCAAGAGCCAAATAGCGGTTGGCCGCCGTTTCGGTCACTTGACAGGTTCCCGTTGTGTCCACGCCGCGACGGGTTGCTGGTGGCAGTACTGAGGCGGTGGAAAGGTGAACAACGGCTGACGAAAAACGTCTGCATAGTTGTATGTGGTCGGCTGCATAGCTGTATGTGGTGGTCTCGGGACGCGGTTCTGGGGCGGCAACCGCTTGTCGCAGGTCGCTACGCCCTACTTCGGCGACAGAGCCAACTGCGCACTCCTGCCGTGGCGGAGGTACTGTTTGCCTTGCGTTCTGCTTTGAAATCTCCTCCGGAACAATATCGCATATCAGCTGAAGTAGGGTGTGTTCATCGGCCACGCCCAATACTGCGGTACCTGCAGGCGCATCGACGGCCGGTCTGTCGCATTGCCAATAGCGTTGCTGGAGCGCTCGCTAGATTGTCGTGGCCTCTCTGATAAACACGTCCACTGTCGGCGGTGGATTGGGTACCAAGCTAGCAAAGAGCTGCTCTTTGACACCGCGTATCGCATGGCCCACCTTCTTTGATTCAGGCATACTAGGATCGGCCCGGCGGAACAGGGCAGCCATGTCCTCAGCAAACATGGTGACTGCCTCATTCGGCTTCTGGAGTCGTGCCTCAAGAAGGCGTCGGGCCGTTACACGTCGATCGGTATTCCGCAACGTCTCGAGGAACCGCCGGAAAAACCTCTTCCCACGTAGCGAAGTCTCCCTCCCTCTTGTGGAACCATGTTTTCGCGTTGCCCTCAAGTGAGAAATACTAGTTGGAAACTTTTTCGTCAGGGCTCAAGCGTTTCGACTTCGCTACTGGCTCGTACTGTTCGAGTCAATCGTCGGCGTCCTCATACGCATCGCCATGGAATGGCTCAGGAACTCGCTGATTCTGAACCGTCACGTACACTGGGCTGCTCGCCGATGCTATTTCTTGATTGGAAGGAGCCGTCGAGGAAGAGGAATCTTGTAGAACGCCAAATTCAGGGCTAAGACCTTGGTGGCGGCGGCTTGACTGGTAGACAGTCGTATCCACGTGTGTAGGTCTTCCAAGGCTGGAAGGGCTGCTCGATGGAGGGGTCGTTGGGATCATGGGGCGAAGGCGTGCACTTCCTAGCACCTCCACCAGTGTCGCGGTTCTGTGCATGCACAACGTTTGTTGATAGAGTTGCGCGATTATAGTGGCGCTCAAACAAGAGGACCGCAGAGGCAGGACTCCGAAGGGTGTCTTCGTCTTTGTCTCTGAGAAAACGCTCGCAGTCTCGAGCATGTCGTCCATCGCCTTCGGCGCTGGCATCGTATAGCTAGGCACGCACAAGTGCGCGGCAACTTAATGACAGATTCATGGTGTGTTGTGATATACAACTCATAAAACCACAACGATAATGTTTCGAATGACTTTCATTGTTCGAATTTTTAAGAGCCACGCTGTTCTTCTCGCCGTAAAGGAGCCTGCGTATTACAAAATTATGAGCACACTTCCAAGAATAAACTTTATTTGATGAATATTCCATGCTTAATCTCCTGTGCGGACATCTTCTAGAGCCCCGTTGGCCACGGCGCCTTGCTGGGTCCCAAGGTGGCTCCTCAGTGGCGGCTGGGAAAGCCGTGGCTCCCAAGACCACGTTGTGAGTTCTTTCCGCGAACACACTAGCCCAGACACCTGAAGTGCTGGCCACTTTGTACATTGGTAACTAATGTGTAGAAGTGTGGATGTGTGTCCACTGCTACACGGGCATATCCCTGTTGTCTGTGCCTGTGGAAAGATTCCCGGTTGTCTTGATATGGGGGGGGTATGTCTTTGTTTGGGGGCGCGCCAATACCTGGCATGTTGGTGCTTAAGTTGGGATGCGGAGGGGCGTACTTCCGTCTTGTCGGGCGTTGATCTTCCAATATCTGCACACTCGTGATACTTCGCTCTTTGTTAGTTATGGTCCCCATGCGCGCACTTCTTGTCTCCGATGCCAAATGTTGGTTGGTTGGTCCTTGGACACCTTGGCGCAACCTACTCAGGAGGATCGGCCATGAACCGAAAAAGAGATTTGCGTGGGAGAGGAATACTAATAAAAACACAAAAATTGTAGTAGAAATTTGATAAATGAATTTACGTTGCAGGAATAGTTTTCTGCGAAGATTGAATTTATAAAGAGAAAAGTGAACGCTATGGAGAATGGTTCTCAGTACTGTGATCATGATTAAAAAGATATAAAACAAAAAGCTGAGCTGATTAATATTGAATTCTTTTTGTCTGATGAAGAAAATCGCATACGGACCTTGCAAACGTTCCTGTGACTAAATCCCAGAACAGTCGCAACAAGAGAGAGCACTGCAAATTTAAACCCATGTTTGGCAAGCTTACTTCCAGAAACCTTTTCCGTGGGATATTGAATCTTCGACACACAAACACAGGCTAGCAGACGAAACGGAGAGATCGGCGAAGTGGCGCGGGAAGGCACGCGCTGTGGACATGTCGATGTCCACAATTGGGTGACAGCGGGCTCGTGGCACGCGGCCCGAGGAGAGATCGGTCATGGAGAAGGCTGAGCTGGCATTCTCTGCGCGGCACCGGTCGACGAAGGGTGTCTGGCCATCTACGGACTGGTGACGAGGAGACGAGGGCGTCGGGCTCCGGGGTGCCGTCGATCTGGCTGACGATCGAGCACGGACTTCGGAGTGGTAGCGGCCGAACTTCAGCAGTTCCCGGCGTACCCGCAGCGCTCCACCTTCGCCGGCAGAACGGGACGACCGGCAGAAGAATCGCTGCAGAGGGCCGGTCTTAGCTGGAGACCGGGCATTACATACGAGGAGGCCTAAGCAGTGACCCGCCACGTCACAAGCGAAGCAAGGCGGCGGACGAGGACGGACCTTGCGTGAGCGGCGGCCACCACCAGCAGCACCTTTGACAACAGCTACGAGACATGGCACACCAGAGAGCTTCGACTTCGAACCGCACAGCAAAGAATTCAATGTAAGAGTGTCTTACTTCAGTTGAGAGCAACGGCCGCAAACACAGTGTTGAGAGACTCCCGTTGGAACTGCGCCCAACGCGGAAGGCTATTTAGGTTGTTAACTTTGTTTTTCTCTAGTTCTCTTTTGGTGTGCGATTTGATGTTTCTTCATCTATTTCATGTCTTTGTGTTCCTGTTTATAAAGTAACGTCTGTGTTTTTGTTAACGCTTTACGCCTCTCGTCTCGCCTCTCACTCTCTCAATCCATCGGAGCAAGCGCTCCCGAGATCCACGCTCGCACTCGTGACAAATAATTGGCGAGTCTGCCAGGATTAACATCTCCAGGCCCAGTCACGAGAGATCGTCGGGGGTTGCAAAGATGGATTGGGATCGGTGGGCAGCGATAGCGAAGAGCAGGAACTTACGTGGTAAAGACGCGTTAAATTTTTTCGATGAATGCCAAAAAGAATGCGTGAGAGAATTAGAAGCCCAGTTGGCTCAGTGCAAAGAACGCGAGCTCCAACTTGAACGGGAGCGCGAACGAGAGCATGAACTGGTAGCTCAGCTAAAGAAACAGTTAGATCAGACGGAACTTGGGCTGACGGTTGCGAATACAGAGACATCATGTGCAAATTTGCCAGTAGTGCAAACAGTTGAAATCTGTGAAGATGAGGTGGAAATTAGCCAACCTCAGAAAATTCAGGTGAACGAGGACAGTGTCTCGGTAGGGTCAGAGAAGGGCGACGCGGTTACGCGGTTAGGTCTAGAGGAGCTCGAGTCGGAGGTTGGGGATGCGGGCGTAGGCGCCCATGAGCTGTTTAGTGCAGCGGGGGAGGAGGAAGTGCACCCACCGCCGGTGCAAGAGGACAAGGTAGAGTGCATTGCAGGTCACTGCAAGCACGTACTTGATCGAGAGTGCATTGCAGGGCGCTGCAAGCACATACTTAACGGGGTCTGTTCATGTACGTGCCCCACAGTGGAGGAGGCACGAAGTCAGGATCTGGGTGACGAACCCGTCAAATTAGAAAGCGAGAACTGTGTAGGTGAAAGGCACCGTAATGTACAGTTATGTGTTGGTAGTGATGATATAATGGATTGATACAGTGCATTGATATAGTGTATGGTAGGGCAGTGTTCAGCAGACACAAACTCGAACTTAACAAACATTAACTTTTGTGCTTGTGAACATTGTGTGGAGTGATTACTGTTAGTGTTGTGTGTGGTGACGAGCAGACCAAAAGGTGCGCGAAATTGTGTCGGTGGAACGTGATGTGTGGTGCGCTCGTGGTGGCCTCTGAAGAAAAAGATTATGGTTCTATGAAAGGATAGCTTTCGATGGAAATGGACTGGGACAGGCTCAAGGATAAAGGCATACGGACGGGAGAAAGAGAGCAGAGGAATTACCATAGCAAGTATTGTATTATTGTTAGTTAAGAGAGAATGTTAGACAAAGCATTCGGTGATTTAAAGATTCACGGAAAAGAAATTCGGCAATAAAATCAAGTAGATAGACAAGAAAGAAAATGGACCGGAAAGTTAGAAGACACCCAAGTACGATAGTGGAGCTTGAGAAAGTGCAGAACTGAGAAGTTAATAGTTTAAAGAGAAAGGATCAACAGCAAAAGATGACATAGGAGTAAGAAAGAAAAGAAAAACGAAGCACGAGGTCTTATAGGTTGTCGAAAGGAAAGGAACATGGAAGCCTTTGAAAGGACGCAGACAGAGCCTGTATAGAGGTTTAGAGGTGTAACTGGAAAGGAAAGGATATCGTTGTCAAACTTGCGTATAGAGCTAGTAGAGAAAGAAGAGCAAAAGCGGATAGAGCAGTGTGGAAATCCGCATAGAGAAGAATGCTATAGAAGAATTTGATATCTCTGTTTACAGCCACTGGCATGAAAAGGATTGTAAGGAATGGCTGTATGTCCGCACAGCAAAGGGTGTTATTGTGGTGATGTGTACAGTCATGTATATGTGTGTATGCATAGTTATGTATAGTTGTGTGTGTATCAGATATAGGGCATTGACCAATCCTTTAGAGTTAGAAGTGGAAAGGGAAACAAAAGAATGTCGTGGCCAAGCTCGTGTATAGTGAAATGATAAAAGTATGTAGGGCCGACAATGCGATGGTGGTAAAATATGCATTAGTATTATTAGTCAATGATTGGGAGACGCAAAGAAGGGCTACAGGGCTGCATAGGAAAGTGCTACAGTGAGCCGAGAAATCAAGACATCACAAGTTTATTTTCAAAAAGGCAAGCAGATTTGGCAAGGTACTGGAGAATTCGGAAGAGGAGGAGGAAGCAGTTTTTTAAGAAAAAACTCTTAAAAGGGGGGCCAGTGTCATGAGTAAGGGGCCCCACAAACACAGGCTAGCAGACGAAACGGAGAGATCGGCGAAGTGGCGCGGGAAGGCACGCGCTGTGGACACGTCGATGTCCACAATTGGGTGACAGCGGGCTCGTGGCACGCGGCCCGAGGAGAGATCGGTCATGGAGAAGGCTGAGCTGGCATTCTCTGCGCGGCACCGGTCGACGAAGGGTGTCTCGCCAGCTACGGACTGGTGACGAGGAGACGAGGGCGTCGGGTTCCGGGGTGCCGTCGATCTGGCTGACGATCGAGCACGGACTTCGAGTGGCAGCGGCCAAACTTCAGCAGTTCCCGGCGTACCCGCAGCGCTCCACCTTCGCCGGCAGAACGGGACGACCGGCAGAAGAATCGCTGCAGAGGGCCGGTCTTAGCTGGAGACCGGTCATTACATATGAGGAGGCCTAGGCTGGGCTAGGCCTAAGCAGTGACCCGCCACGTCACAAGTGAAGCAAGGCGGCGGACGAGGACGGACCGTGCGTGAGCGGCGGCCACCACCAGCAGCACCTTCGACGACAGCTACGAGACATGGCACACCAGAGAGCTTCGACTTCGAACCGCACAGCAAAGAATTCAATGTAAGAGTGTCTTACTTCAGTTGAGAGCAATGGCCGCAGACACAGTGTTGAGAGACTCCCGTTGGAACTGCGCCCAACGCGGAAGGCTATTTAGGTTGTTAACTTTGTTTTTCTCTAGTTCTCTTTTGGTGTGCGATTTGATGTTTCTTCATCTATTTCATGTCTTTGTGTTCCTGTTTATAAAGTAACGTCTGTGTGTTTGTTAACGCTTTACGCCTCTCGTCTCGCCTCTCACTCTCTCAATCCATCGGAGCAAGCGCTCCCGAGATCCACGCTCGCACTCATGACAATCTTCCAATATCTGCACACTCGTGATACTTCGCTCTTTGTTAGTTATGGTCCCCATGCATGCACTTCTTGTCTCCGATGCCAAATCTTGGTTGGTTGGTCCTTGGACACCTTGGCGCAACCCACTCTGGAGGATCGGCCATGAACTGAAAAAGAGATTTGCGTGGGAGAGGAATACTAATAAAAACACAAAAATTGTAGTAGAAATTTGATAAATGAATTTACGTTGCAGGAATAGTTTTCTGCGAAGATTGAATTTATAAAGAGAAAAGTGAACGCTATGGAGAATGGTTCTCATGTACTGTGATCATGATTAAAAAGATATAAAACAAAAAGCTGAGCTGATCAATATTGAATTCTTTTTGTCTGATGAAGAAAATCGCATACGGACCTTGCAAACGTTCCTGTGACTAAATCCCAGAACAGTCGCACCAAGAGAGAGCACTGCAAATTTAAACCCATGTTTGGCAAGCTTACTTCCAGAAACCTTTTCCGTGGGATACTGAATCTTCGACATGATATGAAAAAGTGCTCCAGAGACTCATCCTCATCACTATTAGGACACAACGGTGATTGAGCCAGACTAGACTTGTGCAGGTAAAAGTTCAGTGGGGGAACTCGGCATCGTAATTTAGTGATCGATATTTCTGCTTTTCTAGTTTCGCACCATCTATTCTTCCACGGGTAACCCAAGAGCCGGAAGTCAGTTGTGGCTAGTGCAGCTTTGATAAAGTTATTGTAGGTAGCCTAGTTTGTGAAGTGCGCAGCTGTAACGGCGGCGTTCGCGCACGCACTTCTTTATTCTGTCGCGCTCCTGCCCTCAGCCTACTACAACACTGGAAAAACTGCGCATGGCGGGCGCAAGTGTTGCCTATGCAAGCATAAGGAGAAGACCACAAAGACAACACGGGTTGATTTGCCCGGTTCACTGCTTCTCGCATGGATGTGCGTTTGTTCATAAGGTAGTATAGCAAAGGGGTGGGACATAGCCAGGCCTAGGCCACGCCTCCGGCGTCTGCAAGCGTCTCTGTTTCGACGCGAACTTCTTTACGCTTATCTCGGTGGTAAACATTCGGAATCGTTCCCTGATCTTGGCAGTGCTTTTCGAGGCTTTTCCTGAAAGGGCCACTACACAGGCTCCTACTTTTTTTAATCGGTCGGCCTCCCCACCCTTCTCTGCAGAGGAGAGGGTAGGCGCGGCGCGCTGTCGAGACTCCGCCCACTTTACAGAACGCGCGCCGCGTTTCAGGAACGCAGATCCGACTTGCGTGGCGTAACTGACAAGTAGAGGAGGTGATGCGGAGGCCTTCTTTTCTTCTAGGTGGTGTTGGCTCACGCCGGGGGGATGGCCACAGGGTCTGACAACAGACCTGATTTCGACCAATCAACGAGCTACAACTGCGCATAGTTGTTCACGGTGCAACATGACGACACCTAGGATGTAAGGACGGCTGGTCAATCGCAGGAAAGAGACGCGGGAATTTTTTTTTGTTTGAAATACGGCGTCTGTGTAGCGCGCAACGCTGCCATATGCGCAGAATGTGGTCGCCGCAAGCGTCTCTATGATTGAGCTAGCTTGTTTGGGCACGGCCGATCTGGACGCGCGCGTTCGCTCCCTCTTTGAGCGAACGCGCGCGTCCAGACCGACCGTGGCTTGGGTTAAAAAAAAGTAGGAGCCTGTTTAGTGGCCCTTGAAGCCTCAGATTACAACGAAATGCGGGTGTGCCGGGGACAAACCAGTACCAGCCAAGCTTTGCCCGTCCGTTAGCCTTGCGCCGCTAGTGGAACCTTTTACAGTTTCGTACCCGTCACACGCCGGTGAATTGTGGATACTGTGCAATAAAGGTAATCTCGATAGGTGCTAGTGCAATTATATTGGCGAAGCCAACCACCGGTGCCTTGCTGTCGACTGCGGCGTTCATGAATATTACACATTTTCCCTCTTGATGCTCTATGCAGCGCGAGTACCCTGATATTAATAGCTGGGTTCCTAAAACACAATGCCCGTCTGTTATCGCTTGAATAAGCACCTATTTTTGTATAGATATCGACAGGGCAGTTCCACTGTGGCATGGCAGAGTCTGCTGGAACTTTGACTCCTTTTGAGGTGCCATGAACAATTGCGTACGCAAGTTGTTTTTGGCGATTCACTGAGAAAGCAACTACGAAGCTGCAAGAAACACTTGGATTTGGATAAGCTTCTGAACTCTCGATGTATACAGTGTGCCATTAGTTTGCTTCAAAATGCGGCGTATTCCTGCAGAGAAATAATTTTTTGAAGGCATTACGACATCTGACGAATGGGCCGACGCAGTTCTTTCAAGGCGCCGTGAAATAGTGTATTTTTGAAGCCTTCTATTGAGCAATGCCCATAATTTTTTCTGCTCGTGTTTCAAGTCTATCTTTTTATTCCTTTTATGACAAACTAAGGACTGCCTTCAAATTGAAGTTATACCTAACTGTGCTCTGATAACAAATCATTAATACCAAAATACATATGTGCAACCGCGTGTTCTTTCTTGCAATGGAACATGGGGTGCCACGGAAATTATGTGAGGATTAGGAGCATTTATAGGCCATCTCTGATAATTAGTGCCTTAAGAGGTGAAGTTACCTATGTACAGGAACTGATCATGCATAGGCGGCGTCAGCGGAGGTTGGTCTCAGTTGCACGTGATCATGAAATCAGAATCATAAATCAGAAATTTTGTTATTATCACAGAGAACAGGTCATACTTCAATATACAGAAGGAGTTCCCGGAGTCGGAGACTCAATTTGGACCTCCTGTGCGTAGTGAATATAAAAGAAACAAAGCTTATAAGTATCGACATGCAGGAAGACAACTGATAATGGACACTTCAAAGACATAATACAATATACATGCTAGGAAGTACGTAATAAACTACAATAAGTAGAAAAAATACGCACAATAGATTAAATACAAAATACGATTCTATGCTTTAGTAGTTGTGTAAAAATATATGTAAGTTACACTGGTTGATAATTTTTTTAATTCTTTGACAAATGAGCAGTAAGTCATTGATTTTAGGGGATGCGCCAAAGATTTCCGCAAGAAAAATGCGCTAAAATGGGCGTTTTGTTTACCGTAGTTTGTGCAGACTTTTGGCAAGATGAAGTTTATCTGCAAAGCAAATCTTGTGTTGTTAGGGTTATGCGATGAAGAAAATGGGATTAATGAAATGGGCAATCCATTACTGACCTACTGAAATAATAAGATGGCAAGATTGTATTTGGCTAAATCATGTACTATAAGTATATTGTAGGCATGGAATAATTGCTTCGAATTGGTGTTATACAAGCTAAAATTTACGATTATAATTAGTTTGTTCTGAGCAGTCTGTAACGGTGCATGATGAGTATTGTAAGTATTACCCCATGTAGTTATCAATAATTAACATGTGAATGAATAAATGCGTAATATAATGACAAGAAAATTGAACGTGAAAAAAAGCGGGCGAGATCGAAAGAGGATGCATATACCATGGGAGAGTATTTTTTAACATCTAAAATATGGCTAAGGAATTTTAAGTTCCTCTCAAGTC
This sequence comes from Hyalomma asiaticum, assembly GCA_013339685.2. Lineage (NCBI taxonomy): Eukaryota > Metazoa > Arthropoda > Arachnida > Ixodida > Ixodidae > Hyalomma > Hyalomma asiaticum. The sequence continues at coordinate 59,116,327 of CM023490.1, read as the reverse complement.
TGAGGCCGAGGTACACAGTCATTGCTGCCATGTGTCAAATGATGTGGGATGCAAATTGTAGGAACGGGCACTAGCTAACAAGTCTTCCTAGTGTGAAAGCAACGGTTTCTCAACTGCCACTCGTTAATTGCGACAGCGATTTCAGCAATTTTCGGCCAGGGTGTTCACTTGTCGGGATATTGTTTAATTTGGGCGAGATGAATTGCAGATACTGAGTACCAATGGTTTAAAAATCAGATTGAGAGATTCTTAGGCGAACTTCCTGGCTCCTGTGCGCAGAGTGAGCACGGCACGCGAACGAGGCAAAAAAGCGTCGGTTTTGCTCCGCCTCAAAATTCTCAGTTCTTCTACGAGCTCCGCCGTGAGAACATGCTTCAAGACTTTGTTAAAGGCAGGCAATCAATGATTTTTTTTTAATTTCGAGAGTTCAATGACTGCGTTATGCTTTTGCGGTGCGCAGTCTTATTGATAACCCGCATGTCGTCGCAGTGTTCTTCCGACCTGCTTCCTGGACCGCTGATAACTTTCTTCGACGCCAGCACGCCTCCAGAGTGTTGCAACGTCATCAAACGCCATCAGTTCCGTGCCTATCCGTCCAACTGCAGGCGAAGAGCTGTACTATGTTGAAATAGAAGTCAGGATGGCGGCAATGCGACACAAGTTATATAGTGTGGAATAAGTTCAGCCGAGCATTCCTCAGTGTTCCTATTTTTGCCCGGCGGGACATTCTACACAAATGACTACATTGAACAGAATGCATTCAGCACATTTGCTTTACTGAACGCACTTACCCTTCCGGTTAATAAAAGCACTGAACAATTTTATGTCGTAGTTCTTCTGCATCATCGTAGTCGCATCATCGTATGTCGTAGTTCTTCTGCATCATCTGCATCATCGTAGATTTGGCTATAGGGCGTGTAGCGGTCAATGTGACCCAAGTTTAAGAGGCAAGGGAGTCGTCTATAGCGATTTCATGCACCTGCCATGAATACCAAATAATTTCCGAATGTGCACAAATTCAGCAATATGGTTAGTGACTCTTTTTTTTCCAAGAAAAAAAATTGGCAGATCCCCCGTGCAGTGGGAATCAATGAAATGCGAAGCACGCATAAGGAACGTAAAATGGATTTGCATTGTTGTCTCGCTATACCGAGTTTGGTACATATAAAGTTAACGAAACGGCCGCAAGAGCACCATGACGATGTCATGTAAACCACGACGCTTATACACACATGTCATGATTCTAACGTTATGACATGTCATTTACGTTCGTAATGCAGTCGTGTTGTGCCATAGCAATTTTGGTGTACATCCCATTAAGGAAACGAGTGGCATGTAGATCATGCCACTCATGACATGTATGTCACAATTTTCATGTTGTGACCTGTAATTTATGGTCGTCATGCAGTCTTGTGCCAAACCAATCTTCGTATACATCCATTAACGAAACGGCAGTATAGCGACAGGACCATGGCATGTAAATCATGCCGGTCATGACACGCGTGTCATGATTCTAATGTTATGACCTGTCATTTACGTTCACCATGCTGTCGTGTTGTGCCATAGCAATTTTGGTATACATCCCATTAACGAAACGCCTGTCATGTAAATCATGCCGCACGTGCATGATATGCTTTTCATGTTATGACCTGTCATCTATGTTCGTCATGCAGTCATATTGTTGCATACCAATTTGCCTATACATCCCATTAACGAAACGGCCAAGAGAGCACCAAGACCGTGGCAGGTAAATCATGTCGCTCATGACATGCATGTCATAATTTTCAAGTTATGATCTTTCATTTACGTTCGTGATGCAGTCACCTTGCGGAATGCCAATTTCAGTATACGCCCGATTAAAGAAACGCGTGGCATGTAAATCATGCCGCTCATGACACACATGTCATGATTTTCATGTTATGACCTGCCATTTGTGTTCGTCTGGCGGTCATGTTGGGCAATACCATATTTCGCATACATCCCATTAGCGAAACGGCCACGAGAGCACCAAGACCGTTGCATGTAAATCATGCCGCTCATGACATGCATGTCATGATTTTCATGTTATGACCTGCCATTTCTGTTCTTCATGTAGTCATGATGTGGCATGCCAATTTTCGTAAACATTCGATTAGCGAAACGGCCCGGAGAGCAGAAAGTCGTAGGCGGCTAGATAGATAGATAGATACGCTCAATGTTGCCGAAGTTCGCTAAGAAATGCTTCGCATTTAAAATAACGTAGGAAGCTTTTACGTGTGAGACGTTATACCCCTGTCACACTAGACGTTTTAACGCCATTCGATTCGAATGACATTCGGTGCAGCGAATGTCATTCGACCCGTGGTTGTGCTACACACGAAGAAGTAATGTCATTCGTTTACGATATCAGTGACGATAGTTCCAAAGGAACTGGACCTAAAAGCTGCAGAGCGTAAGTGCAGAGTGGCTGAAAAGTCGTCCTATTTTATTTAAAATAAACGCAGGGCTTTGCTTCACTGAATTACACCAACAGAATAATTTGCAGCTGATACGGCAGCGCTCAAAGGGTACGCTGACTTGCAGCAGGCGAACCATTCACTTACTCTTTTGCAAGCAAAGTGCGTTAAAGAGAAACACAGACGCTAAATTAAGACGCAGTGTAATAAGCGCTGCGCTCAAGCAAACGGCGTTCGCGATTGCATACTGTGGCGAAATACCGAAGCCTGTCAGACGCCGCTGGTGTCGAGAGTAAACACATTTTGTTACGGCCTGCCTGGCTGTTTTCTTTTTAAAATGATGAATATCGGCAAACGCGCTAAAGTAATACCATTTTCACATGACGTTTCACAAATTAGGAATGCTCAGTGCCGCACGTTTACGTTGTCTCTGGGGTAGAGAGTATACACATTCGGTCCCACTGCGAATGCGAATGAGTTGCTCGAACTCATTCGATTTCAGAAGTCATTCGATTCGAATGATGTTAAATGTCGCCGTGTAGCAGCGGAATAATGTCATTCGATGCGAATGTCATTGCGTGCGAATGACATTAAAATGTCCAGTCTGACAGGTGTATTAGACTTTATCGGGGCCCACTCGGCGTAGTTTCACACAAGGTGGAATTATACGTAGCATTAATCACTGGCCCAGTGCAGTAGTAGCCGGAGTAAACCTTGCACCCCCATGAAGATTCATTCAAAGTCTTGTTCATTGACCAGATGGAGCATGGCGTGTTCTTCGCTGAAATGGGAGCAAAAATGTGTCAGGACAGAGATGACGAAACGGGAAAGTAAAATTGCTCGTTTTTTTCTTAGAAAGAACCAGTTCAAGGCAAGAGCAGGTTCTTAGTAGTTAGCGAAGAGCAGGTTCTAGTAGTTATGATATAAATCTAAGGGAATTAAAGCTGACGAAAAAACACACCAGCCGTCAATCGTGACCGAACCCACAACCTTAGGATAACGCGCCTGACGCTCTACCAACTGAGCTATGACGATAGCCCTTCCATCATTATATTTCTTTGGTATTTCCGTAGATTTCAATCCTTCGAGTGCTCATCAGCCCCTCTTGTAATTAGCGGCGAGTATCGATCACTGTTTTTGCTAGAAGGCGTTACGTAGTACGTGACCTTATTAGGACATGACTGCTGGTTAATAAACCCTCGCATGTTACTTCAAGGCACCAACTCTGCCAGAATGAGACCCACGTTGCGAAATACTAAAATGGGGAAGAAAGAGAATACGTTTTATTGTTAGAAAGTACCCCACGATTCTAATACACGTTGAGCACAGGGAAGTCATAGAGGAGGTTATTTGTGGTTTTTAGATTTAGTGTACAGAATTTATGACGAATCGAAACGAGATAAAGTTCAAGAGTCAAAGACACAAGCCATCGGTCGGGTTCGAGCCTGCAGCCCTCGGATAAGGCATCCGATAATCTACGAAATGAGCTACGTTGGCGGTCATTCCATCATCCACTTTTCGGGGTATTTCAGGGGCGAAGCTCCTCTTAGTCTAACATTGTCACGCGTCAGTCGTCAGGCGCCAGTCGTCAGGCGTAACCCGCCTGCCGGGAGGCACGCGCTCGCCCTCGGCTCGTGCTTCCCGGCGCGTGCCTCTCTCTCTATCTCTCCCGGCACGTCCCTCTGCTGTCTTGTTAGAGAGAGACAGAGAGAGAGCGAAAGGCGCGCGTTGGCCATGGAAACGCTCTTTCTTAGAGGAACGCTACCAGCTCGCAAAGAAGGAGAACGCGCCCTCACCCGCGAGAGACAACGTTGGCGCAGGCAGCGTCTCCTAGCGAGTTTCTTGATTGAGAGATACCGACTGCTCGCGTTGGAGAAGCGTTCAGCGGCAACCCATATATAGGCACTGGATCTTGACTTGCAATGAAGTGCCGGTGGGAGATTTCACTTGTGCATAGTTGAACCATGAGGATTCGTAGCGTGCGCGTTAACTAAATTAATCCGGAACTCGGCACGATCTACGATGAACCTCCCGAGCTTCGCCCACTCATCATTCACTCCGTGGATATGCTGTAATTTTTTTCTGTAGGTCTTATTCCTAGGAGCGTTAGTCAGCGTCTCCTACACAGCGAGTGCGGGGAGACTCCTTTTGCCAGAAGGCGTTGAGTAGTACGTGATCGTACTACGACATGGCTGATGCGGAATAAACCCTCGCTTGCGTGTGTTCACCAAGCGAGACATGGCGTTTGCTGCCTGGTCGAAATAAGATCTGGACATAAGAAGCGGCGGGCACTAGACAAGCAAGCGGTGAAAACCGCAGGCAATGAATGACACTTGAGGTGATTAGGCATCAAACCCCGGGCCATAAGTACCGTGCCAGCGCGTTAGCGCTCCTTTATGACATTGCAATGGTACATATGGTAAGTTAACCTGCTGAATAAGCAGATACTTCATGCTTTTATGGAAACCATTTTATGGCGTTGTGCCGGCGATTATAACGCAGCTTGTTGAGGACGACAGTAAGAGAAGGTGAGAGAGTGGAGACAAAAGTAAAAGCAACATAAAACAGAATTTCTAAAATAAAAATTAATGATAATTATTGGCGTGGCAGCATTAGAATCCACCTACACACGATCAGAAGGTGACTCTCATAACTTCAAAGGTATACACGCACTCTATTATTCAGTTATGTAAGCTATAGATTGCGTTGAACCTAAGACACTAGAACAACTTTGTGTGGGCGATGGAAAGGAGTCTGAGACAGAGAAAGAATGCCATAGATACACAGAGAGCCCCGCCACGGTGGTCTAGTGGCTAAGGTACTCGGCTGCAGATCCGAGGGTCGCGGGATCGAATCCCGGCCGCGGCGGCTGCATTTCGATGGAGGCGAAATGTTGAGGCCCGTGTGCTGTGCGATGTCAGTGCACGTTAAAGAACCCCAGGTGGTCGAAATTTCCGGAGACCTCCACTACGGCGTCTCTCATAATCACAGCTGGTTTTGGGACGTGAAACCCCACAAATCATCATCATAGATTGTGGGGCCGCGTCCCGCTCGACGCCATGTTTTCGCACGAAATGCTCCGCATCCCCCTTTCCCTGCTGGACGGGGCGGCGGCCCGCCCGCTTCGCCCATGTGGTTTTAACATAGGCTGCCATTGGGCAGCGAGAAATTCCCAGAAGGTTTGCGCGTTCTGGCGTTTCGGGTTTTGGCGATGCCTCGGGAGAACACGCTGGGACTTGGAGAAGTGCGCACGTACTTTTGGGACCCTCCGGCCGACCAGGCCATCGGTCGGATGGCGTGCTTCTGCGAGCCCCAGCGACCACGGCGGCGACCTGCGACCGACGCCCATGTCTGTATGTTCTTCTTCTATTTTCCTTTTCTGAGGGCTCGCGGTCGCGGGTGCGCTAGCCGGGGTTAGGCTCTCCTTCCTTGCATGGTTATCTTTGTGTGTTATTCTGTGTTCGCGTGTTGTTAATCGTTACTGTCCTTTGTTTGTGTTCGTGTGTCTTCGCGTGTTGTTAATCGTTATCGTATTTGTCCTTCGTTTATATTCGACTTTACATTCGGCCTCGTTTTGTTTGTATTATTTGTGTTAACGTGTTTATTAAATTACCATGCACGGAGAGTGACGCCTAATGTTCTCCTCTTTAGCCGCGTGCGACGGTTCGCGCTGCCCTGCCTCGAGTCGGGCCGCGGGTCGACGCGCGCGGCAGCGCGGCGATGGCATGGCTGAGATGGCGAGCGCGCGGACGTGACGACCTCATTCTCTGCTCGTTGAGTGCTCGAACCCACGGCAGGGGGTTGCTAGCGGCGATTCCGCTGCTAGCAGTAGTAATTAGTAGAAGTAAACCCCTACATTTTGGCGCCCAACGTGGGGCCAGGGGCCTTGCCCTTGGTCGCTCAAACGACGAGCAGGTGTCGGCAGAGTGGGGAAGTTGCGTTCGGTTCCCAGCGTCAAATGCGCTTTGGTTGAGGTTGGCTGTCTCTGCCGTGTATCGCGCGTATCTCTTTCTTTGCCTGTTCATTCTTTTTCTCTGTCAATGTATCGTGGTGTGAGGAGAGGCAAATGTCACTTCCCAAACGGATTGGTAACCCGCTTCGAAGTTGTGTGAGGCGAAGCGTGGACGAGGAAAGGCGTGATGCAAGTTGCCACCGAGGTGCAGCAGTTTGTTCTTGGTGGCGGAAACTCGTTGGATTTACCAAGGCTTCCATCATGCCATGGCCGGGAGATTGACCATCTTGTCTCCCGTGCGACGTTCAAGTCGGTGAGTCCAACGGTTTTCTTTAGACTTCGCGTCGTGCGCGTCTTTCCTCACTAAATTCAGAACCATTAAAAGAATAGCTGACGCACTATTTCTTGCCCGGGTCGCCCAAAGTCTCTTTTCGTTAAAAGTTGACAGGCGCTGTTCGGTGCACATGGCCGACTTGCACCGAGGGAGGCAAAGATGGCGGAAAGGCCGCTGAGGCGAACAAAGAAAGTAGAAGCAGAGTCTTCTTCCATGAATAGCCCTTTGGGCACCTGTGTCTTCGCGCACGCAGAAGGGGAGAGCGTTCCAGCGTCCCCGCGGCGGGAGAGAAGGAGGCCATTGTGGCGTTAATCAGCCGGCCGGTCGGGGGAGAAAGGATGAAAGAGGGGGTGGGTGATTCCACGTAAGATCGAACAACGCATGGCTGGTCACCCTCTTAAATTTATTTCAAAATTTTATATATTGCTGCCCGATGAGTGGAAAGAAGAGATCCGCAGTTGGTTTTGGTAGAAAAAATTTTTTCGAAGCGCCGGGAGTGAATAATGACGAAGAGGTGGAGTGCCGCGCTTACCTGCTCTTCTGTTTTGGCCAACTTTGGTTATTAATTACACAAGCTATACTAAGGTTAGGAGGCTGAAATTTATTTCAGTTATTATATGCATAATTTTGCTTGTGGTAAATTATTCTTGCTTTTTATGGGGAGCTTAGATATTTTTATAAAAATCCTCAAAATCGGCTCAGGAAGCATTTTTCTGTCTACTTTGCGGGCTTATATCTCAAAAAAGGCTTGTGGCAGAGCGGCGAAAATTCCGCGTTATGTTCTAAGCATACTCGTTTGTCAACCTGCAAAATATTATATTTTTGTGATTTTTAAATAAAGATATACGGGCGGGCTAACTTCAAAAAAACACCGAACAATGAAAATTTCTGACGACAATTAAAAAAAAAACCCATTTTTAATATTTTTTAAACTTTGTACAATTATTATCCTTCACATTGGCTTTCACAGTCACCAAAAACATGTTGCATAATTTTGTTTCGCTAGGAGTTACAGGCCGTCGAATTAGACCCTTACGCAATGATAGGCAATTGTTCTTGATCTGCCTTCTTGCCCGCTGAGTGTATAAAATGAAGACAGAATTGAATTCCTGGTCCTTAAGAGGCCATCAGCACCGAAAAGAGGTGTTGGTGGCATTGATGGCGTCAATTTCGAAGCGATTTGGTCACCCGAGCAGCCATGAGTGCGGGGCGAGCAAGAATGTGCGCGCGCGCCCCAGATGCTCTAAGAGAGGCACAGTCAGAGCTCCTTGTCGCCTCCTCAGACCAAAAGTGTTCCAAACACTTCCTGGGTAATTTCAACGCGTGTGGACTGGAGATTCGCTATCCATTCTGCCTTTTGTTCGCACCGCCCTTAGGCGCTGTTAACAAGGCGGAGATGGAAGCAAGATCAAAACACAGTCAGGTAGCTATGAGCGCTTGCTTCGCGCATGCGGTTGACAGCCGCTGCCGCCAGAGAAACTGTGCACCGCCACTTGCGATCGGTAGAACGCACGAACTTGGCACTCCAGTGTCAAAGCAAGGTATGGAACGCCAAAGGAAACAAAAGCAAAACAATTGGTAAACGGATGCGCGCAGCTATCTCAGATTAGATACTACACCTTGCGATTTGCGCCAACTATAAGCTTTGCCTTGCCGCTGTTGAGAACATTACTGGCCACAAAATCAATGCTGATGAGCTTCACTCAGCTTTCGTTTGCATTCCGTCACCATCGGAGTGCCTTTTAGGCGAATGCAATCAGTGTCCAAAAGGCAGGTCCCTGACACTAGAGGAGCTTAATATCCCAGAAGACAAAGAAATATTACTAGCAATGCGGGAGGCAGGCGTCCTTGTGAAACAAGTTTTGGGGGCTGACACTTGTTTTAATCATCTTCTAGTATTGGTGGAAAGGTGGATCATGCACAACCACTGACACAAAGTAGAGCCATATACGAGGAAAAGCAATGCACGCAGCGTGGGAGCATTGTATTCGACTTTGATTTTGCCGAAAACTGGACTGTCTTGCTTCCTGATGAAGTTCAGACACACCACTGGCACAAGCAGCAAGTATCCGTCTTTACATGCGTGGTCACAACGAGAAAATCTACGAGGAGTTTCGCTGTTGTTAGTGACGACTTGAGCCACGACTACGCTCACGCCTTCTTGGCTCTAGCGAAAGAATGGGTGGAAGACAACCTGCCGGTTTACTCCAACGTGACATGTGAGTGATGGAGCCGCCAGTCATTTCAAAAATAGATATCAGCTTTTCGAGTTCCGAAAGAGCTGTTTTCCCAGTACCCAATGGGTATTCTCAGCAACTGGACACGGGAAAAACGCATGCGATGGAGTCGGAGCTCTCGTCAAGCATCAGGCAATGCTCAACAACCCTGAAAATGCAATTCGGACAGCCAGATACTTTGTAACCGTTTTATCAGAGAAACTGAAAGGTGTGCATCTAATACACCTGGAAGAAAAAGTTGTTGCCTTCCGCGAGTTAACGAAGGAAGAGTGGATGCGAGTACCGCGCTCCATTGTCTTGGCATGCCTGGTGCTTATCCACGTCAACGAAAGCATCTCCTGGCTTGTACGTGGCACGAATAGCCGGGTCTGCTTTTAAGGAGTTATGTGTACATGAATAAGTCTGAACAGTCTAATCAATGGAATAAACAATTTCAGCCCAGAAACATGGTTTAATGAAGTGGTAACGTTCTTCTGGACCTTCACAAATTTTCCATTTTGCTAAAGATTATTTGGAAAGCGCTCTTTGCTTATTGCATTTTTATCCTTTCTTCTTTTCTTTCTTCTTTTTTTTTGGAGAGAGAGAGAGAGGGGGGGGGGGAATCTAAGCTACGCATCGAGTTACTGCCTTTTTGCTGAGGTAAAGGCGGAAAATATCTGTCTGCGCTCCGATACCGCAGCGCATCAAAGAACCCCACGCGTACAAAACTGACCCCCAATCATTATTGCGTCCCTCACAGCTAATATGCAGCGTTCACACATAAATGACCAGGCACATTATCATGCCAAAATTGAAAAGCCGTACGCGTTCACAAATGTCAGAATAATCAGACGTGCCTGGTTCGCTGAGCCTTCCGTAAGGGTCTAATTCGACGGCCTGTAACTCCTAGTGAAACAAAATTATGCAACATGTTTTTGGTGATTATGAAAGCCAATGTGAAGGAGAATAATTGTACAAAGTATAAAAAATATTAAAAATGGGGGTTTTTTTTTAATTGCCGTCAGAAATTTTCATTGTTCGGTGCTTTTTTGAAGTTAGCCCACCCGTATCTCTTTATTGAAAAATCACATAAATATAATACTCTGCAGGTTGACAAACGAGTATGCTTAGAACATAATGCGGGATTTTCGCCGCTCTGCCACAAGCCTTTTTTGAGATATAAGCCCGCAAAGTAGACAGAAAAATGCTTCTTGAGCCGATTTTGAGGATTTTTATAAAAATATCTACGCAACCCATAAAAAGCAAAAATAATTTATCACAAGCAAAATCATGCATATAATTACTGAAATACATTTCAGCCTCATAACCTTAGTATAGCTTGTGTAATTAATAACCAAAGTTGGCCAAAACAGAAGAGCAGGTAAGTGCGGCACTCCACCTCTTCGTCATTATTCACTCCCGGCGCTTCGAAAAAATCTTTTCTAGGAAAACCAACTGCGGATCTCTTCTTTCCACTCATCGGACAGCAATATATAAAATTTTGAAATAAATTTAAGAGGGTGACCAGCCATGCGTTGTTCGATCTTACGTGGAATCACCCGGGTCCATCCTCACCGGGCTCACCTCCGGAATCTGGTTTTTTTTCTTGTTTGTTGTTTTGCTTTTTTTCGTTTGGCCCGAAGAGCGACGTGGTTGACGGCAGAGTGACCCATGTGTACATAATGTAAATAGTTTCTTTCGCGGTTTTGTTTTTCGCCTCCGGGAGGCGAGGCGCCTGAATGTGTTGGTACTGCACATGGCGCGCGCGCTGCATCGTTGTCTGGTATTGCGACGAGCGCGAGTTTTGGGCCCGAAGCGGCTTGTGTAGCCGTGGCCTGGGAGAGAAAGGGGTTCACTCTGCGCGGTCTGTACGAGCTTGGCCACAGTATCATGCCACCTTTGCGGTTAGCGCTGCGTGTTTACGCGCGTCGGCAGTGGCACCCCCCCGACAGCAGAGGAGAGCGATAGCGCGCCCCTGCAGTAATTCTAGCCAGTCGTCAGAGCGGAAGACTTTAGTTAAAGTTACTGTGCTCTGCGATTTGGCACGGTGCAGTGTGAATGCTCAGCTGTTGCCGTCCCTTCCGCGTCTGTTCATTCCGTAGGCAACACGTTGTGGATCTCCCGCTTCGTTTGGTGTCACGGATGGGCAGTGTGCGTTCGTGGAAGGATTATCCGCTAGTGTAAGGTCATGCGGCGTCGCACTAGTGAAGACCACGTTTACATTGGTTACTGCCCGACTGATTCCAGACGGAGAGATAACCTGACAGAGAAGTCTTTTTCTTTTTCTCTTTCTACGCTTTCTCCAGTTTCTCTTCGCTGTTCTAGTTTTTATGCTAAGTGTTCCTTTCTGTTTACGTACCGTTTCTTTCTTTTTCGGTTTTGTTTTCGCTACCTTGAGAACGATTTCTAGCCGTGTTGTTTTCTTTTTCATTAGTTCAACTGAGTTTGGTTCTTGTGCTGCGCGACTGTTTTTGTTTGTTTGTTTCTTTGGTTGTGTTTTTCTGCCGCGCTGATTTGGCGGCCGAAGTCTGCGTGTCCGGAGCGGGGCGGCGTCGACGGCGAGGCTGCGGACGGAGCCGTGGTCGCGGCACTTGGGGCGGCCAGGAAGTCGACAGGGTCGACGGCACGTGAGACCTGCCGCGGCCGGCGTCCGGAATCCGGGTGAAGATGCCGTGGCGCGCGCCTGCTTCATCGGACACTTGAGAGATATGCCGCGGTTGTATTGTAGCGTTTGTTTCCTTGTTTTGTTTTGGTTTGGGGCTCTCGGATTTTATCGCGTATTGGCACTGTCGGTATTGTTTTTTTAGGGGGGCTTTTAAGGAGGGAGGGATGTGGGGCCGCGTCCCGCTCGACGCCATGTTTTCGCACGAAATGCTCCGCATCCCCCTTTCCCTGCTGGACGGGGCGGCGGCCCGCCCGCTTCGCCCATGTGGTTTTAACATAGGCTGCCATTGGGCAGCGAGAAATTCCCAGAAGGTTTGCGCGTTCTGGCGTTTCGGGTTTTGGCGATGCCTCGGGAGAACACGCTGGGACTTGGAGAAGTGCGCACGTACTTTTGGGACCCTCCGGCCGACCAGGCCATCGGTCGGATGGCGTGCTTCTGCGAGCCCCAGCGACCACGGCGGCGACCTGCGACCGACGCCCATGTCTGTATGTTCTTCTTCTATTTTCCTTTTCTGAGGGCTCGCGGTCGCGGGTGCGCTAGCCGGGGTTAGGCTCTCCTTCCTTGCATGGTTATCTTTGTGTGTTATTTTGTGTTCGCGTGTTTTTAATCGTTACTGTCCTTTGTTTGTGTTCGTGTGTCTTAGCGTGTTGTTAATCGTTATCGTATTTGTCCTTCGTTTATATTCGACTTTACATTCGGCCTCGTTTTGTTTGTATTATTTGTGTTAACGTGTTTATTAAATTACCATGCACGGAGAGTGACGCCTAATGTTCTCCTCTTTAGCCGCGTGCGACGGTTCGCGCTGCCCTGCCTCGAGTCGGGCCGCGGGTCGACGCGCGCGGCAGCGCGGCGATGGCATGGCTGAGATGGCGAGCGCGCGGACGCGACGACCTCATTCTCTGCTCGTTGAGTGCTCGAACCCACGGCAGGGGGTTGCTAGCGGCGATTCCGCTGCTAGCAGTAGTAATTAGTAGAAGTAAACCCCTACAAGATACACAGAGAGAGAAAGAGAAATAAGGGAGAGCTTTGCTATAATGCATCTCCATTGCTAAACTGCTGAATGCATTCGTTGCTAAGCGCCCACAGCTCCGCTTGTCGTCGGTGTTTGAGATAGCAGAGACACGCCTAATTGACCATTTCAGGAAAAGCTACCGCGCATGCGCGGCAATGGTACGGCTACTGCCTTCTACAGGCGTTGTGGGTTTGGTCCGAGAACATGAGCAGCCGACTAGGCCAGCCTCCGGTCGTGTGCGTTGATTCATATAACCAGGATGTCTGGCATTCGCCGTGTTTACGAAATGCACGCCACTGCCAAGCCTACGGCTGGACGAATTATTTCACTTGGAGTGGAAACACGAAGCTCTACAGATTTCCGCGTGCGAGGCTACGTGCAAAAAAAAAGGCTAGTTTCTCCAGAAGGGCGAAACAATGAATGCGATAGCAATGGATGATATATTATGCAGAGTAAGACCAGTAGCTTTAGGGCCAATCTGAATTGTAGCGGATGTGGCCTCATTAAGTAAGAATGCAGGTGTGCTTAGGCGTGTCCAGACTCGCTAGAAGAGAATGAATGACCACGACTTGCCGTTTGCAGGGGAGTGGTACTCGCGAGAAACAGCGCCTGTGGGCAGGCCATCAAAGGTTAATTATGTTCTTACTACTGGTCCTTACTACAGACAAGTAAGCGATATTTTCGCTAGATAACATTTGTACTTTTATATAATGAGCCCTCTCTTAAGAATGGTAATGCTGATTGCCACATTTTTGGTTACGTGCGCGTGATGGCGAATATTTATACCTTCAACAGGGGCATGCCGTTCCAATATGATAAAGATAGTGCAGTGTGATGCATATTATTGTCATTCCACTTCAGGCACAAGGGGGCCTTTTTTTAGTTTATTTCGTTGCTTTAAATCATGACGTCGTGCACAGTATCCGTGGGTTCTGAATGATGGAACCTTATGCGGTGAACATACGGGCTACGGTCACTGGTCTTCCTCTGTGGACAATAATATTGTTACGTAAATAACACAAGGGAAGACTATTTATACCCCTGTCACACGGGCACCCGCGAACTTCGTTAAACTCCGTGTACGTAAAACTCTGTTAGGAAGTTCGACGGAGACGGAGTTGTGGAAGTGTCACACGGCAATGACAAGGTTGTAACAGTTGCCGCGAGGGGCTCAGTCGGCGCTGTTTGATTTTCGCAGAAATATTCTAATTTCATCTCTAGGTGCTCTTTTTGTGAATGTTCGTTGCGCGGTTTTTTACAAAAAGACATTATTAAGTAGGTCTGAAGCGAAAACAGCATTAAAAGTTCTTTCAAATGAAAAAGCATTCGCTAGATGTAGCGATGCTGACAGCCACGCTGGCCACCTTGTGCCTAACGCTGTGCACGCTGCATTTGTTTACAAGATGTGCCGTGCTCGACGACTGGTAGTTTTCTAGCCCGTATACGAAAGTTTTCGTGTTTCATTGCCTTGTGAGCGCACATTTTGTTCTCTGTATACTGTGCTGTGTCTTCAGCCATGAGTGACGAAGTGGAAGACGTGAAGATGTGGTGTGATATTGCATTGGTAATGGCGTCGATTGGCTCCATAGATATTGAGATTGAGGCCGCTAGAGACAATGTGCGCGCTATCAGGCAGCCGTCGAAGCAGGTGAAGACGACGCAGCGTTGTCACTCATTTTCTTTTCACGGGCAAACGCAAACACTGCGACAACGAGCGCACGCACGGACGAAATATATTTAAATGGCGGCGCGCGGGGCACACTGAAAGACGAGGACATTGGTGCGGAGAGTAGCTGCACTCTGGCGGGCGTATATATATTTGAAGAAACGCATGTTATGAATGGGTCCTGCAACAAAAGAACGTTTAATATTGCCAAAATGTATTATTGTTTTGACCGCGGCAATTTAGTGCTCGAAGTTTTTTTCTGACCTACAGACTACTGGCGACGAGAGTACTTCGTTCCGCTGCTAACAGAGAACGCCGAACGTCGTTTGCGAAACGCTCCGTTTATCTTCGTTGGCGTAAGGGAGGCCGTGTGACACGGTCCGCATCTCCGTCGACATAACGATGAGGGAGTTAAACGAAGTTCGCGGGTGCCCGTGTGACAGGGGTATTACACGTATATATACAGTAAGGCGCACAGCATTAACCAAGATGGCGGACAGCCGCGCACCAGACAGTCTCGTCTTCTTTGTCTTCTTCTGTGGACGATATGTGCCATCCCATAGGTGGTATGTGCCGTCCCACGCTAGCTTCGTAGCATTACCCCCGGTGGCAGAAGCGCCGTCTCGGTGCATCTTAAACTTAGTCAGTAGAAGGGGGGTTGTATGCTTTCAGCCTGGGTGCCGCGGAAGGGGTAGGTCGGGAAGGTGGTGTGCGTTCGTCGTCTGACATGGCCGGAACGCCGATGAGACGACCGTTGCGGAGCTCCGTGATAGATACAGCGTACCCCGCACCTCCACCACAAAGATGTTATTTTAGGAGTCTGAAACAACATGTGCTTAGGATTTTGCCTACGGAGAAGTCATCAGCGTTTGCTTGAACATGACAGCTCACTATCCAGGGCTCGGCATTGGAGAATGTGTGCTGTGCAAACGAGGAAACTTTTCAATGCATAGGCTGCGGTTTAACACAGTAGCTGTCAAAGAAAGGTTCTCATGTGTGCCCTTGTGTCGGCTGCCGCGTTTGAAACCAGTTGCACCAGACAGGCGGTGCCGCGCCCACAGTTGATCTGACTGCACATGCATGGACTTCGTTTCAACTGCACCGAACACCTCGCCCGCCCGCTCGGTGTTCTGAAGTAGCGCTTTCTTCGCTTCTGCGTTAAGATGTGATTTTGAAAGACGCTGTGGAACTGGACACGGGAAATTTCAACGACTTGCGGTTCTGTACCGCGCACTCGCATCTCGCTGTATACGGGCCTTTTCACGGTATACAGCGTGTCGTCTGCATGTGAATGCGGCTGCATTGGCTGCATTTCGATGTCGCTTACCTCGCAGTAGTAGTTAAGTTCCTTCTCTGCTAGATTAACGCGGTGTGTGCGGGATGAGGCTTCAGAGGAGGAGAGGGAGCACCACACGACCTAGACATCCAAAGACCTACGGTTTCTATTGTGACGCCACGCTAGCGAGCGCAGTTAATGAGACAGCCCCATTTATTGACTTTCGTGTTTATGTTTGCTTAATTAAACCTGTAGCAAAGACGTGCAGTGCCAAACTGAACTGTCAAAATGCAGCGCTTCTGTCAAGTCACTGTGGAAGCGGCATACAATTTTTTTCACTTCTCGAGCAGCGTGGAAGGCCACGCACACTCTGGGGTGCAAACATGCGTGAGCGTGACGGGAAAGGTGTTCACGACGTGTTCTATCTCGACAGAGGAAGACATGATCAGGAAACACCACATTCCGGGGGAACTGACGTGCGTTTTTCGGCTGCTCAAAGAAATCTTCAAAAGTAAGGGCACAAGCGCCCTATGGAGCTCATCACTCACCCAAAGTGTCGGCTTTGCAGAGAGATAGGAACGTGGCAGATGGAATGCACGGTTAGCCTAACTATCACCGTCTTTTCATCATCCCAGCCCTTGAAGCAGCGGCAAAGGAACATTGCGTTCAAATATTTGAGCTTCTGTTTATTTATTTCCGGTTGCTATGTCGGTCCAACTTTCGTATTTGGGCCCGACAGGGTTAGATCTCCTGGACAGTAGATGCATTAGGCGGTGCCTTAATGTGACCGCGCAATCGACAGGAAGGTTCGCATTTGCTTAGATGTTTTTGTGGACGCTTCGACTGCTACGTTTCAAGATCCATTAGGGTTGTTTTCAAGATGCGCTCTCGATTTTGCGGCACAGAGCCCTGTGTAAGCGTCTTTTAATATTTGTTATGTCCATGTTGAGGGGGTAGTGCCGGCTACCGAGCTTTATCTTGCACAGTGAAGTTTTGAATTGTGAGGACTCTGGGTGTGGGTAACGTGGCGTTGCATTTCCCATTGTTGTTATTCTGTGAAATTGAGGACGTAAACTCTACTTTTCTGAGATACGTATATGTCATTCGCTATTGCTCTATTGCGTGCCCATATGTGCAGGTCGTATTGTTATAACTGCGAATGTTAGCTCTAGTGTTCTAGGATGCGTATATTTGTGCCGCGTTGTTCTATTGTGTAAAGGTTCGAACCAGCGTAATCAGCGTACCTCTTGGTAAACATAAACTTGTCTTTGCTGGCACATAAAATATTGAAAGTTATCACATAGAGTAATCATCATCATAACCAGCCTGCCTACGCCCCCTTCAGACAAATGCATCTCCCATGCGTCGCAAATAACTAAGGCCTGTAGAAACTTTCCCTGCGTAATCTCCGGCAGTGTGTTAATTTGATCAGCCGACCTTCTACCACCAAATGCCACTCTTGCGTCCTCATGGAATCTTCTCTTACACATACTGTACAACGATGATCTTGCTTTCCGGTTGCATGTCTTGTGAACGATCACGTTACTATGGCGCACTTACTCCTTGACCCGATCCTCCTTAAACCCCCCTGAAACATAAAATTTCCCCTTGATATTGGTTATTTCTGTCCGTAGCCCTCAGTTTTAGTTGAATCGCCCGCACCGGTGGAGTGCAAGCGCTAAGAAATCTACAAGATTTGATGTGTAAGATGTATCAGCATGTATTGCTTACTACTTTAAGAAACTATAACCCGCTTATTAGAAAGAACTTACTGCGGTAGGTTGCGAAGTAGTCCCCCAATATCAGGCAATGATTGTCGTAGTGCAGGACTTTGTACTCAGCCTTGCCTTTCATGTATGACCGAAGTTCCTCTGTAAATGTATTTTGTCAACATAAGGTACCGTTATCAATATTGCGGCTGCCCCTTAATAAATCTGCATCGGTTACAAATATCAAAGCTGCACTATTGAGAGTAGTGTACACAGGACCACGTATTACCGCAATAGAAAATTACCTTATAAGCTTTGCGAGACAGCATATAGGACAAAGGTCATGATTATCACACAATGATAAGCAGCAGCAGAATCACTCTATTATGATTCCACTACCTTCCAAGAATCTCTATGAGAAATTGCTAAGTTACTGATCCCGTCGTCATACTCGTCCAGCACCGTCTTGAAAACGTGTTATTCGACCGTAGAACTAAACGAACATAAATAAAGGAAAGGAGTGAGAAATTGAGAAAGGCGACGTGCACACATTCGACGTGTGAGCATAAAAGAGCATTTTACAACTGAATATGTTCAACCTGATTCTGAGCCATAACGCTGAAGATTTAACAGATGTGTGTAACTCGCTTTTGAGCATAATCAACGTGCGCTCTAAATGATGAGTGTTCGGTGCTGTCTCTTAAATGCGCCAAAATTGTGTCACATTCACAAACACAATAACAATCTTCTAAACGGAAGCACTATTTCCCTGAAGATATTGCTAATGCGGCCTCGTATTACAATTGAATAGGTGCACTTGTGAGGAAGAAGCATCGTTTACGGCAAATGCTGTGCTTAGTCAAGGCACAAAGATAGCCAGTCACCACCACAGATACGAAACGCCACTAATTTCACGCATACAAGACTATTGAAATTTCTTCACCTGGAGTACAATTTTCAGATGGCAAATACAAAGACTACTGCAAGTAACTGATCCAATGCACTGCATACAAAACAATACCGCTCCGGTATGGCTCCCGGCAGCCTGTAAATTTTGTCAAAGTACACATTAAGTCCCCACTATAGCTCTGTTCCAATAACCCAGAATTCATAAGGTGTTCCGATGAAAAGTAGAAAGGAGGTGTACGCAGATTTAAACGGCAGGAATGTAAGCGGGCAGCAACGCTTTCAGTTCCCATCGATACAGGTGAAAGCGGATAAGTTTAGGTTGTTGTTGTTGCTTTGTGGAGTTTCACGTCCCAAAACCAGTTCTGATTATGAGAGACGCCGTAGTGGGGGCTCCGGAAATTTCGACCACCTGGGGTTCTTTAACGTGCACTGACATCGCACAGAAGCGGCAGATTTAGTAAAGCAGACGCTGAGAGCAGTCGTAGATACATGGCGCGCTGTCTCTCCACATGTTTGTAAGGAGCAGTAACGGTGTTTGCTTGGTACCTATAGCGCGATTCTTCGTGTAAAACGACGACTTCGCTTTTATGAGGTGGAACCGACCAGGAAAGTTTTACATCAGCATTTTTGTTCGCTCTGAGACGCCACCACCTCAAGTCACCCAGAGGCGATTACATAACATATCTTGTGACGCCAGCGAGAGGCTAATGGATTGCGTCATTGTGTAATCGCATGACTTCGGGTGCCATGTGCCTCTATGCCACTAGACAAGCCCAAAGGTTTTTTTTTTATTTTGTTCCCGAGTCAAGTAACTTCTTTTCAAGTTTGTTGCGCGAAGAATAGACGATCACAGGAAGAAGGCAGAAAGAAAGAGCACAAAATACTAGGGAGGAGCCAGACCAGAGTTGGCAGTGAGCTATTAGAAGCATTTTTTTATTAAAGATTAAGGTGATAAATATGTAAGCGACACTTCTGTTACCTTGTTTAATGCTGAAGATCAGTTATTGCGCAGGAGTATGTGACGTGAGGTTTTCTGAATTGAATGCTTCCCCTTTCACCCTCTTTCAACCCTCTTTCCCATCTTTGAACGTTTGTACATGCTTATATAATCTGATTCAATACACAACTAAAGCAGTTGATAGTTTGCGCTCTTTCTGTCTGCCTTGTTCTTGCTGTGATCGTCCATTCTTCGCGCAACAAACTTGAAAAAAGTCATGCACCAACTCGAAGAAGTTCTTCTACGAAGCCAAGTAACACTTCCGCACAACGTGCTTTTGCCCCCTTGTATTTCTGTGAAAGCCTCCGTAATTCCTAGTGGGATGTCTATCTCTTGTAAACTATTCCCTCACTCAGTATTGCGCGGAATATCATAGCTACCGTGCCAGATCTCTGTACAACTCGTCGGCTACTATAACTATTCTACCCTATTTCGGATGACATTGCCTTGCTTCTCTGTAGATCCAAAGATCTGATTTTTCCTTTTGCCTAGGAACGTCTTCATCACTTCAGGGTGCATCCGTTCTTTAGAGCTGGCTCAGTCTTCTCTATCTGTCCCTGCAATGGATACAAATGCTTTGTGTTTATGGACATCATTAAGATGCTCATAATAGCCGAGGGGTTTCGCAGAGATCTATGCTGTAGCTCGTGATAACCAGAACAGTGAACGGGGAAGCAGTTTAGAAGAGCCTGACATTCACCAGTACGGACAGAGGAAGTAATGAAAACTTTAAAAGAAAAGCAAGCGGGAAATGCATCGGGTGAGGATCGGATAACAACAGGTTTGTTAAAGGATGGTGGGCAGGATTATACCAGAAAAGCTAGGCAAGCCTGTACACACAATGCCTAATGACTGCGAGCATACCGGAATCTTGGAAGAACGCGAACATCATCCTAATCCATAAGAAAGGCGACACAAAGGACCTGAAAAATTACAGGTCGATTAGCTTACTGCCATTCATCTACAAGCTTATCAACAAGGTAATCGCTAACAGAATTTGTGCCACTCTATATTTCAGTCAACCGAATTAACAAGTAGGGTTTCGTAAAAGCTACACAAGAGTAGACCACTAATCACACTATCAATGAGTTGATAGAGAAATGCGCGGAGTCTAATCAACCCCTATATATGGCCTTCATAGAGTACGAGAAAGCATATGATTCGGTTGATACCTCAGCAGCATGGAGACATTGCGGAATCACGGCGTAGACGAGCACTACGTAAGACTACTGGAAGACATCTACAACGGCTCCGCAGCCCCCATAGGTCTCCATAAGGAGAGCAGCAAAGTACCTATAAGGAAGGGCGCAATACAAGGGGACAGAATCTCTCCAGTGTTATTCGCAGCATAATTACAAGAAGTATTTAGAGCACTGGATTGGGAATAGGTGGGTGTAAGGGTTAAGGAGAAATACCTCAGTAATCTCAGATTTGCTGATTACACTCCTTCCTAAGTAACTCGGGAGATGAACTACAAAGCAAGATTACTGGCTTAAACAGTCAAAGTGTAACAGAGGGCCTGAAAATTAATATGCAGAAAACTAAAGTAATGGTCAATGGCATTGGACGACCACAGTGATTTTAGAAAGCTTGCCAGGCATTGGAAGCAGTAAGTGAATATGTCTACTTAGGTCAGGTAGTGACCCCTGATCCGAATCATGAAGCTGAGGTAAATAGGAGGATCAGAATGGGGTGCAGTGCATTTGGCAAACATTGTCAGACAATGAATGAGAGCTTACCATTACCAGAGGAAAGTGTATAACAGCTGCATCTTACCGGTACTCACCTATGTGGTAGAAAGTTCGAGGCTAAGAAGGTTCAGCTTAAACTGAGAACGATGCCGCGAGCTATGGAACGGGAAACTGCTAGGGCTAACCTTAAGGGACAAGAAGAGAGCAGAGTGCGCTAGGGAACAAACGCGTGTTAAGGACATAGTAATAGAAATTAGGACGAGGAAGTGGGCGTGGGCGGGCCATGTAATGCGAAGAAAAGACAACGATTGGTCATTAAGGGTAACAGAGTGGACTCCTAGAGAAGGCAAGCGTGGAAGGCGGCGTAAGAAAATTAGGTAGGCAGATGAGATCAGGAAGCTTGAGGGGATAAATTAGGCCCTATTAGCACAGGACAGCGATAATTTCATATCCTAAGGAGAGGCCTTTGCCCTGCAGTTGGCATAAACGGACTGATGATGATGATGATGCTCATTTCGGCGCTGGTTAATGCACGTGCCAGTTTGTCCAATATATATATATATATATATATATATATATATATATATATATATATATTGTCGCGATGCAGGAACAGCGGGAATCAGGAACAGAACAGGACACTTTAATTCAAAAACAAGACTGAAAAGATCAGGCGTGGAACTCGTCTTCTTCTTCGAAAAGAGCGAACACTTCTCCTTTCTTTGCAACTCGCAGATTGCACGTGGCATTTGCCTCCCTCCGTGGAGAGAGCATCGTCCCGATGCTCAGATGCAATACTGTGAGTCTTGCGTGGCACGTCACTCGGAGCAGTATGGTTTCATACGCATAACGTACACAACGTCGGGTTTAGGAGAACGCGTTCTCGAAGGGCTTTATATATATATATATATATATATATATATATATATATATATATATATATATATATATATATATATATATATATATATAAATTGCACCGCAGGACAGGGGTGTGTGGTAGACCACATCTGTAGCACAAGCCACATAAATATCTCTCTGCAGCACAACAGATACTTTTCTGCGGTGCCGAGTAGTTCACCTGCATGGAAAGTCTCGGAGCTGGAAATGTCCCCAGTAAAACTGATAAGCTGCCCAATTTCTTTAGTTCGTGTCAGCAAATCGCGAATGTATGATATGACAGCCAGTGCATGGTTAACAGTGGAGTCATCACGTGGCGATAAAACATCGCATATTTCTGTGCATCAGAGCAGGTCTCCAGTAGCAGTTTAGATGGTGGAAAATGGGTGCCAGGCCCCGGAAAAGCGATTGACTTGCTCTGCGACAATATCCTGCATTGCATGCAGGCAAGATTTATAGAGGCTTTTTAGAAGGCATGTTTTCATAATACCTCATTGGATCGGCTTCAAGAGCGCAGAAGAATGAGTTAGGGCTGGCTTTTCACTCCATAGTTCAAAAAGCCAGCGTGTGTGGTTATTAAAAAGACACAGCCTCAGGTCCAGAAAGCGCAAGATTTATTACTGGGAAGCTCATGCTTCAGGTCAAGAGGGTGCAGGTCATCTTTGAAGTTCTTAAGATTTTGAGGATTACACAATCAGAAGCATCAGAGCAATGAACAAATAGAACAAGGTCATGTAAAAACCTAAGTACTTTAACTAGCGCGACATTACAAATATGTCAATGAGTCGGCACTGTGGAAAAGTCTTTGCACTGCACAGCACAGAGATCCCTCTGGGCAATTCGCCACACGTGGAAAAGTCCTTTCTGCAGCCTTTACTGGCGCAGAGCGCGGTGCCGTCCGAACATGGCGTCCAAGAAGAAACCCCAAGGCCAACAAGCTATATACCCACTACACTCCTCTAGTTCCTCGTCGTCTTCACCGCGATGCGCGCAATATTCAACACTCTCCGCCCCGACAAACGTGCAAGTCCGGTTGTCGTGGAGAGAGTAATTCCAAGTGCCTCGTCCGTGCTTAGAAGTAAGATCCAGCATACTCTGTCGTAGAAGCACCTCCACTGACAAGCCCGCGGATCTTTTTTTTTTTCGTCTTTTCCAGTTTCTTGGTTCACCGTATGTACTTGGCTCAGGCGTTGTTTTAGCAGTTGCGGCATAGGAGCCGGTGAAGATCTTTCGCGACCGGAATGTGCGTAGGTCTTGCGTCCTTTCCTTTCCAGCCCTGTGCAGCCAGGCTTCCTTGAGAAACGAGAATAGATTCAGCACCTCCCTTTTTGCTGCAAACAACGCTTGTATAGTCAAGCCAAATTTGTTCAAGGCAGTAGAACAGTCCCGAATGTGAACTGGCATTTCTCCAACAATGTCCTCAATGGTCCACTTGTAGTATTCGTCGAAGTATTCCTCAAACGTCTTGATCTGGTCAAAAACAGGGCTCTTCCTGCCCACAGCATTGGCAGAATGGGACCTTTTCCACAAGTTTCTCTCTTTCCACATCTCTGTTTGGAACCAAATTGTTCCTCTCCATCATTCTGGTATCCTGGATAAGTGCCGTAGCAGTTCTCTGTCAAATCTGGCTCGTTCTCTCGTTCCTCGTTACCTTCGTCACCATCACCACTCGGCCGATCGTTTCAGTCGTTCATCTCTTGCCTCACCCAAAGTCTGCTGCAGCTTCAACACTTCAGCAACACAACCACAGTACACGTTGCTAAATGCGACATTCATACATCGGTCATGCCTCTGAATGTCTAAATCTCTCTCAATATCGGGGTCTGCAATGATACACTTGTCGTCATTAACAGCTCCCGTGCGCTTTTCAAGTTCCTCGAGGATTTCTATTTTCAGTTGCTTACTGCGCTCAACTGCATTTAGCAGCGATACATCGTCCTCTTCACAGCCATTAAAGTCTGTGGAAATTGCCTCGAAGCTCTCTTTCAAGAACTGTACTTTAGAAGGAGCACCAAACTGAACGTGCTTTTGTCGAACTGAAGAACCATGCTTGGCATCAAGTTCTAGTTTTGGCATTTGAGCACCAAACTCACGTTGAGGTTGTCGCATTTATTCCGCATCCGGTGTCACTGGTTGGTCCCCGACAGCTGTTGGAGAAGGCTGAGACATCCAGGGCGGAGATGAAACATTGAACACGTCTATATGATGTTCTAACAGGGCCAATGCGCCGATAGGAGCGTCTTCATATTCCAGAACGGAATCGTAATCTTCTGCCACCTGCTCTTCTGTCATGAAGGTTTCCAGCTCAGCGTTCAGCGCAGATAATTCAGCCTTCACCGCGTGCAGTCGGTTATGGAGCACGTGAAGCTCAGAGAGGTTGAACTGTTTTGAATTGATGAGTTTGTTCACATCATTCACCGTCCTTAAGCATTCGTTCCGACGAGACGCCCGCTTCTTATCGACACGGTCCATGACGGTCTGGTTGCAGGAGGACTTCCCAGATTTGAAGCAACAGCTCGAAGGAGTGAAGGCTGGCTTCCCGGGTTTCGGCATCAAAAACGATGTGGAAAAGTCCTTTCTGCAGCCTTTACTGGCGCAGAGCGCGATGCCGTCCGAACATGGCGTCCAAGAGGAAACCCCAAGACCAACAAGCTATATACCCGCTACACTCCCCTAGTTCCTCATCGTCTTCACCGCGATGAGCACAATATTCAACACAACAGATGTGGTATACCAGGCCTCCTCCTCGGGATGCGCCAAATATTTTCGAAAAACTGGTAGGTGACTAAATGAGTCCCAGAATGATGTCCAGAAAAAATAAAAGCATTTGGGTTTCAATTGCTAGCACTGCGGCTGCGTGCTTGTCTACTCCTTATGCGCACGTTTTGGCGAGGAATTGTTCAAATCTCACACGTGCACTTACAGAAGCTGACCGTATCAGCAAACTCAGAAATGCCTGCGTTAGTAACCTGTGCCTATCGCTCATCCCAAGCGAGGTTGTGTTCTTTTGACACATAGTGACACGAGATTGCCTTTTAACACATAGTGATAGTTGCTTGGTCCGTTTCGTTTCAGTTTTTAAATGCGAAGCAGCTTATGAACGAGACCTGTCCCTCCATGCGGCGTTGGCATAGAGGGACAAGTCTCGAGGGACACTGTCCATCAACTCAAATATTATGTTTTAGCCGCTACACGGGCGATTTCGCTGGCTGTCGAGTCAATAGATGGCCACACTGCTTTGCTACACGATCATCGAAACTGCCCGTGTAGCGGCTTAAACAGGATTTTTGAGTCGATGTACAGTTGATTTGAAAGCCTTCGAAGCACCCGTGTGACGCCTGTACTAATCGGTGCTCCTGGCCCGGTCTGTGTACCACTGTCGCCACGTATGTCGCATAAGGTGCTCTTTGTTAAAGCCAGAAACAACATTCGACAGCTCCTGATGGCCTTGTGGCCTCGTCCCTGCTTCTATTTGCCTTTTGAAGTCACGGGAAAAGCCTTGTACGGTCTTCTTCCCAGGACCTTAAAGGGAAATCGCTGGAATGTGATGATCGTGGACTTCTTGAAAGGCTGTACGGAGGCAGCAGGTGTGGGATCTGTTACCACCGCTGTAGTCGCCGACCTCTTTGCAATATCATTAATTGTGGCGGAGCCCCACGCGTTCTCCTCAGTGACTGTGGCAAGGCCTTCCTCTCATCTTTTCTTACCGAAGTTCTGCATGGCGCAAACAACGTCCACAATACCATAACGAGCTGACGATCGCAGTTTGTGGTCTTGAGAAGACCTTACAAGTCTATTCGATGACTTCGAAAGGAAAATCGGTGGCAGGGAGGAGGTTGCGGAAGACCAGCAGGAGGAGTCGTAGGTCGTTTGCAGCATTGACAAAGAAAGCATGAGGCGACGCCCTTAGCAACGCTAGACGACAGGCCGGGGCAGGAGCATCGGCTTTGTCATCTGTCGTATACCTTGCGAAATCCAAGATGAGCTGCATACCAGCAGCTTAACAGACGAACGAGAGACCAACGGCTTGACAGAGTGTTTTCATCGTACTCTACAGACGTGTCTGCCATATATATATGCGCATGGACCACACCAACTGGAATGCACTCCTGCCGTTCCTCACATTCGCTTACAACACAGCTGTGGAAAGTACAACCGGCTTCTCTCCCTTTTACTCGTGTTTGGAGACTTTGTGGGTTTCCCTCAAGACGCCTCGTTCCATACAGCAGCTCCTGTACCCTCAGCAATGACTTTTTCAGAGCAGTCTTTGTCTCGTGTGCGGACTGCCGTTATCGCATCCTCATTAACAACAGCATCCGTCTGGATGTACGGAAGCACCTCTACGACCAGATGCAGCGTGCTGTTACTTTCCTGCGGATGGCCTTCTTCTTTAGACTCCTGTGCGCGCTTCCAGATTTCGCCGAAAATTCGCCAGCCATATATGGCACTCTACGTGGTCGTCAAAAGACATCCCCAGTTAATTACCGCATTTTCTTCGTCAGAATTCTTTCCAGCCACAGTTGTGGTGTGGAGAGATAGTTCATTTCGCTCGCTTGAAACGATAAACACGCCGGTTTGTCTAATATTGTGTGGGCCGGCGGTCGCTTCCACTGCGCGAAAGAATTAGTGTGAGCGGCACCTATGACTGATCTGACTCTTGTTCACATATGAATATCATCATCACCTGTACGTTTTCCTGAGCTGCACATTTCATCATCAGCTGGACGGATCCATCTTGGTCGCCGCAGTTCGTGATCGACGAGAATAAACGGTCCATTAAATATTGATATTCCTAGGAAGCGTTCCGAAGTTGGGATAAATTATGAGAGAAAATTGAAAGCCGAAGCACATAGAGGGAGGGCAAAAGGCACGCGATGTGCACACTACATGTGAGACAAGAAAAATGTCGCGTGCGTGCAAGAGAAACTGGGACGTTCCCGGAAAGTGATGCCTACGAATGCATTTGACGTAGTTTCATTCTTTGTCATTAAGCGCGGCACGGCACAACGTTTAAGCACTTATTTTATTTCGTTTGTTAAGAGACAACCCTACGCTGACAGAAAGCTAACACAAACCTCAGGTATGGGGGTACCTTGATCGCAGAACACCAGCATTGGAGTAGTGACTGCTGTGCAATCCTTAACTGAGAATATCCCAATCATACAAAGCTCAACCTCCATAAACACACATTGTACTTTGCTAAAAGACCCCCTCAGTGAGTACGTTCATCATGTTGACAACCAATTGTCAACTTAAAACTCTGCGCTCAAGTGTCAAGCGCCAAAGTTATATTCTGTGCATATGCATGAGTTGCGAATTACACAGGTTTTCAACATTAATGCTATATATATATATCTCCCTGTGGAATGTGTCATGCAGTGCAAGGTATGCCATGTCATGCAAGGTATCCTGGAGCATCGCCGCGCTACTTCGACAGCTTTTTGTTCAGGTGTGCCTGGAGATTGTTGTCTGGTAATTAAAGTACTCAAGAATTTTTACTACGTCTGTATCATGTAGCACTTATGACATGATTGTGAACGGCGTACTCGACAGCGCTACTTAAGCGAATTCGCAAAGGGTGCATCTCGACAACCTTGATTTACCTTTAAGCATGGGAACAATGTTTTATTTACAGCTTACCGTTGTATACAACAAGAAGCTCACGCAATACAGGCGTATCAGGAACAATGAGAAGTATCTCGCCGTGCCTGAAAGAAATATAAAAAAAAAACAATAAGAAACGGTTAAATAAGGAGGCAAAATGAATTGTGTATCTACGTTACCGACGCCCATCTATTCAGTCCTAATTCTTCTAGAATTACTAGTTATGCCTTGTGTGAAACCTGCCCAGCTAGTATGATTAGCGGCTTTGTTGGCCTTGTTGGCTATTCATTTTCTACGAGAGAACAGCGCGATAGGAGCACAGACAGAGCGGCATTCCCTTGCGTGGTTCTTCCCTGTGTGTAGCTGTCACACTGTTCGCTTTTAAAAGATTATTTTTCGCTGCACAGAACACGCTTCCCTGCACCTTTAGCACCAATGCCCCATTCACAACGGCGCGATACTCCACCCGCTGCCATTTGGCACAAGACGCACGAGAAAGCAGGCGCTGGGGTATGGAGATTATAACCTAAAGGCTTTATTGAACAGAGCTTCGGGGCAGGCAAAAGTGTGTGTGCGTGTGTGTACACACGAAGTAAATAAAGAGCTCGGTACTTCGTGTCCGTACAATGTATTTGCACAATACTGGGTTCAATCGCTTTGGCGGGTTCCGAAGGAAGCGCGCCAAATATGAGATAGTGCTTCACTTGGTGTTTGTCTAGAACATTCTACAACAGAATATGGGTACCCGCGTAGATAGCGTTACCACTACAGACAATTTCACTCCAGACAAAGGTTTTGGGCCTGCTTTTTAGAGGGGACTCTCGGAACGCTGCGTGATGACGACCAGGAAGTCCTACAATATAGGAGCGAAACCCAAACTAAAACAGAAGCTCAGGGGAAGATGGAGGCTCGAATCTATGAACAGATGACTAAAAACAAATTGTGGACAGGGAATGTCGCAGGAGCCAACGTTTCGGCAAGTGGACTAGTCTTCGTCAGGACAACGAAGAAAGGTCCACTTGCCGAAACGTTGGCTCCTGCGACATTCCCTTTTCTCAATCGTTTTTAACGATCTGTTCATCGAATATAGGAGCGAGATGTTTTCGAATCTCTTGGTCATATTTGCGTGGTATCAATTCCTCACAGTGAACTTACAGTACCGCCCGAAAGCGTGCTTCTCTCATTTATGTAATTACACTCTATGAGATATCTGGTTAACACACAGACGAATTATGTTCACGGTGAACAAACAGGGTCAGAGTTTGCCCAAGGAGCTTACATACAAGTAGTTCTGCAGATATGTTTCCATAATTTAGAGACTCTGCCATTGAGCACTCTAGAAAGAGTGCTTGCTGCTACAGTGCCTGGGCAGCCATATTTGTAAACGCAGCAATGCATTTTAGGGAGCAACGCGCAGAGTTTGGTTGTGTTGCCATTAGCTTCATTGGTAACTGCACTTGGAGAAAACGCCATTCCGATGTAGAGCTAATTGAGCAGTGCAGGCGCCTTTGAATTGTACATTCGCCTAACCAATTTAACTTTCTTGTTTTTGAAGAAAGTGCTGCAGCTCTGTGGTTATGACGAAGGTTAATGGTTGATCGCTGAAGTTACACTTGCAAAGATGCATTAAAATTCTTCTTGCATGAAAGCTTTTGTAAGCTATAAAGCTGTAGAGCACGTGTAAGCGTAAGACGACGAGGCGTTCTTCTAAGGGCAGAGGCCGATTCCTCCTCTGCCTTTATCTTTATTTCATGGATCCTCCCGATAGCCTAGCTACCGTGCCGCTGGAGGCCTCCCCTGACCCCTTCTTCTTTCCAAGCATGATGCTGTCTTTGAAACTTGCTCAATTCTATCAAATGTCGTAAGCATTCTTCGATTTTGAACCTTGCAATACGGTATTTTTCAACAGGTGTGCGAAATATTTGGCAAATAATCAAAACACGTGCGTCTTGACATTCAATACTTTATAAATTATTGTGTACGTTTAAAATAAAAAACTGTGCGAATTCTCCAACATCAGTGCTTTATACTTGCAAAGGTGTGTTTTAAAAAGACATTTAAAGTTTATTAACTGCACAGTATACTTACAAATCCAACCAGGTGTCTTTCGTATCCTGCAGGAAAAACAAAGGCACACTACATTATATACAAATATGCATGTCTTTGTTTACGGTGCAGATAGACCTTGCCTAGTCTACAAGTGCATAAAAGTAGAATAGGGAGAACACTCACACAATATTTGTGTGTCAATTTTTATGATGAGTATTTCTTCGAGCAGAGTCAAATCCAGAATTCGAAACTGGGCTACATATGATCACAACTTGCAGGACGCCTGCGTTTTCTTTCTTTCAGTAATAAATACAGCCAAATCAGGCCCATTCCCGGTTGCAATGTGGTCTCAAAAATCCTGCAGACCGTGCGCACTGTGGGAATCGCTGTCCTGCAAATTACTGAATGAGGAAATTGCTTATGACGAATGTAATTACTTCGCATTCCACCTGCTGTTACGAGTAGGATGGAGGCTTTTGTGCAAAGCGAATTCAACCATTCATGAGTATTTTCAACAAGGGCCGATCATGCACGTCTTATGATGCGATGTAATGTTGGAACTCACATATCCCAAAGCAGGCACCTCTGTTCTGTAAAATAAAGTTGCACTATACGGTGCCTTGATGCTCCATCGTAAGCGTCGTTCATTGAAATATTCCTACTGATTCGAACAAAGTGGCACAAAAGCATGCCGAATGGTAGCAGGACGAATCTATTGCTATAACAGCGGTTACCGCAAAGTGAGTTACCGCGTATCGGCCGAGCTCCTCCAATGCGGCATGCGTATAGCATGATCGCCCGGCATCAAAAGCGACGTCTCTGAGCGTCTAAATATCATCAGCAGGAGGTTGATGTGTCTTCAACTGTGTGACGTGCATGATATCACGTCTCTGCGAAGTAGGCGAAGCAGCTTGGGCGATCCCGGCGAATTCGTAGGCCACGGGAGTGACAGCACGAATCACTCGGTAAGGGCCTATGTACGGCGACAATAGTGTTTCTGACAGGTCCATGTGAAGTGTCAGAGACCGCAGAAGGACAAAAGAGCCAGGCGGGAACTGCACATCTCGGTGTCTCCTGTCGTACAAACGCCGTTGGCTCTCTTGGGTTGTCAAAAGCCGGTCACGGGCAATTTCTCTTGCGTGAGCTGCTCGGTCGATAGCATCAAGGGCACATTGACAGGTGGGCGCCGTAACAGCAGGTATCGACGCATCGAGGGGAAGGGCTGGTCCTCGGCCGTATGGAAGGAAAAACAGAATAGCCGGCGGTGTCGTGACGCGAGGAATCCACGTGGGTAACTCGCCACCACCTCGGCGTTCATATTTCATCCGATTATCCTGGACTACGCATACAGCAGCTATTTCATCGAAAGCCTCTCAATCCCTCGGATGTCTCCGCAGAAATCTGCGCAGCGCTCCTTATAACGTACGTACCTCATCATATCTAACTTATGTACGCCCACAGCTCGAGTATGCATCATCCATATGGTCACCACATCAAGATTACCTTGTCCGTATGTTGGAAGCCGTCCAGAATAGGGCAGCGAGATTCATTCTGGCATAACTCTAATAAAAGCATAACTCTAATAAGAGATCTCGCACTTCATTCACTAGAAGAACGCCGCGCCGTTGCTCTATTATGTTATTTCACCGGTACATTTATAGTAACAGATTGCACTGTTTGCCGCTTCATACGCCCCTGCGCACATCTCGACGCATACACAACGCACGTAGTTTCATGCGCATTCATGGTCACACACAGGCATTTAACTCATCACCACTACCTAGAGCCACTGCACATTGGAACGGTCTTCCTGATCACATTATATCCATTTCTAACCGTGAAACTTTCCGTGATAACCTGATGTCGTTGCGCGTTATGTAGCATTGTATAAAGTTGTTGCTCTTTACTGTTCATAATGTTTGTCTTACTCTTTTCTTATTTCCCTTCTTTTTGTGCTATTTGTTTAATTTGTGTGTATGTTACTGTTTTGGAAATGCTGATGCACCCCTTACTCAATGCCCTTCAATGGGCTTGCTAGAAATTTTGAATAAATAAATAAATAAATAAATAAATAAATAAATATAAAAATGGGTGGAACTTAGAAACTTCCCAGAGAAGGGCAAGGCATTCGAGCTGTGTAATCGAAAAGTTTCGCTCTGCACTTGTTAGGAGCCGGCTTGCGTAGGCTATAACGCGGTCGTTCCCGTGTTGATGTTGTGCTAAGACGGCGCCGACACCGTGACCACTGGCATCCGTTCGGACTTCTGTAGGGGCGGGCCGGCCAAAGAGGACCAATACAGGTGGGGTGCTTAGGAGCGCTACAAGGTGTGAGAACGCAGCAGATTGCGTGGGTCCCCACGTAAAAGCGTCGTCTTTCTTGAGGAGTGCAGTAAGTTGTTGGGCGATTGCGGCGAAATTTTTCACGAAGCGTCTGAAGTAGGAACAGAGCCCCAGAAAACTCCGCACGTATTTTAGACTCAGGAACAGGAAAAGCCGTTACTGCACGAATTTTCTCCGGGTCTGGTTGGACACCTGTAGAATCAACAAGGTGGCCCAGTACTCGGCGTCCGAGGTGACACTTCGAGGAGTTTAATTGGAGTCCATCTTCGCGGAATATTCCAAGAACTTCAGCTAAGTACTCGGGATGCGTGCCAAATGTAGGCGAAAACACAAGGACGCCATCGAGGTAATAAAGGCATGTGGACAATTTGAAACCTTGGAGCAGGGAGTCCACCATTCGTTCAAACGTGGCGGGAGCACTGCACAAACCAAACGGCATAACCCGGAATTCGTACAGCCCATCTGGTGTAACGAACGCAATCTTTTCTTGAGCTTGTTCATGGGCGGAAATCTACAAATAACCGGATCGAAGGTCCATTGATGAGACGTACTGGGCACCACGGAGACAGTCAAGAGCCTCATCGATCCGTGGTAAAGCGTAAACGTCCTTTTTAGTGATCCGCTTTAAATGGCGCTAATAAATGCAAAAATGCGACGTCCCGTCTTTTTTTTTTTTTGACGAGCATGACGGGCGTCGCCCAAGGGCTCGATGAGGGCTCTACAATATCTTTGGCAAGCATCTTGTTTACCTCCTGGTGTATCACTGGACGCTCTGCTGTGGACACCCGATACAGTCGGCGGTGGATGGGGAAAGCATCACCAGTGTTTATGCGGTGCTTAACAAGGGATGTTCGAGCTAGTGGTCGGTTATCAGTGTGAATATGTCGTTGTAGGACACCAAAAGACTGTATAGGGTGGCTGCTTGTTCAGGTGTGAGGTCCGGCGCTACCATAGGGCGAAACGTAATATCGGCGCAGATGGCGTCCTTTGGGCACGCAGAAGGACCTGTGCAAACGTCGGCAGCAGAGGTCGTCTGTTAACAAGCGGATTGTGGCCACGGATTTGCCTTGTGGTAGAACTTGCTTTGCCAACCCGAAATTGAGAAGAGGGAGGAACACGCGTCCACCGGCCAGGGTTATAACTAAGTGCGGCACAGTGA
The DNA here is from genome assembly GCA_013339685.2 of Hyalomma asiaticum. Taxonomy (NCBI): domain Eukaryota; kingdom Metazoa; phylum Arthropoda; class Arachnida; order Ixodida; family Ixodidae; genus Hyalomma; species Hyalomma asiaticum. The sequence continues at coordinate 59,083,413 of CM023490.1, read as the reverse complement.
TGTCGCACGCCAGGAGATCTATAAGACGTGATTATGTAGCCTCCGTCAGGCAACGCCGATGTTGAGGCCAGGTAGGCAAACTTGAGGACTTTACGCGGTAGGCGAACAAAGCCTGTAAAACAGAGGGCGTTGGGGAATTCTGGGCGAGTATCCGGAAGAGAAGGATGTTCGAAGCAAACAGTACCGGCAGAACAGTCGATGAGGGCAGAATGCGTGAAACAAAGTCCATCCCCAAGATCAGGTTGCGGGGGCAGCTGGCGAGAACTTTAAAAAGTACTGGAACGTGATGGCCGGCAGTGCCTACTCGGAAGGAAGGAAGGAAGGACGGAAGGAAGGGCAAAACAGAATGGCAGGGAGGTTAACCAGAAAGGCATCCGGTTGGCTACCCTACACTGGGGGAATGGGAAGGGAGAATAGAAAGATGTGAGAGAGAGCAGCACAAATTCCAGCGAACACAACAGTGCCGCCATCGGCGACACGTACAGCCCTAGTTGTGGGAGACGTGAGAACTTTTCTGAGCCGACGGCAAAGGTTCGCGCTCATTATGGACATCTAATCTCCGGTAATAAAATTAATGTGGTCAAAGGAATGTCGTCCACGTGCACTTCAACTAAGTCCTTCGTAATTAGCCTCAACGGAGGATTTGGGCACAATGAAAATGATGCAGCACTACGTCCACGTGCTGCATGGTCTACTTTTCGGTCCGGGAGGCTCCAAACGTGGCCGGCGAGGAATGACGGCGTGGTTGGGGCGACGGGGAACTACGGCACTGAGGTGACGGCGAACGAGCATAACAGCGGCTGTCAGGTGCATCAGATGTGGTCGTGGCAACACGATCTGCGCCCATTTCCCCGCAGCCATGTCATCCAGCCGAGCGGTCCCAGGCTACACGCAGCACCGCGTGTCCAATAAAATGCAGCACTACCGCAACGTCACTGGAGGTGCGGGTCACCGACAGTGGCTACATAAGCAGGCTGCCCACATTGGAAACTCTTATGATCTTACCTTTCGCTACACAGACGAGCGTAGCCTCGGCATGCTCGTCTGTGGCAGTTGCTTACTGCATAAACCCATTGTTATGTTATGTGGGATTCGTGCTTCGACGGACCCGGCATCCCACACCTGGTGACTCGGAAAACTGAACGCATCGCACCGTCATGGCCGACCAAGACGCCATTTCCGCTTTTCGCCGACAACTGCATCAGTTTCAGGAGCAACTGCAGGCGCAGCAACTGTTAATTCACAAGCAAGAGCAACAGCTCCAGGGACCGCAGCGCCAACTCAACGAGCCCGTGCATCATCACCCTGGCGACGCCCCCGCCACCCTAGCCGTGTCTACCCACCCCAACGATGCAGTAGGAACAACCGCTGCAGACGGAATTTCGCACGTCGAGAGACACGACACCAGAGATGTCGATGTCAAGCTTCCACCGTTCCGGGCGAACTCGCTGGGCGTATGGTTCGCCTAAGCCGAGGCCCAATTCTCGCTGGTGCGCATTTCAGAAGACCGGACCCGCTACAATTACGTCGTCGTCCACCTGGACGCCCGTTATGCCGAGGAGGCGCGAGATATTCTTGCTAACGCGCCAGTGACAAACCTTTACCAGCACCTCAAGAACGAACTCATCCGACGCCTGTCGCTCACGGAAGACCAGAAGGTACGTCAGCTTCAGTCCGCAGAACCTTCAGAGCACAAAACATCGCAGTTCCTCCGCCACATGCGTGCTCTCGTGGGAAACTTAGGAGTGCAAGACTTTTCTGCGAGCGCTTTGGCTTCAACGACTTCCACCGCACGTCCAGGAAATTCTGCTGGCTCAGGATGCACTGCCTCTCAACCAACTTGGCGAGATCGCTGACCACGTCATCGAGGTTCATTTGCCACAGTCGTCGCCCACCATTGAGGCTGTCACAGCACCGCTGAACACCTTAGAGCTCGCACGCCGAATCGACGACGTCACCCATCAGCTGGAATCTATCCAAGGGCACTTGGATCCACTCCCCCAGTCGCGTCGTCCAAACCGCTCCAACAGCCACGACCACGACGCCGACTCATCGCGTCGTAGTGATAACGGCCGCTGCTACTACCATCCTCGCTTCGGTGACTCGGCCCGGAAATGCCAACCACCCTGTTCAGCCGGGGGTGACGGGAAACTTCAACGGTAGCCCGTAAAGACGGCCGCGAGCTGCGAACTTGCGGGCTGTCGCATTTTTGTCACCGACCAAGTCACCAAGTGGCGGTTCCTCATCGACACTGGGTCAGATATCTGCTGCTTTCCGCGAGCCTACCTGCACGACAAACGCCCTTGCACGTCGTTTGAGCTTAGTGCAGTGAAGCACTCGAGCATTAAAACCTACGGCTCACTCCGCCTCAACATCCACCTGAAAAACTCACGCCGACAATTCCCATCGAACTTCGTCATCGCCGACGTCGCAGAGCCCATCGTCGGGTCTGACTAAGCGTACAACCTTCTACCTGACTGCCAACATTACCGACTTATTGACGCCACAACCGGTCTATCCTCGCAAGGCCAGTGGACGACTATCCAACTTCCCGGCATCAAGGTGCTTGCCGTTGAAGGTCAGCCACCCTACCACGCATTTCTCGCAGAATTTTCCGACCTGACTCAACCTAGCGGACGTCCTCGAGAGGTGCGCCACACAACCGTCCATTACATCCGGACTACCCCGGGCCCTCTGGTCTCCTGTCGCGCCCATCGCTTCGCTCCGGAACGCCTGCGAATCGCCCAAGCCGAGTTCGAAGCCATGCCCCGTGAAGTAATTGCACGCCGCTCGAACGGACCTTACGCCTCACCACTTCATGTGGTCCCGAAGAAGACCGATGGCTGGCGACCCTGTGGAGACAACCGCGACCTTAACGCCCGCACCATCCCCGACAGGTACCCCGTCTGACACATACAGGATTTTCCACACCGCTTACATGGCAGTACCATTTTCTGGGCTGTTGACCTAGTGAAGGTATACACCCAAATCCCTGTCAACCCGGACGATGTGCCAAAGACTGCGATCATCACACCATTCGGCTTATTTGAATTCCCTTTCATGAGTTTCGGCCTCTGGAATGAGGGACAAAGCTTCCAACTGTTCATCGACGACCTCGTTCGCGGCGTAGGCTTCTGCTTCGTCTACCTGGATGGCATTCTGATACTCTATCCCAATGAAGGGGTCTACCGCCAGCACCTACGTCAACTTTTCGAGCGTCTAAATGGCCATGGGTTGCTTATCAACGTACAGAAGACCACGCTCGGCGCCCCCGTCGTCACCTTCCTTGGGCATCAAATCTCCTCGGAAGGGACTCGACCCTTGCCTGACCGCATCCTGGCCCTTCAAGACTACCCGAGCCTACCACAGCATAGGATCTTCGCCGTTTCCTAGGCATGCTGAATTTTACAGGCACTTCGTGCCTAAAGCAGTCACATATCAGGACCCTCTCGACGATGCAACCAGTCTGTCATTTGGACACAACCTTTAATGCAAGCTTTCGAAGACTGCAAAACTGCCCTCTGCACTGTCACTCTTCTCTCTCATCCTAAGCCAGAGGTCCCCTTGGGGCTCTTCACTGACGCCGTTGGACCCACTCTCAAGCAGTACGTGAACAAAGGCTGGTGCCCGTTGGCGTTCTTTTCGAAGAAACTTTCACGACTAAAGACGGCCTCGTCCTCTGGCAGCATCGCCGATGCCACTGCGGCCCCTGCGGAGACTACTTGGCCAGCCTATTACAGGGCGCTCGTTGTCATCTACGAAGCGGTCCAGCACTTTTGCCACATCCTCGAGGCACAGCACTGCACCATCTACACCGACAACAAACCTATAACTGACGCTTTATCGCAATGCCGCGAAAAACTTCCACCGGCCCAGCAGAACCAGCTGTCCTTTATCGCCCAGTTCACCACAGACATCCAAAACATCAGTGGAAATACAACGTGGTGGCCGACGCACTCTCGCGCGTACCTGCTGTCCAACCACCACATGTGACGACTAACACCCTCACCGACGCTCAGAAGACGGACGCCGAACTCCAGCAACTCCTCGAAAATGGCTCTTCTGTTTCAACTAGTTGCAGTCCCTGGGTAAGCAGACACCCTGTACTGCGTCATATCCACCGGACGGGTGAGGCCATGTGTGCCTTCACTGCATCGCCGCAGCCTCTTCAACCAGTTGCACAACCTCAGCCACCTCGGCATTCGATCTTCTACGTGCCCTGTGACTGACCGTTACGTGTGGCTCTCAATGCGGCGTGACTGCCGCACCTGGGCGCACTCGTATATCCACTGCCAACACGCCAAAATCACTCGGCACGTCAATTCGCCACTCGGGACATTTTCCCTGCCGTCGGAACGGTTTCAACATGTCCACATCGACGTTATTGGTCCCCTACCACCAGCCGGACGTCACCGCTACTGCCTCACTGCCATTGATCGCTACACCCGACGGCCCGAGGTATGGCCCCTCGGAAGGATTACGGCAGAAGGCGTCGCTTGGACCTTCTTCTCCGGCTGGATTTCCCGCTTCGGCACTCCTCGTCGCATCACAACCGATCAAGGACAGCAATTTGAATCGCTAACTACAACCTGCAGCGCAAAAAAGGACAAGGACGACGACAAGAACCACACGGGACAAGCGCTGAACTTCCAACAAGTGTTTATTAGCACGGGGATCACGTATATATAGGTGCAAATCAGTTCATGTAACATTGCCGCACATGCGTAAAAACGCTATCTCTTTATCAGAAAGAGCTATCGACGGCGTGCTGACACAGCTTTCCCCTAACCTGCTAATACGTTCGGTCTCGGCAATCTCTCTAGTGAGGCGTGAATTGTTCTTCAGAATGACAGCAGTGTTCTTCAGGTCCGGTGAACAATCTTGGCAAGTGGCGCAATGGCTAGCCAAAAAACCTTGAAATTCCTTCCCTTGGCGAGCGTTTTTTACATTGTTGGCATGCTCTCTTAGCCTAATATTGACGCATCTTCCGGTTTGGCCAACGTAAGCTTTCCCGCATGTTAAAGGAATTTCGTATACAACGCCTTCTGCACAATCAACAAAGTGGAAAGGGCGCTTATGCGAAGTGCCACACACTTGCTGCTTCCTTGCCTCAGGGTCGGTCATTGTGCAGAGCTTGGACAACCTGTGAGGAGCGGAAAAGACGACTTGTACGTCGTACCGCTGGGCCACCTTTTTGAGATTGTGTGAAAGCTTGTGAACATAGGGTATCACAGCTACGTTACACCAGCGTGAGGCGCCGACTTCACACACTTGCGGGTGACGGCGCATTTTCCTCAGCAGGCTCTCTGCTACCGAAATGAGGAGATGCTGGGGGTACCCAGCATTCAGCAGGCGCTCCTTCTGGATCA